>VZTI01004623.1:285530-297055 GCA_013397865.1 Struthidea cinerea
GGGGGGAACCGGGAGAACTGGGGGGAACCGGGGGAAGTGGGGGGTGCTGGGATCCGGGCAGTGTTTGGGAGAGGCTCAGGGGCGGTGTTGGGGAGCAGCAGGGAATGGGGACGGGGGCACCGCTTGTGCCTGAGGTGACGCTCGGGTGGGCTCCAAAACTCGCTGTCCGAGGGGTCTGTGCCCGCTGGGGGTGGGATGTCACATCAGGGGACAGCCACTGCCACTCTGACAAACGCAGGCGCCCGCACGTGGCCAGGTCACTCTAAACTGCTTTATTTGGGTTTTTTTTATTGATTGAGCCATTCACAACGTTTGAGGGGGGAAAGGGTGACTTTTCCTCTTGGGAGAGGGTGACATTTTCCTCTGCTGGGCCATGAGTGAAGCTGTGCCCAGACATCAGCTCTGCTCCCACCCAACTCCCCCATCTGCTCCCAGTCCAACTCCCAGCCCCACCACCTGTGTCTGATGCCACCAGAGTCGGGATTTTGGGAGAAATGGGACTCACTGGTGTCTCTGCTGTTGCTTTTCCCTGGCCAAACCCCCAGTGAGTGAGACCAAGGTCTTTGCCCCCACAATTCCTGCCAGGACATTCTCCTGGTCACACATAAGCAGCGAAACATTTCGGAACGGGCTGGGAAATTTCCACCAGTTTAAAAATTAGATTTGGTGGGGATGGTTTTATTCCTGATATGTGAAATGTCTGGATTTTTTCCCCCTGTGTCTGGCAGGATTTCTGCACTTTGAGAATATTCATGGACTGATCTTGCTGGCTTTCCCCAAGCGGTTTTTATTCCTATCACCACTCCATCCATACATTGCTTATTTTCCCCCCCTCCCTGTTCAGACTAAGACAAGAATAATCTCTTCCGTGCCCCAGACCACGAGGAGAATGGGTTGCTTTATTTTTGTGGCTGACTGGGCACGATATGCAGATGTTGCCCTGATGTGTGCAGTAACCGTGCCCACAAGATGCCAGCTCGATTTTGCTTTTTTTTTGCCTTTTTCTGAAGGTTCTGACAGAGCCCGTGGCTGCAGGAGGACAGAGCAACGAGGAGCAGCAATAGGAGCGCTATTTGGGGCTTTACAGCGGTGTTTCTCATCCGGAGTTTAATCTGGTGTGTCTGACCCCTCTGCGTGCCTCGGGAGCGACTCCAGGCCTGGCCCTGCACCCTGCAGAGCCCATTTGGCATTCGGAGCGGAGCTGACGATGTTTTTGGCTGGTTGGAACTTCTGATAAATGCTGGCACATCTGATTTATTGTCTGACTCCGTTCCCAAGGAGACCACAAATGGAGCAGCCTGAGATAAGCCGCTTATAACCTAAAGGTGAATGCCTTAAAATATCAGTGTCCCTTCCTCTCCTCCCGCTGACAGCGAGCTCCTGCTTTCCCCTGCTGTCTTTATTTCGCTCTGCTATCAGAGAATTAAACACTCTGTGTTCTGTTGGGGACCCTTCCTGTCCCTACAATTGGCTGAAGTTACAAACCCAGCTGGGTTTCCCGTTATCGCTCCCGACGCAGATTTGTCGAGCACAAAGCCGGCGTCCCTGATTCCGGGGCCTGGTGGCAGCTCTCGTGCTGAGTCCCAGGGCTGGGAGATCCAGGATCACCATGGAACGTGCACAGGTGTGGGTTTGCTGCGCCCCCGGCCCCTCTGGGATCCCAGGATGGTTTGGGTTGGAAAAGACCTTAAAGATCAGCTCATCCAAGCCCTGCCATGGGCACGGACACCTTCCACCATCCCAGGCTGCTCCAACCTGGCCTGGGACACTTCCAGGGACAGAGAGTCCACACCCCCTCTGGACTACCTTGCCTTGGTGTGGGGTTTTGCTCTGCAAAGCTCATTTTCAGCCAAGACACGCTCGGCGGATGTCTCTTCTCCCGAGGTCATTTGCAATCCAAGCTCGTTTTCCGGGAGTCAGTTGGGCCGGGTGGGTTTTTTGGGGCAGGGGTGAGCGACAGAGAGGGAACCAGTTCCTTCTCCAGCAGAGAAATGCTCAGGCCACAGTTACCGTGTCTCCTCAGCCCGTGTGTGCAGCGCACGCCCAGACACCGCAGGCTCTGCTCCTGCCGGGAGGACAGAGCCCAGAAATCACCCTGATCCTCGGGGACAGAGCACAGGGGTCACTGCCCTGCTTCCCCCGGGGCTTTGGGGGACATCAGGCTGGGATTCACCCGGTGCTGCCCGCTGGAGTGTGATGGGATGTGGCTGCCCTGGGAGGGGAAGGGGCTGCTGCCTCGCTGCCGAACGCTGCAGCTGATGCCAGAGCCAGCAGTGCCCGATCCGAGCCCCTGGCAGGGGCAGGAGGAGGCTCCGGTGCTGCAGGAGGTGTGACCAGAGCACCTGACGCTCTCCAAAAGCTGCTGGCTACGAAGTCCTGTGGTTTTTGTGGCTGCCTTGCAGCTCAGTTTGCTGAGAAGGGTTTTGTGCCATCAGAGGGGCGCAGAAAGCAGCAACTCAGGTTCATGCATCACTGGCATGGTTGTATCAAATCAAAATTTGATCCAGTTAGTGGAGTAAAAAGGTTTCTTATCAGGGCCAGTGCCAGGTGCTTTTAAGCAGTTTTTAAATTTTGATTTCCCATAAGGACTGGAATTAAAGAATTGGACATATTCTGCTGAATAAAGACTTCCTGCCACTTAGGAATGCTGCCTTCTGGTAGCAGGAGAGATGAAAAAAACGTGTTCATCTGAATTTTAAATTCTCAGCTACAAAGAAAGCAATTTGGACTCCGGGTAAAATTTGAAGCAGGGTAAAATCCACTTTACAGAGTAAAATTCGCAACCAACCTGGGGTCCGAGAACAAATGGAGCAACACTGTGGAAAGTCTTGTGGTGGGCTTTGCACAAGAGCAGGTTGCTTAATTTTTTCCCAACATTTTAGGCTCTCATCAAATCTGAGTGGATGCTAGACTGAATCTGCAGGAGCTTTCACAACCTCCCCTCAGCTGTGACTGTGCCGTTCCATCTGCATTTTTAACCAAATAATTCTCTGTTGGCTTTGGGGAGCGCCCTGGGAGGAAAAATTATTGCAGCTTTGGTATTGTGGGGGTCCAAAACCATCCACTGCTCTGTGTCCACCTGCAAGAGAATCAATGAGTTGCTCAAAGCTCTGAAGAGGTTTAAAAATTTAATAATTGAAAAGGGCCTGGATTTTGTGTTTGGCAGAGTAGCTGGACACGCAGTTTTGATTGAATAAATGAGGTTTGAGGGTGCATCCTCAGCCCTGGTTGGGAATAGATCCCATCCATGCTGTCTCCAAGTGGTTCTGGGTCTGGAGCTCCCCTTGCTGTGTTTTTAACGCGGGCCAAGGAGGGCTGGCACTGCTCACATCCGAGGCAGCTTGTGGCACACAAGCTCCTGGCTCTTCCCTTGCCAGCCTTGCTGAAGGAGCTTTCTGGGTGCGTTCTGCAAGCACAGCAGGAATCACAGAGCAGATTCGCTCCTGTCGAAGCTTTGCTAGCCTCAGAAGCAAATCTGTGCTTTTTAAAATGGAGACAAATAAATTGGTGGCGAGGGAACAGCTCCGGTGGCCCCCCCAAAAGGCGCAGACAAAAGGGGTGGGAGCTTTGTCCCCTCGAGGTTTGGTCCTAAAACCCCTTGGCTGTCTGGCCAGTCTGTTGCTGGAGCGTGGGGTTGGCTCTGAGAGCAAGACAGATGATGAGGCAAAATCAGGTGAATCTCTTTGAAATGTAACTCTTTTTAACTCGCTTTGTGTCAGGAGCTGTTGGACGTGCGCAGCAGACACGGGGCCAGCTTTCCTTTGGGGAAATTAGGGTGAGAGCCCCAGCACACCTGTATTTCTGGTGTTATCTCCTGTGTCAGTGGAAATTTCCCCTCCCAAAGCAGGCCATATGCTGGAGAGGGATGAACTCATCAGCTTCTGCCACGGCACAGCAGGGAAGGATCCCGGTGTGGCTGCACTCACGGAACAGCGATGCCGGCTCAGTTTTAATTAGCACTTCCCTCCAGGAAAGGAGTGCAGGCAGAGAAACACAAGAGACCAAGACTTCTTGCCTCAGCCTGGCTTTCGGTGAGCCTGCACAAGGCTCTCCCCACGCTGCCGTGCAGATGGCAGTGCTGCAGAGTGCCCTGGTGCTGATTTCCCCGGTGTGGCATCACCCGAGACATCGAGCTGGCAGCGTTCAGGTGGCATCAGAAGTGAAGCACCAGAGATTTGGGTTGGCTTCTATTTGACCGGCTTTGTTCCCGGTTGGTTTTTGGGGTTCTTTTCCCCCTCCTTGTTGCTGTCCAAAACGTGATTCCTGCTTTCTGACGAGAAATCGATGGTGCAGCTCACTGGGCCGAGCTGGTGCCACACAGGCGAGGTGACAAGAGGCACTGCAGACAGCAGAGCAGCTGGAATGTCCCTCTGGCTAAACAGCTGCTCGGAAATGTTGGGAGAACAGCGTGGTTGATGTTTCCTCTGTTGAGGAGAGGGAATTTTGGGTGGTGCATCAACAGCTTGGATTTAATTCCAGCGGAGATGCTCAAGGCAGCTTCGCTCTCTGGCTGTTCCTGTATCCTGCATGAATTGAAATCACAGCTCTATAAATGCTGTATCTGCACAGGTTTGGGGGTTTTTGTAGGTTTTTAATGGGTATTTTGCTAGAGGCTGTGTCCTTTGTGTGTGCTAGAGCAAGAGGAAGAACTAATAATGCAGTGGAGATCCAGAAGCGCTGGCACAGGGAAGAATCCTTGATTCAGGTGCGAGATGGTTTAAGTTTGAGATGATGGGGACCCGTCTGTCACCTGCTGGAAGCGGCTGAGCTGCATTCCAGGCTGCGGGAGAAGAGGGTGCCTTTCAAGCTGAGCCTCCCCGGGTAATCACCGTATCAGCTGGCGCTGGTAGAGATCACACCCTGAACCTCCTGCCCGGTGATGCCTCACCACGGGCCCGGCCCTCTCTGCCCGCTTGGCAGCTGCTCCGCAGCCCGCGCTTGGCTGCAGTTCAAAGGCAGAAGAATTCCTGACTGTTTGTCGTTGTACAGCGCTTTGGGATGAATGGTGGTCCATAAATGCCAGGTTATGATGAGACTTTAGGCTGTGCTGGGATAAGGAAGAAGATTTAAACGGGCTTTTTCTCCCAGTAAGTCTTGTTTAATATGGAGGGGTATCGATTTGTCGCTGTCTTGCCGTGACTTTCCCCGACCCCTCCAGCTGATTTTGTGCGCTGCAGGGAAGAAAATGTTTGGCCATCAACAACAGAGTGACCGCACAGCTCCCTGCGACTCAAAAATCAAACTGAAGTTATTTATCCTCTGTGCCTTTTGGAATTCCACTTCCAAATGTTTTCATCCAAACAAGTCTGTGACCCTGAACCTACAAGTCTGTGTTGCACAAGACGCTGAAAACTGCTGGGCTCAGGTCTGGGGTGGCCAAGGAGATGCAGCCCTTGGGCACGGAGGGATGGGCGCCAGCAGAGCTCTCGGTGCCAGGAGACTCTGGGGGCTTGCGGAAGCCCTGACTAGGAGTCAAAACTTTGGGACCTTTTGCCTGGTGTTCGGTGCCTCCTAAACAAACCCACATCTGATTAGAGACGCTTTAATTGCTCGCCTTGGTGATGAGCAGGAGGAAAGGCCTCGGGATGCGGTTCTTGTTTTTCAGCCTTGTGACTTCAGGGGCTGCGCAGCAAAGATCACATCCAGCTTCCCTGGGAAGTCCTCACCAAAAGGAACAACAGCTCCTCCTGGAGCAGCCTGACCACGGATCTGTCGCTGAATCCTGCTGATACATCCATCCTGGAGATCTCCATCATCTGCCCAGGTGTATTTTTATACCAGAGGCCTTGCAGCCACCCCCTCCAAGCGATCCACAGCGGATTCCAGGGCTGTGCCACAGCACCGACACCTCTTATGTCAAAACACAGAGAGAAAACAAAGCAGAGACCTGAGCTGGTCATTTCAAACACAGCTTTGGGTGGGGTGAAGGACCTGGGAGTGTTTCCAGAAATATTGATCTGGTTTTGTGCCAGTTTGGGCTTAAATCTCTCTATAACCGTGGTGATCCTTGAAACTTAACCCCAAACTCCAGGGCTCTGTGAATGAGCTGCTGTGGCTTTAACACAAACGGCTCAGTCAGTTCTTTTTTTGATTTCAGATGGAAAGGAGCAGCCCTGGACATGATTGATCACTTTGGTGACATTCGTGACAGCTGGGGCAATAGGGGATGTTTGCATACTTTGTATATAATACCTACAGCTTCTTTATTGTCAACAAAAAAGGACTGAACTCCCTGAAAAGCTGGCTCATTCTTAATTTCCAGCTGATGAGGTGAGCTGTTTTAATTGCACAGGCCTGTTGGAGCGAGTCGATGGTAGAACTTCCAGTTCTGTGTGTGCAGATAGGGAGCAAAAACAGAATTAGGGGCTCGATGGGGAGGAATTCATCCTCTGCTTCCCTGTGGCAGAGGAGCTCTGCCCCTGCTGACTCAGGATGGTGAAGGTTATAAACGGCAAGTGCTGGGCTGGCAACAGGCACAACCACGTCTGAACTGTTGTGTTGCTCATGTAAAAACAATCAGATGTATTTTTAGCTCATGAATTCTGCCGGAAAAAAAAAAAAAATTGAGGTGTCACCTTGCCAGCTTGATGCTGTAGTGACCTCAGAAACCTGGAAAAAATTGGGATATTGAGTTTTATGGAAGAGCTAACTAAGACTGAGGAGCTGTCAGGTTTGTCAGCCTAAAGTGATTTTATTTTTGGGTTGTCTAAAACAAATTCATGTTACTAAAAGCCTAATTATTCCACTCTTTTAATCCAAGATGCCATTTCATTGTTTTGATTATCTGATACCATTACACATCCATATTTATGACAGCCCTGCAGACTCTGGAGTCCAAAGCTTTTATTTCCTGGGCAGACACAACACAGGAATTCAAAATAAGACGCACACACACAAATATACACCAATAAACACTTAAACAATGCAGAAGAGGTAGTACCATTAATTAAGAAATATATAACGAGCAGTACAAATACTGAGGGAATTCAGATCTGTCTTCATCGCACCCCTGTCAAGTATCACAAGAGGTTACAGGGAGGTTTATTCTGCATCAATCCACATTTGAAAGTGTCCTCTGTTCTCTTATATGATTTTACTTTGAATTTTTTATTGGTGGCCCTTAGGTGAGTAGCTGAAGGGGACAGTACTCAGTTCAGAAGTTAAATATCATGGTTGGTTAGCAACTGAGAAAATGAGCTTTGAGTTCATTACCTGCAGGAAGCAGATTGTCTGTGCACCTCAGGACGTGAGTTAGGCACGAACACCAAATATTTTACCCAATTTCTGTTGGGTTTTTTTTTTGCTTTCTCTAAAAAGATCCAATTTCATGACTGAGTTGTGTTTCAGAGAGGGGAAAAAATATATATATTAAAGTGTATGGGTCTTATTGCTGCCCTGAAGGAAAACTCCAGCGCAGCCTTGAAGTTCTACGAAGGAACTGCAGGATTTAGGTTTAGTCAGGGAGAAAAAAGATGAACTTGATCTCTGTGGAGACAGAATCCTGAAAGTATCGAAAAATAAAGATGGGAAGGCTCTAAGAGGCTTCCCAGTGCACATTTAGGAGCATCCTGGGATGCCTCAGGTGCAAAGAAGCTGCAAAGAGCAGGAGATCACAGAGCCAGAGCAGCACAACTTTGAGCCACTTTGAACCTCACGAGCTGAGCTCTTTCAGAACTGCCCCGACCTGGCTGATCATTCCTGAAGAGTTTTTTTGAACTGAGAGGTTTTGCTCTGTGAAAAGTGCTTTAGGGAAGAAGAAAGGAAGGATTATCAGCTGTTGAGGCTTAAGAATGAAAAGCAAAATAGAGCTCAGTAAATGCACTTTGTGTCTGCATTCCCGAGGTGTATCCCTGCTCAGGAGACACACACCGGGCAGATTCAGGAGTCCAAGGAAGGCTACAGTGAAAGAGCAAGATTTTTAGGGATTGTTTTCCAGATTTTCTGGGTTTTTTTTCTGTTGTTTAAGATCCAATGGGCCATCAGGTGAAATGAAATAAATCCAAGCCGAACAGCCAGGCCACAAGTGGAGGGAAGATCCTGCAGGTAACGTTTATCTGATGTACTCCTCCTCAGAGGTGCAGGACGTGTCTTCTTCTGTGCTTTCCTCCAGATCTGGCAAGTTGCCCCAGAGCAATACATTCACACCTGGTGGGAAGGAGACAAAAGAGGAGGGAAAAAAAAAAAGGTATTTTTGGATTGTGACCTTGTTTTTAAGTTGCACAACTGTCTATTGTGAGAGAAAATAATCCTTGCCAAACCCGGGAAGTCACGTTCACGATGCATAAATCTATTTTCTATCTTCCTTCTAAGTGATCTTGGGAGTGTTGTTGTTTATTTTTTTCAGCCCAATTCAAAGGATAAATCCCTGCCCACGGAAGTATTTACATAACCAATTCAGGCAGCTGTTGATAACCCCCTCCTGGCTGATTTATTTGTGAGCAGCATCGATCCGAGGCACAGGTGACACTGCAAGGTTTGGGCGGGGAGCTGCCCTGGGGATTTATCAGGGAGCTGTGCATTCCTGAGGGCTCCAGCCCTGCCAGACACTTGGCATCCATCCCACCAGGATGCAAGTCCAGCTGAGGAGGACTCACTCAGGGAGGGTCAAAGTGACAGCACGACTCACCCAAAACCAGAGATGCCCCCGGACAGCTGCCTGGCAGCCCGGTGAAGCCACCCCCACCACTATAAATAAACCTGTGCTTATACTGGTGCTGGCCTTGCTGCAGAGAGTCCTGACTCCTGTCCACAGAGGGGGGAGGTTAAGACCAATTTGCGCCGAAATTTTCATTTACAACTGCCTCCCCCCGAGCGGTTTTCTAGATTAGCAGCGCTTCCCCGTGCCTCCATATGCCAGCCTCCCTCCATATGCTGTGCCTAAATCGGGATGTCTCGTTAGGATCGGGAATCGGGGTTTCAGGGAAGGGAAAGGGAAGGAAACAAACTTGTCCCTCACCAGAAGGGTCGAGCCTTTTGATGCCAACCACTGCCTGGCTGTGGAACATCCAGAAGTGGCCGTTGTTGCAGGACAGCAGGCAGGGCTTGCAGGGACAAATCACGTGGTAGCCAACAACGTTCCCACTGGAAAGGCAAGGGGGATAATGAGCCTGGGGAAGAGGTGGATGCTGGTGGCTTTTTCTGGCTCCAGTTAAATCGCCCCAGTGCCAGACCATTATGTAATGCTCCTGTTTTGACAGGGTTAAGGGAACAGGGTTAAACAAGTACCTCAAACGTTTAGGGGACAGCTGTCAGGAGTTACGGAATATCTGAGTTTTAGATCTTTGGCACGGAAAGCGTTCAGTAACCTGAATTGTGTAACCCAGATTAGTTTACACACCAACAAATGCCGGTGGATTTCTTTATTTATTTTCCTTTGGAAGGCCAGTGATTCCAACCAGCAAAGAAGTTCATCACACCCCAAATTCCCCCGTACACAAGCACCGTGCACAGGAGGGTACCAGCAGCAGGAGTAATGGGACTGGGAATTATGGGATGGTTTGGGTTGGAAGGGACCTTAAATCCCATCCAGTCCCACCCCTGCCATGGGCAGCGACACCTTCCACCATCCCAGGGTGCTCCAACTTGGCCTTGGACACTTCAGGGATGGGGCAGCCACAGCTCCTCTGGGCCAGATTATTGAAGCCTTATCCACTCTCCTAGATCAAAACCATCATAACCATTTTTCCATGTGTTCGATGAGATATTTCTGTTTCTCTGCTTCTGTCTAAAAACCAAAATATTGTGTCCGTATCACAACCCCCCATTGTTCAAGTCTGAGAAAGGTAAAAATCGTGATTACGGAGCTGAAAGAACTCTCTCAGATAACTGTGAGCTATTTGAGAGTTGTTGTTTTCACCCTTAAATACCAGGCATTAATAAGGAGGATAAAAGAACTGCAAGAACTTTAGCGACAGCATGTTCCATCTGCTCCCAACAACTCGATCTGCCAAGAGGATGTTCTATTAATTAGAATATGAGTAACTGCTGCTTGCTGGGGCCTTATTCACAGAGCTCTCGGAGTGTTGAGGCAGACATTAAATCAGGCAGGTGGCACACAAGCCTTCCCAGAGACTCAGCCTCCTGACAAGGTTGTCACATTTCCACTGGGGACCCGCACAGAGATACCCTGGCAGCCTTGCCCAGGAGCGCTGGGCTGAGTTTCTCCCCAGCAGCATTAAATCTGCAGCAGGGAACGCAATCTGTTCCTTCGTCCCGCAACTCCTGCGCTGCGGGAGGCGGCGGCGAGGAGGTGGAACAGGGCTGGGACACGTCCGTGCCACCACTTTGTGTCCTCACCACTTCAGACAGGCGATGTTCTTCAGTTTGCACTTGCAGATTTCAGTGAAGTAGCAGCTTCCGATGAAATCAACAGTTCTGGAGGAAGGAAATTCACGGAAGTTTAGAGCGGCTGCGATGACAGCTGCAGTGTTACAGTAACACCGGTCTGAGGTCACAACAAAGTGATGCGGCCATTGGTCCTGTGGGGTTTAAACTTCCCGAGGCCACATGGTTCCATTTTCCTTTTGACTATCAGCCGTACTCATACGGAAACTTTAAAAAGAGACCCATGTGACACGGCGTGAATATCAAAAATCCTCTTAAAATAGCCCAAAAGAGCAGAGCTCTCAGGCTCAGCGCGGCACTGTCAGTCAGATCCCTGATTACAGACATCGCCCCAGTTCCTGCCAAACCCCAGCTCAGAAACAGAACATTACCTTAGAGGCTGGGATGTTTAAAACCAAACCTTTGATTCCTTATCTCCTCTCCAACCCGTACTCTCTGATTACCATGTCATTTCACAATCTGATTTCCTTACTATTCAAATCTCGCTATGGGAAAGCGGCGCAGAGCCGACTTTGGGGGAGAGTCCTGGCAGCAGTGACAGATCAGGTTTGTTCTGTTTGCGGGTCTTTATTTCAAATTCTAATCTTCGCTTCGCAAAGGAGCGGGAGGAGCTTCCCGTGGCCGCTGAGCCTGTGCCATCATCCCTAGGGATGGATGGAATCGGAATTTGGATTTGCCCTGCACAGGACAGCCTCGCTCTTTGCCATCCCGCCGGGGCTTCCCCCGAGCCGGAGATGTAGGGATGGGGTGAACCGTGTTTCGTGGGGCTGCTTTCCCGGCGACAGCGGGTTTTGGAGTGATGCTGAGACCCCTCCCGCCGTGTCACCCCGCTCGGCCGTGTCCCCCGGCGCTGACAGGACCCCGACCCCCGGTGCGACACGTCCTTTCCCCCCTTCCCGGCGCTTACCCCGAGGGCGGGATGTCGGTGGAGTAGAGGTCGGTGTCGGTGTCGGCCAGCAGCACCGCCTGCATCCCCCGCGAGCTCAGCACCTGCCGGCAGAACCGGCAGCACAGCACGCTCACGCACCGGTCCTCGAAGGTGCAGCCGCTGGAGGACATGGCGGGGGGGACCCCGGTCCCGATCCTGTCCCGATCCTGTCCTGGTCCCGTCCCGATCCCGGTCCCGATCTTGTCCCGATCCGGTCCCGATCCTGTCCCGCTCCAGCTCCCGGCCCGATCCC
>VZTI01004623.1:300952-408676 GCA_013397865.1 Struthidea cinerea
TTTTTTTTTTTTTTTTTTTTTGCTTTTTGGCCTTATAAAATGTTGCTCTCTTAGATACGGGAGGTTAAGGAGGCCGGAAGTGTGTGAAGGGATCAGGAGGAGCTGGGAGAAGGGGACTTCCTTCCTGAATTAGTGGTGAGGGCAGCGATGATGAGTTCGCCTCGGGATGCTCGTCCCTCTCCCAGCGCAGGGACCGCAGGAGTGGGGAAGGAGGTGCAGACCCCTCTCCTGCCCTCCTCGGGAGGGAGGTGTAGAGGGACCAGACAGCTCAGAAATGCACAGGACGGTCCCGTAACCACCGTGTCCCACATCCCCCCACTTATTTCAGAGGGGGAGCTTCCCTTTTCCACCTGGCATCGACTTTTTGGGAGCTGCTTTGACAATGGGGATCGTTGTCTCCGTGCCTTTAGGTGCCAACTTTGGGGGGAGATTTTGCTCCTTTTAAAACACCACAGACCCTGCTCTACATCCCACAGATACCTCGGTTCCGAGCTGGGTACTGCTGTGATTCCTTAGGGAATCTCTCACCTGTAGTTCCAGGGATGTGCTGGTCTCTCCATCACAGCAGCAAGATGAGACGGTGCTAAATCCACTGAAAACCACAAGTGTGGTGGTGCCGCCTCATCACCAAACATACCAAGGTCCTTTCAGGAAGGTTTTGTTGTGCTGGTCAAATTCTGAACATACCAAGGTCCTTTCAGGAAGGTTTTGGTGTGCCCGTAACTGTGGGAACGGTGTGGAAATGGTGTTAACTCTGGTGGAGGTTGTTTGATGTCTTTTCCCGGTGTTGGGAAGGGGAGCGCTGGCTGTGGGGGTGAGGTGAATCACGTGCTGGCGTGCTGCACGAATTGTGAGGTGGCATCTGCTTCTCCGATGAGAAAACTCGGGTATTTTTTGCTGGCATTTAGAAACTTAGGGCATTTTTTTTGCTTCCCTCTGCCCTGGCTCTGCGCTGGGAGCTGTGTTTAGAGGCTTCGTTTAAAACCCTTAATCCACAAACACCTCCTTAAGCACTTTAAATGATTGCTAATGGAATGATGGAGCTTTGTTTAAAAATTTAATAGCCTTAAGTGGTTAATCAGAAACCATTTAAAGAATGGCTTGATTAATAGATCGTCGCTATGCAAAATTTTTGATTTTCTGTTGCTGAATGAGCTTGGTGTTTTTTATTGAAAAGAGGGGCTGCAGGGCAAAGGATCACGGAATGGCTTGGGTTGGGAGGGACCTTAAAGCTCAGCTCATGGGCAGGGACACCTTCCACTATCCCAGGTTGCTCCAAGCCCTGTCCAGCCTGGCCTTGGACACTTCCAGGGATGGGGCGTGGATAAATGAAACTTCTTGTTCTCCCAGAACCACGGGCTTTAGGTGTTTGTTGTCTCCCAGCAGCCACATCTCTGCCTCTTCTGGGTTGGGATTGGCTCTCCCTGTGGTTGGTGTGCGTGGGGAGATCAGCACTTGAATGAAATGAATTTCTGGAGTTGAAGACTTTTAACCAAAGTTGCTGTGCAGCGGTCAGGGGGCGTGGAGGGACCGAGGGGCTCCTTCCTGGTGACCTGTCCACTGGGGCTGAGGTCAGGCTGTGCATCTGTGGAGGTGGCTGGAACCAGGCTGGACAAAGCCTTGGTTGGTCTGACCCTATGACTGACCACCAGAGGATGTGCTGGGTGACCTGGATTTGCCCAGTGATCCCACGGTCTCCAGCAGCTGGAGGTTCAGCTACAAACCCGCTCTTCTCCAGAAGGGAATTAACCCCAGAGGTGCCCACACACGCTGATTTTCCCCAACACCTGCGCTGACCCCGAGTCTTTCTCCGTTGGTTCTGTGGTTTGTCCTCCCTGCTCCTGGACAGGGTCCCACAATTACTGGGCTCTTTTCGTGGGACTCCTTGGGGTGCCCTCTCTTTTTGAGGAAACTCCAGCACGGCTCCGTGTCGAGCAGTGGGAATTCTCCTGCCAAGAGGGCCTGGGTTCGGCAGGGGAGGGAAGCGCTGCTTCGACACCTCCCTGAGCCATGTGCTCAGAGAGACCGGGAGCCCCGTGAAGCTGCAGCGTGAGGTTCCGTGGGCTCCATGTGGAGCCTTTGATATCTCAGGCTCATCTTCTTGTCTGGATTGCCTCTCCCAATTCCTTTGTGCAAGTTGTGGTAAGGCAGAAATAATGAATTTATGCTGTGCAGTGCGTGCCATGTGAGATTGGGACGCTGCTGCCTCTGTGTGCCCGAGCGAGGACTGTCGGGCTGGTTTTTGGTTTAATATATTAAATTGGAGTGTACACTTGCTGAGGGAAGAAAAGCCAGTGATTTATCTCTTAATTCTCCTTTTCTTTCTCCTCGTGTCCCACGAGAGCCTTATATTTAATTAGTTTGTATAAAGCTTCAGTAAATAGCTCCATGGTTTGAGCTGCAGAAATTTAATACTGACATTTTTTTACACAGCGAGGGCTCATAAAACACTTCTGTCCTTGAGGAGTCGCTAGCAAAGGTTAAAATGCATCTCTTGCAGATCTTGCAGCCCAGCCCAAAAAGTGCTAAAAATATGACAAATGGATGAGGTAATTTATAGCAGGAGCAAGCAGAGCCCAGAGGTGGCTGCGTGGTTGCTGAGCTGAGTTTGTCTTTGCTAAGGGAAGATTCCTGATAAGAACAACTTCAGGCAACCTCCCAGCTGCCATCACACTCGGGCTACTGAAATGTCTAAAACTTTCCTTTAAACCTCCCCAAAATGGCTGATAAATTTCGGATAAGTCCCTTTTTCCTCTCTGGGTTGAACATCTGAGAGTGCGTTTGATCTGATTGTGATTTTTTGCCTTAAATGCTGTGTGGAAATCTCATTTGTATGGTCCATCTTCCTGAGGGATGCTTGGCAGTTTTTAGTCCTGGTGAACTCTCTGGAGTGGTCCAGCCCTTCTGGGTGTGAAAGATTGCAAAAGTAGCTGTGACGGGGTCAGCAGCTGTAATTTGGGGGGGTGGAAGGGAAGTGTGATGATTTTGGTGATGATTTGGACCGAAAATTGGCATTTCCCTCAATGGCTGCGGGGTTTTTTTTTTTACAGAACCGTCTTCAGATTTTTTGATCAATCAGCTGAAATGCCTGCCATGAATTTTACTGCTGAACTTGTGTGCCTTGGGATTTTTCAGTGGTGTTGATGTTGCATATAAATGTTGATTCTTTTGTGCTCGTCTCCTGTTCAGTCCCCAGGTTGGTCACTGCACACTGTGACTGATCCTTGCACCACTTGGGTGGGGATTCCCAGAGCTTTTAATACACCCCGTAAAGAGACTTTTCAGCCACTCACCCCGGTGTGGTTGAGCGAAACAGTCCTGAATTCTGATATTTTGACTCTGTACGCCTTGGATTAACGTTCCCATTTAAAATGTAAAACTACCTTTTAAGGGGTTTTTGCAGTTAATCACGGCTCTGTGCCTGTAAGTGATTCCATTTGTTTGCAACAATGACTTGCTCCAAACTCCGGCTCTGGAACTGCTGTGGAATCATCTGGTTTTCTGCAGTTCCTGATAGTGCTAATCCCTTGAGTTTTGGAGCTGGGTTGGGCCAGCCAAGCAGCCTTGGTGCCAGAAAGGGGGAAGGGGGCGTTGGGAGACTGCCTTGATGTTCCAGCAAGAGTTTGTGTTTTTGTGTCCAACTCCTGCTAATGGATTATTAATGAGGATGGAAAGAGGTGAAAGAATGCGGAGTCTGCCTTCCTTCCTTTCCCCTCCGGCTCCAAAATCCCTCTTTTGCAGTTTCTTCAGGTGTTGGAAGGCTGGAGACCAGAGCTGACCAGACCACTCCATCCTCTTAAGTGCTGCAGTTCCCTCCAAAAGCAGAAGGAATTGCCAGTGTAACTCCAGTAGGATTCTATAAAAAGTTTACTGGTAACAGCCAGTTTTCCCTGACTCCCGGCTAAGGGACAGGACATTTTTCCTTAGCTCTAAATGATTTCCTTTGTGGTGAGGTTACAAATTAGTATCTTTCCCTTTTCCTGTCAGTTAAAAGGCTCGACTCCTCTTTTATTCTTTTGCTTTTAAATCCTTACTAATTTTTTTTGGCCATTTTGGGGATTTACTTGGAAGAATCTCCCTGCCCGGTCAACTTTTTTCAGCTGTCGTTATGAAGAGTGAAAAATCTGAACCTTTGTTGAGATGGAAAGTATGTTCAAACACATGTTCCCTTGAATGGCTTTCGCTCTGCCATGCACAGTTGATATTCATTACTCACGACTTTATTTAGTTCGTTTTTTGGTATGACTTTCACAGATTCATGATTTCTCTCTGAGAATTCCTATGACATCACGGGTGTCCTGCTCTCGGAATGCTGTCAGTGTTTTGTAGGCAGTGGGTGTCAGTGCAGTGATGGGATTTGCTGCGGGATAAAAGGTGGAAGAAAATGGGAGAAAGGTTCTTGACCTGGCAGTAATTCCATCAGTAGAGACCAGTCGCCATTTCTACTTTCTCTCTCTCCCTTTCTTCCCACGTTGCAATACTCCAGGAGACAAAACAGGGCCTTCTTTCTGTGAAATCCCTGGATAATGGTCATTGAAACTCTTGATGTGTTTGAAGTCAGAAACCGCATGGACGTGAAGTGAGGAAGCTCAACTGGTGTTTTTCCAGGTAGATGCTGTCAGTGGATTGGAACCATTTAAAACATTATAATTTTTTGCCATCAAAGTAACTTATTTGCTGCTGTTAAACTCGAAATCTCCTGACCCAGTTGTTTTGCTCTGAGCTGGGAGTTAATCACAGCTTCTCTGGAGGTGCTGCTAAATGTGGTACAGAAATTCTTGGCTCTTTAAGTGTTCCCAGCAATGCTGCACATTGATTTGTGTGAAACGGGCTGAATTAGGCCAGGGGAGCTGCCTTATCCTGTGGCACATGAGCAGCTCCTGCCTTTTTGACTCTTGAGAAGGAGCCAAATAACCAGATCAACTCTAAACCTTAATCCCCAGCCCTGAAGTGCTGCAGCAGGGTGAGCTGGGCGGTCCTGCTACATCTGACGTTGGTTTTGGGTTTTTTTTGTTCTTAACTCACAGGACTTTCCAGGAAGAGCCTCTTGGCTCCTTTCAAGCAGGGAAGGATTTTTGGTTTGTTTTTGTACCGCTGTCATTGGACGATGGTTTTCCTGCAGGGAGGAAGCCATGGAACGATGCAATTTATAGATGGGGAGTGCTTGCAAATTGAACCTCCTTAAAATAACGACAGTTGTTGCCTGGGAATGAGTCCCTGAGTGTGTCTTGGGCCAGCAGTCCAGGCCCACTGCAGGGCATGCTCTAAATTTGGGAATTTAGGTGGGAAAACTGGGAAATTCCACAATATCCTTTTCTTCATGCATGTTCACACTGGAGCAGGGCTCTTGCTGTTCTACTGCTCTGAGTATGTGGTACCAAAACACATTTTATGGGATTTTTCTGCTTTTAGGAAAAAAAAAAATAGGAGTTATTCACATATTTCATTAGCACGTTAATCCATTAGCCTGTTATTAAAATACAGGGAATTTTTTGGGATAGGATTATGCATCCAGGAAACTTCCACTCATCCGCCAGATGTAATTCCTCAATCTGGGCAGGGCTGTGGCAACCACGGCCGGCTGGTGGCTGGTGGGGGCTCCCTGGCATGTGACGATTCTCCTTGTTCCACCCCAGCTCCCCGGGGAAGGGCTGCAGGAAGCTGTCTGAAGTGTTTTCCTGGGAAATCACGACTGTGAGGAGTGAACTCCTCCCGAGGCAGTCGGTGGCACTGTGAATAACCATCCGTGAGTGGAAATGCAGCTTGCTGGAAAGCTGATGCTCTTCCACCTTCCTGGGAAGCCAGAGCTGTATCGAGTGCCCGTGAAGCAGAATGAGGGAATTGTTTGAGCATTGAGGGAATTGGATGAGCATTCAAAGATGCTGAGATGCCTTCCCTCTGACAGGGCTGCTTTCCTGACCGGAGCACTGGGCAAATCCACTGTCAAAGTTCTATTTAGCTATCCATTTATCCATCTATCTATTTATTAATTTATTTATCTATTTATTATTTTGGTTGTTGGTAGGTGTCAGTTCAGACCTGTGACCCATACAGCGAATTATCACGGGTGTGTTTTGACGAGGCCGATGAGCCTGAAATGCATCGAGAGCTCAGGACAGAAAAACACGTCAAAAAGAAGCAGCCGTTGTTGCTGGGAGTGGGGGAAAAAAAAGTCTCAATTTTCGTTAATCTGTGCAGGGGATGAATGAATGAGTGACAATGACAAAGCAGAGTGTGGAGGTGCAGATCCCCGAGCAGGCCCGTGGAGGTTTTTCCCCAGTGTTCGATAAGCAGTCACTCAGATTTAATAAATGAACATCCCTGTGAAGTGGTTTTGGAAAGGAGCCTGGCCGTGCTTTGGTCTCTTTAATGAATGTGACCCTTCCTAACTTTCCTGTGTTCTCTCCATCTGGTGAAGGAGGAAGAGGCTTCATCCCAGCTACCCTTTAAAAAAATACCAGTAAACCCCCAGTGTTTGTGCTGCTTGTGCCCGCGTGTGTCCCAGCTCCACGGGGAGGGACCCAGCGCTGCAGAAAGATGCTGAAATGGGAACAAAGGGCTGTGCCAGTAAAGGACTTTAAAGTGTGCAGCTGGAAAAGGGAGGGAGAAATGCAGCACTACAAAGGTCACAGGATACACTGATGATGTTTGGATGGAAACTCAGCTTGCTATGAATGAAATTGTGCTCTCGTGTTTTCCCCCTGGAGCTGGAATGTCTAAAAACTCTGGATACTCCTTGTTCTGCTTCTTTTTCTTTTTTTTGCCTTTTCTTTTTTCGGCGCTTGCGAGTTGTGCTGTAGAAATGAAAAACAAAATGGGAAAAAGGGAGGATGGACAGCAGCCCCAGACATGCTGGGAGAGGCTTAAATATTCTGAGCTCTGCCGGGTTCATCAGAGCTGTGACATTATTGGTTTCTGGTTATTTGCAAGTCAAAATTTTGTCTGTGCTAAGATGTGTGAGGTTCCTTAGCAGGGAACTTGTGTTGGCAAAGATTTCAGCTCTGCTGACCAGGGTTGTTGGATAAACTCAGGACTGGGGCTGAGCACCCCTTGGAGCTGAGTTTTGGACCCCTTGAGTGTTGATTTTATTTCCTCTGTGTGTGTGTGAATGCTGGTTGCTAAATTGCCTTTTCTCCCTCCTTATGCCATCCAGATTGCCTGAGTTTGCTCTGAGGTTGGTTTGAACTTTCATCAATCCATATGCTGGTGTTACCTTCCATTAGATAATTAATTTCTGACTGTAATGATAAATTAATTTACATAAAAGTGAAGAGAAATCCTTTTATTTAGGCCAGCTGTCTAATGCCAAACATATTTATAACCATTGTCTTCATACTTAAGGAATTAATCTTAATTTCAGCTTTATGTCAAATTATTTCCCCCATCACAGTGAACTTAATAGAACATAGCTGGGAAGGGCTCCTTGAATCCATTAATTTCCACTTTTCACACTTTCTCCCTGGAAATCTTGGCTAAAAATGCTCCCCACTGAACCTGTCTGTGGAAAGTCAGGTGGTAGTTTGGTTTCAGATTTAAATCAGGAAAAAATTCTGGCACTGGCGCCTCTGGAAAATCCCTACAGGTAGAGCTTTCTTTTATGTCTTCAAAGCAGTGTCAGCTTTTGGCAGCGAAGGAAGTGTTTTGGTTTGGTTTTGTTGGGGGTTTTTGCTTTATTTTGTTCTGAAACTCCGAGCTGTTTTCTGGTAAACACCCTGGAACAGTTGGGCATTCGTGCTGGGATTTATCCCTTTGCTGCTGAGCTGCTCCTGACTCCTTGGTTTGCTTGTCCTCCCTGAAGTGGGAGGCTCAGAACTGGACCCAGATTCGAGGCTCCAGCCGTGTTTTGGGAAGGAAGAAGCCAAACCCATATGGAGGGACGAGAACCGATGTTGTTTTTCTGCTGCTGGAGGTTCCTCCAGAGCGCAGCATCTGTAACTTGTGAATTCCACAACAAACGCTGGCTGGGAGCTGGAGGAGCAGCTATAATTTTCTCCGAGCTCTGTTGCCTTTTCCAGCTCCCTCACATCGTTTGCAGTGGTTTTAGGATCAGGCTTCATGCAAATACTTCCCGTTGTACCCCACCCTCTCCCAAACCCAGAGCAGCTCCACCAGCTGCTATGGTTGGGATGAAAGTGCTGCTCATTTGCTGTTACCTTTAATTTAAGGATTCTGCATCTTGGGGAAGGCTTGCTGTGGTCCTTGCTGTAAGAAGTTATTTATATGTTGACTGTTTAAACACATTTATCAGTCCCGAAAGATCGATGCTTCTCCTTGCAAGGAGGAGGTTGCTTTGAGATCCTGCATGGAAAGGTGTGTGCAGGGCATGGGAAGAGGGAGTAGATTTTTAATTTTTTTTTTTTTTTTTAATGAAAGCCATCAGCACCCAGCCAGCCCTGCCTGCACTGTCTTGTGGGGAGGTTGTGCTGTGTTTGCAGAATGACTTTGAATCTTTGACAGTGGTAGGAAGAAGAAATCCAGCTCTGAGAAGTACAAGGAAAACAGGTTCCTTTTCCTTCCCAGCCTCGTTTTTTTATTGCTTCTTGTCGTGTGCCTCCCTCAAAGCTGATTTTGTTAACAAAGCAAAGATCCCCCTGAAGTCTCACTGCTCCTGCTTATGGCAACAACACCAGAATCTGCTGACCATTAATTTTTTTAGAGCACAAGTCCTCATTTCTCTTACAGAGGGTGGGTTTTATCAGATGGTAGGAAAGCACTTTTGGTTTTCTGTTTTTATCAATCAGAGTATGAAGTGTTTCTTTATCTGGCTTTGTTTTGAAGAAGCCCAAACACAATGTTCTTTTCAATGCACTAAAGAGCTCTTCAGCTGGATCACAGATTTCTTGAAGTTTGTATTTTGTTACTGTGTCACTGTCTAAATTTCACTTAACATCTTAGCTCTGCTTAGGTCTTGGTCTCCCTTGCCTCTTAGTGTAAGTGAGAGAGTTTATACATTATATATAATAATTATAATTGAGAACTCTTGCATCTTTGATGCTTGAAAACCCCAAGAAACCCAAAAGCCAGGGTTGTCTTTTGGAGAATTCTGATTCTGAAACTTCCTGTGGCTCATTTAAGCATTATAAACGTTATTTCTCAGCCACTTTAAAGCTAAATAATCAAATTATTGGTGGGTATAACTGCATGTGCATTTATAGCATCCCGGCAATAACAATTTACTTTCTTTTTCCTTTAAAATTAATTCCCTTTTCCTTCTGAAAAGGTTATTTATGATCATTGAGAGAGCATCCAGTTGAAACCAGCCTTTGTTCTGGTGTGACGGTGTCAGAGCTTCGTGGGAGCTGGTTTTTTCCCTTGGCTGAGGACAGGGATCCTCCTGCCCTTGATCCAGATCTTTTTTTGGGAGTCTGTGTTCCCTGGGTCCCTGAATTGGGGCTTTCAGCACATCCTGCTCAGCCATTGTGTTCCCAGCAGCCCGAAAGTAGGTGAGGAGATTAAATGGTAGTGAGTTACTCGAAATGACCTAAATCAAGCGTCTCTGGTGAGATTTCTGGGATTCAGTTACACATCTTGAAACATGCTGAGAGAACACTGAACTTTTAAAAATCTTCTCTTTTTTTTTGTCTGGCAGTGCAGCCTGCGTGGCTGGACAGGATGTGCCTCTTCTTTTCAAGAAAAATTAGTTGGACACAGGAGATAACTGCACTTTTACAGTGCTTTTATTACTTTGTGATTTTCTTTTTGTTCCTCTTTGGTTTTTTGGAGGGGACAGAAGGACAAATCCCAGGGTGATGTTGAACGAGGTGTCTGCCCAGCCAGGGGTGCTCCCTGGATCAGCTGGGAACAGGGAGAGCGGGATGCAGCTCATCCCTCAAATAAAACTGACTGCAAAGAACAATCAAAAGCAACTCCGTGAATGAGTCAGAACTTTGTACAGTCTGGAGTCAGATTGTCAGGAAGCTGGAACGTGTCTGCAGTTATCCCTTCCTGTGATTCCTCTCTCCCTTCACTTCTCCCCCCCTCCCTGATTCCTGCTGTTTTGGGGATTAAGAAGGAAATAAACACTCCCCTGGAATCTCCCAACACAAACAAACAGGTTTGCTATTTTTAAGTGCCAGTTTTTTGTGATTCTCCCAAAGTTCTTTTTGCTCCGCTGGGATTGAGTTTGAGTGGCTGTTTTCTTTAAGTTTTATTTTTAGGAGTGGAAGGCTTGTGTGAACTTCAGTGCTGGCAAAGACACTGGTTTGCCAGTCCTAGATGTTGAATTTATATTTTAAAACTTTGAAATCCTTCAAGCTGCCAAGAAGAGGGACCAGGTGAGAATGTGAGGGATGCTCATTTTGCCACCTCCTGTACTGGGTTTGTGTTGCCACTTCCGTGCATCTGTGAGGAGCCCTTGGTGTTGAATCCAACCTTCACTGTTCCCACTGAGGCTGAGCCTTGGGAAGATTTTTAATTTAAACAGGAGGAAGTTTGTGAATGTTAAATATATTTTTTTTTGGGGGGGGGTAGAGCAAGCACAGCAAACTATTTGTGATTCCCTGTCCTTTCCTGGTGTGGAACAAGCTCTGTTTCCTTGGAGTGGGCTCCCTCATTCCTGGGGGGTGGATTTTTGGGGTGTTTGTGGGGAAGAGGAAACAGAGGATTCCCTGTGCTGCAGAGAGCTTCTCCTTGTTTTTAGTGCCTGGTGCTGGGAATTCTCTCCTGCTTTCTGACCTGTTTTGCCCAGCACGAGGAGGGGCAGGAGGCTGCTCTGCTCCTTTCTCAGTGTCCCCACAGGCTGTTAACCCAGCTGCAGGTGTTGATGCCTGGCTTTTGTCGGCATCCGGGAGTAGAACGCGCAGGGAGAACGCCACAGAGCAATCGGATGTGCTGGAGGAAGGGGAAAAGTGTGTCAGGAGCAAAGAGAAATCCGCTTTGCCCCGGCAGTAATTAGGCTGGACTTGAAATTTCAGCGAGTGCCTGGTTCCTTGGTGGTTTCGTTTTCCACGGGCCAGGGCTTGGTTTGAGGTCAGACTGTTCATCCCAGCGTTTTCTGCAGACTGGGAGTTCCCTGCTGGTGGTGGCACTGGGGATGGCTTCTGTTACTGATGGCAAATTGGTTAATAACGTGGTTACTCTAAATAAACTAATAGTGCAGACTGGGTGTCTTCATATTTTTCTACACCTACTGCTGATTTGCTGGTGTGGAGATTTTATTTTTGGGTTCATTTTAGTTCTCTTGCTCAGCCAGATGCAGCTTTTTTGACCATAAGTTCTGTAACCATCCACTCAAGCCTTTGGAGAATTGTGACAGCAAGCAGTGGTTCTTCCCTAGAAAGGCTTAAAATGCCATTTAATACTCCAGGCTCATGGCCTGAACTCACCAAGCCGCTTGTTAATGGCTTAATTGCTGTCATTTTGATTTGGGTAGAGGTTATTTTCAGTTTTCTCCCGTTGGCAGGGTTGTTCTAGATGAAGTCATAAGTCCAGTGAGCGCAGCAAGTGGAGGAGAACTCATCAGTGAGTTCATTTCTGAGGGTTGCTTTCTTTTTTCTTTGCTTGCTAAAGAGGTTCCTTGACTGTGTTTTCTTTAACACACCGTTCACATGGGGAAGAAGCAAAACCCAGTTTCATGCACGAGAAGTCAGCGTGGATGACTCAACCTTCATCTTTTATAGGTCCCGATTCAAATTCATTCCCTGTTCGTAGCAGTGGAAATGTCACCAAATGTTCCCACTGCTGGGAGGGCTGGGAGTGACTCCTGCCTCGGTGCTGGAGTGCTCCAAGCTGCCAAAGGTGGTGGGCTCCAGCTCCTGCTGGCAGCTCCGGGAGAGAAATGGGAGCCTGGATGCAGAGTGGGAGGATGAATCACTTTTCTGCTCCTTTTGGACCCAAACTGGAGCCGGGAGGAGCTTTTGGCTCTGCACAGCTGCAGATAGAAGGAGAAATCCTGCCTTGGGTTTGCAGATGTCTTACGAGCACCGAGGTGCTGATGGGGCTCCTGGGGCTTGAGTAACGTGGGTTTTTTTAAAGGCTGATATTTCTGTGACAATTACAAATCACAGCAGTTAATGTTTATAGACATTGCCTGAGTCCATGGCTTTGTTTTTGTGAATGGGGTATCATTCACAGAGAATTAAGGAGCCGTGCTGAGATGAGCAGCATCCCTGGGCATTGGCATTTATTCCCAGCGTGTGCCTACTGCTTTTGATAGATTTGGATTTCTTGCGAGTGGTAGAGGTTAGCTGGTGTTGTTTTGCTCTTGGAAAGCAGAGCGGCTGCTGGTTCCAGCTTCTGTGCTGTGTGGTTTTGTGATTGCCCCAGGACCTGTTGTCTTTGTCAGTGTAGGACCGATGCTGGATCAGTGGGATTTTAGTAATTCAAGGTAGTTCAGGAAATTCAATGGAAAATTGACCCTCACTATTTGAAACCCCAGCAAAGTGCCAGAGGAGCACCTGAATGAGCTCTGTACAGCCCCTGGCCAGGCAATTCAGTGGAAAATCACGGGATTGTGGCTCAGTGCAGGCACACTTGGAGCAGTGTACCTGGGATGTATTTACCGTGTGAGCACAGTTCTCTGTGCATCTCCGTGCTGTAAACCTTTGTGCCTTTGTCTGTCAGGGACAGTCTTTAAACCTTTACCCAGGCTGGGAATGGAGGTGGCCTGGAGGCAGCAGCAGCCAGCTCCTGTTGGACTTCATGGTCTGGGTGACACGGTGGGGATCAGTCACAGCCTGGACTTGATGATCCTGGAGGTCTTTTCCACCCTGAATGTCGCGTGATCCCGTGAAGGAGCTGGTGGCTCATGGACGTGCTCCTGCGCTGCTCTCCACACCTGCTCTGGTGTTTTCTCTCGGCAAGTTTTCCTCTCCTGTTGTTTTTAGTCACAACCTCCACTCTGCACTGAGCGGGCAGAGCTTTAAAATCCACAATCTCAAGACTTCCTCGGCTCTGACTTCCCAGCCAGAGCTGACATCCAAGGAGAAGCTGTTTCAGGCTTTAAATAGCTCCGGCAGGGAGGTGGACGGGAGCACACAATGTGGCCGCGAGGCTCTGGGCTATTCTTAGCGGACAATGGCCGGAATGAAAAGCCGCGGCCACTGCAGCGCGTTTGGGCCATTGTGTGCTGTGATGTTTTCAATTCCGAGAGCCACAGGTCCTTCAGCACCTTCTCCTCTTATTGGAGACCTTTCACTGTTTTTCTTTGCTGGGGAGAGTGGAGGTTCTGAAGGGAAATGGCTCCTGAGAGGAGACCCCAGCGTGCCACACGAGGAGCAGCCTTGTCATCTGTCGTTGACGCAATTCTGAAAAGAGGGAACTGAAACCTCTTCAGGAAAGAATTTTCTGTTCGTTCTATTTTGAGTGTGTTGTGAAATCAAGGAAAGTACAAGTTGATCTGAAATTTAAATTGAGATGGTTGTGGATGCTGCAGCAGGAGTCAATGCTTGAAGTGCGTGGTGGTGGTGTGGAGAGTGTGTCCGTCGGGCAGTTTGGGTTGGAACTCTCCTCCTGGAGGACGGCATCTGAAATCCTGTCTACAAAGGACAGGTGGGAGAAGTAGTTTCTCTTACAGCTTTATTTTTAAGGGCAGAGCTTTCTGCAAGGAAGCTGCCACATGCTTCTGCTTCCAGTGGCTGCCACAGGGGAAGCAGCTGCTGCCACCAGGCACCTCGACTCCTTCCTCTGCAGCCTCTCGAGTTTGAGGAAGATAATTTGCATCGCTGAGTGGTCTGGCTGATGCAAGCTGCATCTGTGTGAACCCGGTCCTTCTGTCGGTCATCTGCAAGGCTGCTCGGTGTCACTGTGCCTAAAAATGAAGTTTTTCAAGCTGGGCTGAGGTGGGGAACTGGAGAGGATCAGGCTGCCTTCAGATTGATTGGCTTGACTTCCTTCCCATGCAGTGGTTTCTTAGCTACACTTCAGGAGATTAAAAGCTGGACGTCCTGTTCTAGGGGAGGCTTCACCCCTCTGGCCTGCTGTCTGGGTTACTTGGATGCGGGAATGCTGCAAGGATGGGTGCCTTGTGCTTATCTCATTAATTCCCAGTCCAGCACCGAGCGCGCTTCCAGCCACGCTGTGGGACAGCCAAGTGGAACGTCAGCAGTGGTGCTGTGAAACGCAGGGGGTTTTCTTCCAATTCCCTTTAGTCTGCCCTGGCTGCAGCAGCGTGGGTCATTCAGGACTTTCAAAGCTTGCACACTGACTCTCTCTCGCTGCAGAGCATCTGTAGCTGCTGTGTAACCCGTGTTCTTCAAGCAAATGACTGTGTCCAGGGTTTGTTGGTGTTTTGTTTTTTTTTTTTTAACCATGATTTTATTCCTTTTTAATTACAGCATCCTCTGCAGATGTTGGAGTGTCATTAAAATGAAATGTGGAAACGAATGCAAAGTTGTCATGGCTTGCTCCAGATTCTGGGTAGTAATTAAGCTGTCGGGGAGTAGTGGAAAGTTCGTCTGCTTTATCTGTGTGTCCTTTGGCAAATGACCTCTGGGCTCGTTAATGGGAAAGGCAAATGTGCAACGAGCTGGATCCAGTGCCTTGGCTGGATCAGCGTGTCTGCTTTGGCAGATAAAGGATAAAAACTCCCCTGGATAATCAAGTCCAAGATTTGGGGGTTTATTTAATAGCTGGAGCCATTGCTGATTGCTGTCAGGGGAAATTGAGGTAGAAATGAGCAAGAATACCCAGAGTATTTTTTCTTTCTGGTTGGTAGGAGGGAGCAGTGGCACGATGTTGGTGCTGGGAGGTTGCTGGTCTGACTGGGAAAAGCAGCTGGTGCATTGGACAAACGGGTCCAGAACTGGCTTAAGGGGGACAGGAGCAGCTCTCAGACCTAACAGTGACCTGACCTTTGATAACTCTGGAGACTCTGCAGGACTTGAGGCTGCCTGGAACCCCCAGTGCATGATCTGCTCTTGGGTTTTATAGCTGCAAAAGCTGGAAGGTGAAAAGATAAGCCATGAGTGGATCCCAGAAGGATCCACGTTTCCTCCCCTCTGTCTGCTTTTAAAGATTTTTCTGGCCGTCTCTAACACGTTTGACAGATCATTTTGTGTAATCCTGTCTGGCAATTTGTTTCAAGATGTTGGGTTTTTTTTTTTAAAGCTCTTGTCTGAATGTTTTGTCCAGATGGTCTCAGTGTGAGTCAGACTGGAAGGTGCAGTGGCTTGCTTTGATAAGGTTACTCGCTCTGCTTGGAGAGTTGATGGCTTTATAGGAGTGAAAAAACAGATCTCTCATGTTAATGGGAAATTACCATTCGGGCTTTTAAAAAACAAAAATAGGACCAGAGCATCTGAAGCTTTCACTGCTCATTTCCGTCTGTAAGTTATTCTGATGTTCCTGTGAAAGTGTTGGATTTTAAAGGGTGATAACAAATCCATCTGTCCTGGCTCTTCCCAGGAATGTCTCTCCATAGTAAAGGTCCACCACCATGAGAATCTACAAATGTCAGTCACAGCTTAATGGCATCAATGATTTATACACCTAATGAGCAGTAAGAGCTAATGAAATGTCGTATATTGATAATTCATAATTCAGCCGTGCCAATAACTGGATTTCCTAAGTTATCTGAGGTGTTGTCAGCATATAAATCAAATTTAAATAAGTTTTATTGAAAGTTACATGTGTAACTTTATCAATGGAGGTTTTACTACTCCATTTATTTGTGTGTTCAGTATTGTTAAGATAAAATTTGTAGACCTTCCTGACACAGGCTTTTGCCAAGTATAGATATTTCCAGCAAAACCCCTAAACCCAAACCAAATGCTCATCATTTTGTGCATATTAATGAGATTGAGAAACACGGTTATCCCAGGGCTGGTTGGATCTCTGGATAAACTGGCTCTGGAGGAAGTTTCCTTTCTCTAACTCCATGTTTTCTTCTCCAGGAAGGTGGGGAAACTTCCCTCGCTAACCTGACCCTGACTTTGCCCTGAAACTGCGCTGGTTGATCCGGGAGTCCCTGGGCTCTCCGCAGCCTCCTGGCGATTTCTGGCCTGTCTGTGCTGGGCTGGTTGGTTGATTTTGGGTGTGTTGTTTTCAGTCCCTGCGCAGTGAACCAACGCAAACATTCCCGGTGCCGGGGCTGGCGGAGGAGCCTTTGCTCCCGTTCCGTGTTGATTTTGGTTGGGGTTGTCCCCAGCTCGTTCAGGGGCTCCTCTGGCACATGGCTGGGGCTTCAAACGCGCTGGGTAAATAAGTCACACGCGTTGCAGCAGTCAGTGGGTTACGTGTGCTTGCGTTTCCTCCTGTCCAGGTGGCTTTGATAGATCTGAATTTAAACCTGAGCAGCCTGGGCCAGCCCCCGCCCGTGGAACCAGATGGGCTTTGAGGTCCCTTCCAACCCGAACCAGTCTGGGATTCTTTGACTGTGAAATTTGAATTTTTTTGTAGTGGTGATTTCTAGGGACTGAACTGCACCGTGCTGGTGCAGTGGCATTAAGCCAGTGAAAAGTGAAGCGAGTTAATCAGGGCTCAGGTCAAGCTTGAGCTGTGCAGAGGAGACCCATGCCAGGATCAGCCTGGAAAATGCAGTACGTGATGCTTCATTGCGGGGAATACTGTGTTGACTCTGTTATCCTGCTGGTGCTGGGAATCCAGATTAGTGCCTGGATCTGTGTCTCATGCTCTGGCTTCAAATTATTCTAAGTTTTATTTGTACAAATATGTGTAAAATACGGGGGTGTTTTTCCCTCTGACCCCTAGTGCACGGCTGCAATTTGTGTGGCGGTTGCACCTGTGTTTCTTTGGAAGAAGCTTTTTTTGGGAGCTAAGTGATTTTTTCCCAGGGAGACTGGGATGGGATCAGAGAGGAAAAGAAAAAAAAAATTCAGATGAAGACTTTAGTTTCACTGTAGAACTTACTACTGTACAAAGACTGGGCAGAACCCTGTGTATCTTCCAACCAGCGTATGTAGTAAGGTCTTTTATTGAACCTTGAGTCATTTATTGTAAATGCTGGAGCAATATAAATGGTTTCTAAATGATAAAGCACGTGTGTGTGTGTAAAAAGGAGGACCTGAATTTTAATGCCAGTTCTCTGACAAAGGCTTATGAAAAATAAGCATCTCCTTGTTCCTGCTCTGGTCTAAGCTGTGCTGATTAATGGGTGTTGCTGGAGCTGACAATGAACTGATAGAAAAATGATGATTCACATAATTCGAGCTTTGCAGGCTCTGTCAAATATTCATTTCTTCCTTTACAAGAGGTGGCGTGGAGTAAAATGTGAGTTCCTTTCGACGGCAGCGCTGCACTTACGCACTTCACGCAGCTGAATATTTATACCTGAAGGAATTAGTTCTGTGGATTGGATCGGAAAAGCCTGCTTGGGATAGCCTTGCTTTCATTGAGTATTCCTGGTGTAAACTCCTTTTGAATGTGAACAGACTGAGCCAGAGAGCAAGAGGGAGACTGGAGCACTTTTTTTTTTTTTAACATAAATGTGTTTTGTGGTTTTCGATTAGGCTCCTGTCTGGCTTTTAGGTGTGCTGTATCTGAATTAAAACAATGCTCCAATTTG
Source organism: Struthidea cinerea (assembly GCA_013397865.1). Taxonomy (NCBI): domain Eukaryota; kingdom Metazoa; phylum Chordata; class Aves; order Passeriformes; family Corcoracidae; genus Struthidea; species Struthidea cinerea. The sequence goes on from VZTI01004623.1 coordinate 318,414, forward strand.
ATTTCTTATGCAAACAGTTAAGACTGATTTATCATGAGCTCTCCTGCCAGCTGAAAGAGGCTGGAGTTACTTTGATTTTATGGGGTGTTTTAATGGCAGGTGTTGGTGGGGAAAATGAGAGGCTGCTCTGGAGGAAACGAGTTCTGTCGTCACTGTCTGCTGGTACCGTGGGCAAATAACCTGGACCTTTTTGATGTTGTTCAAGTCGGCTGTGAAGTGTCTGTAATGATGCTCATTATTCACCTCCCCTGGAATGCTCAGGGTTAATTAATAGCCCTGAAAACCTCCCAGAAACACACACAGTGGGACTGGCAGGGAGGCACTGACGGCTCCAGTATATTTGACTCACTTGTTGACTCCTGGGGACAGTCACTGTCCTCCTCCTCCTCCATGGACTGAGAGCTTTTCCTGGTGTTCCAGAGGGAAGGGAAGGGAAGGAGGAGCCTGAGGAGATCCTTCATGGTTCAGCTGTCCAGGTCCACGGGCTGCTGGCCTTCCCCGGGCTGGGCTGCTCGGGACAGACCAGGTGGGTTTATCTGAACGGGACCCCGACTGGCAGGGGATGTCCTGGTGGCACCAGGGAAGGGTCTTCATTCCCAGGATTTCATTGCAGGATGCCTCTGGAAATAGTGGGACTAACCCAAGGTTATCTTTCACTCTTACATGAATACTGGATTTTAAAATGCAGCCTCATCCTATTCTCCTTTTTTCGCATCTCTAAGAAATATTCCAGGTAAATTGGTGTTGGTTCTTTTGAACACAAAGCAAGGATGAAACTTGTCCATGCAATTAAAAAACCAACCCCCACGTGTGTGTGTGACTTTCCCCTCGCTGCCGAAGACAGCCCAGGAATTTGGCAGCCTGCTGGAAGTGATTTTGAAATTGAGTTTGCTGTGCTGTGCTTGAGGAGTGTTTACATGTCCCCTTTTGTTCCTCTCTTCATTTCTTTCTCAATCTTTTATTCATGTTAACGTGTTAGGTACCAAAGAGGAGAGGGAGGCAAAGAAATCCTGAGGTGAAATTCAATTAGACACCGGCATTAATCATTCTGTTTGTATCTCTTAATATCTGACATAATTCACCAAAGGATTTGCCTTTAATTGAAGAGATTAAGGCATGTAACTTGTAAATTGCCACTTTTGTTCTAGCAATTTTATTCATTTGACAAATATATGTGATGTTACTTTGCATGAAATAATCGTGTGCAAGAGAGTAACTCTCAGGTCTTGTGAATGGGGAAGAAATGGTGATTTTTCATATCACTGCTGCTTCTGGGTTCTTGCATCCCACATTCTTTAGCACTTCCAAACTCTGAGCACCCGTGACAGATAAATAAAAAATTATAATATCAAATTAACTAAGTTTTTGCAGAGGCGGCCGGGAATTGGGTCTGGGGAATTCGATCCATCCCTGGACTGTTTTCCTGAAGAAATAATTAGCACTGTGGAGGATTTAATCTGTGTGTGTGTGGATGCTGCGTTCTCACCTCTGGATGTGTGTGTGTGCGCAGCACTGGAATGTGGCGCTCCGGGGATGTGTAGGGAGCTGGAATTGGGATTCCTGAGGTGAACTGAGGCACTGAGAGCATATGGGAAATGCCAGAAATAATGATCACATTACACGTTTCTGATGAATAATTCACCTCAGTTTCGGGCTGTTCCGCCGTTAAAATAAAGCCCTCACAATGTTTGACACGGCACAGCTGAAACACTTGGGGAGATTTTGGAAGGCAAAAGGAGCCCTTGTTTAACTTCTGGTTTAATCAGCAGCAGCAGAGGAAATCTTAACGCTGAGAAGGAAGACGTATGTAAGGTTTTAGGCTGGAGTTGTGGCTACTCAACAGCTACTACGGTGTGGAGCAGGAGGAAGGACAGGGAGGCGAAGGGCTGCAAACAGAAACTCTCTCTAAAATAAGCCAGGAAAGCACAACAGAAACTGCTAGAAACAGGAGCTGGGAGAAACGTGCCAGAATTCTTTTTAAAATAAGACAGGGTTGTTTTTTTTTCTTTCTCTTAACCCTAAAATCCACCTTTCTGCGCCAGAGATTTGGGGCAAAAGAAAAAGCCAACCAAATATTTCTGGGCTGTTTTGCGAAGAGTTTTGCCACCCATCACTCCAGGGCTGTGTTTCGGGGAGAGGGAAGTGCCTGACCTCCCTCTGGGGGAAGGAAGAACCTTGTCCTGATATCCGTTCAACCCCCCTGACACCGCTCCAGATGGATCCAGGAGGTCCTGCGCAGAGTTGGGAAGTTCCAGAGCAGAGGAGCAGGAGCTGCTCCAGATCAGCAGCATCTTAACTCAGCTTTTGTCTCCTGGACCTGTTCTGCTGCCTCTTCCTGCTGGATTTATTCTGGAATAAACAGATACTTCAGTTGAGAGCAAGTGCAGCCTCTCCCTGCACAAAGGAACCTGAGGTCCTTTGTGGGCAGGGCAGTGCCACATTCTTCATTCAAATCTCCTCGTGGTCTGAAGGGAAGAGCCCAGGCTCCCTCCCTCCCCACGCCCAGGCAGCTCACGGCTTGCAAATGAATTATTGCCGTGGTTCCTGCAGGCTGTTTTTGTGCGTTTCCCACACTTTTGGGGCAGTTGGGTTCATTCTCGCACTCTGATGCTCTGTGGGGACTGTTCACTGCTCGTGAGCCTTCCCTGAGCTGGATGTTCCCTTCCTGCACCACTTTGTCTGTGGTGTTTAAGGCGTTAAAAGAGTGGTGTCAGTGGGGTTGGAAGTGGAGGGTGCTGGTGGGGTTGGGGTGGGCCAGGGGCTGGTGGAGGAGCAGGAGTTAAACTTCCCTTCCTTGGAGCGTGATCCTTGTGCAACACCCGCTGGAAATCCCCTCTCCTGCCCTCCCTCCCTGAAAGGATCCAGAAACATTTTGCATTTTTACATTTTAGTCATAACCCGCCTTGGCTTTGTGAGAAATCAGGAGCGATTTGATTGGAAATGTGTCCAGCACATGCTTAGCTTCACTCCTCGCTGCATTCACTCCCTGTCGTTGTTAATATCTGGGAGCACATCTCCAGCTCCTTGCACTGATAACAGGTTTTTTTTAAATGTGATTAACACAGCAGGGTTTGAGGAAAGACTCTCCTCTTTCTGAGAGAAAGGTTTGGGTGAGCACTAGGGGAGTGTGATGGAAAATACCTGAGTTTGGTGCTGCAGGGAGACTTGGTTTGCCCTGGGCCAGAAGCAGAAAGGGAACTAAAGCAGGGAAAAAAATCCTTTATATTAAAAATATTCCCCAAATTTTTAGCCATCTCTGCAGTGTTGGCTTTGTCACCCTGCAGGAGAGGAAACCATTGAAATAACTATTAAAAAGTTGTTTGGAGAACGTAATTCCCAAAGCAATTCCTGCCTCCCAGGGCCACACAACACTTGAGGTGTTCATTATGGGAGGCTACAAAGAGGTTTTTTAGTTCAAATTATTCTCTGAATCTTGAAAATATGAACTGGGGGGTGTGTGTGTGTTGTCTTTGATTACAATAATAGTCCATGTGTCAGAATGACTCTTAAATTGTTTATTCTGTAATTCCATGCTGCAAAACAGTGATAAAATGTAGTTTTACTACTTGCCCATAGTGTTTTTTCCAGCATCCAGAAAGTGGGAAAGCATAAGCAAAGCTTTGCCTGAGGTTTTTTTTATTTTGGCTTGGTGTCAGTTGGGGGAAAACCTTTAACTGAGTACAGACAATCCTAAAATAGCTGTGAAACTTCCTGGAGAGGAGGAGCTGCAGTGTTCCTGCTGTTTGCACGTGGGTATTTGAAATGTATTGATAAACTTTTATTTCTTTTGAATAAACAGTTGTAGAAGCTAAAAATAGAGTATTATTACCTGATGTACTCAAACATGTTAGCCTTATCAGGGTTGTTTTGAGGAGTTGCTCACGTTCTGCTGTTGGCACGAGGGCCGTGAATCCCTGCCCAGGGGAATTTAATCTGGGTTCTGCTTTTAAACATCCTCCCCAAAAGTCAACAGCATGGGCTGTGTTTTGATGATAGCAAAGGGGACCTTCATTAGACAGAAAAAAATATTTAAATATTTAATTTGAATACTGCTTGGATTAAATACCTTGGCAATTTTGTCAACATGTTTAATTGCAGGATTCTGAGCATTTGCTTAGAAGCTTTGCAGGTCTGAAGCCTCGCATCAGTTTGCAGTCTGGGAGTATCAGGTGATTGGGGTTTGGTTTTTTTTGTGTGGATGTGGAAAACCAATGTCCAGGCTGCTGTGGCCGCTGGGATTCTTTAAAGTTACAGATTTTCCAGGTCCCAGCCGTGCTGAGGCATCACCCAGGGCAGAGGCAGCGGCTGCCACGCTCCTGCAAGCGGCACTTGTGGGGTGCCTGGAGAAGCTGGGAGCCCCAAGGAATTACTGATGCACATAAATTAGGGTGTAGGTAAGGAAATAAAAGCTGAATGTCCTCAGTTCTTCCCGGAGACCGAGACCAGCCTTAATTTTTGCTTTTAAGCACGTCTGGCGTCCTCTTCTTTCACTTCATTAATGCAAATTTCCGAGCACTCGTCTTGCACCTCAAAATGATTTCATCAATCTCTGTTGGAAAGAATTTCAGCTCCCAACACCTCCAGCTCTGTTTATATATTTATAACTACAAAGGGATTCTTGTCAGTGTGTGTTACCCGTTGCTATTATTTCTCAAATGGAATATCTGGCTGTAGAAAGAATATTTACCTTTTCCAGGGCTTACAGTGGTTATGAACCTGAATCTCCCTCCTGGCTCTGGTCTTAAACAAAAGGCTGTATTTCCTCCTCTTATATCATTTTCACTTCAAAGCCGAGCTTTTTAGATTACCAGGGAGATTTTTAAGGCTGTGATGATCAACAGCTTTTGGCTGGTGACACAGCTTGTTCGCTGGAATTCTTGCTGTTAATATATAAAGGCTTTTCTAAGTCATTAAACCTCCCAGACACATTGGGCTTGCTGGGCTGGGCCTGTCATTAGTCACAGCCCTGTTTGTAATCATGTACCAATAAAAATAGTCAGAAATACCAAGTCCTTCACTCTTGGAGTACGGCCTCTCATGTGTGATGGCAGGAGAAATGGGAATAATTCAGTGATGTGGTGAGAACATGTCAAAGTATGTGATTCAGCGCATTCTCTGAAAGTTACTTGTGTATTTAAACAGTTATTGCTTTTACTCCCAGGTTGTAGTGCTGGATGGTTTTAACTTTTTGAAACTGAATGGAGCGTTGGCTTCAAACCCAGCTGTGACCTTTCATTTGACTTCCATGGAGTCTCCGAAGGGGACTCCTGGACATCTCATTCGGACGTTCAGCACCCGAGCGCCTGGCGGCTTCCAGGAGATGGGGATTGAAAAAAAGGATGAGGCACAAGATCTAAAATTGCTGCTCCAGCTTTGTCTGAAGTGGAGATTTAATTCATTTTGGCCTTTCTCGCCTTTCCTAATGCTGCAAGGAGCCTGAAAGATAAGCTCGTGTTAGGCTGGGTGTGCAGTTTAGTGCTCCTTGGGTGTGATTCCTTCTTAGTCGGGGATAACTGAGCCGCACAGCAGTGCTGGCCGCCACCTTCCCATTGCTGCCTGGATCCGGCTTTCCCTGGGCTGTGGCTTGGCCCCTGCCCGCGTTGAGGTCCCGTGGCATTGCCATGGGAAGGGGCCGGGTGCGGCACCGCTCGGGCACGGCCGGTTTGGAGCTGGGCTCTGCCCCGAGCAGCGGATCCGTGTGGGTGAGAGCGTTGCTGTTTCATCTGAGCGGGAGCTGGGGCTTGGTGGTTCTGTTTTGCTGCCATCCCACTCCTTTCCCAAGCTTGTCATCTTTTTATACAGCGTGGCACTCGGGAGAGGGGCGGGGACTCCTTGGGAAAGCCACGGCGTGGATGCAGGGAGATGGGCGAGATACTGAGCAGCGGCTGGGGCTGCTCGTGCCTTCTCCCCGTGCCCTGTGGTGGCAGCCCGTGATTCACCCTGCTGCCATCCAGTTAGAGCAGTTCCAGCTTATCCCTGGGAAGAGCTGAAACCCTTCCTAGGGAGGGATACGGTCCTGCTTGGAGCAGGAACGTTGCTTAGAGTGCGTGAGGTGACCGGGCAAGGAGGGCTCTTGGGTCTGAGGTCGCCCTTTCTTAGGTCCCTGCATGACCTGTGGAAGAATGAACAAGTTGGTACAGAAGATTTGGTTCCATATTCCAGCTTTATGGGACGCTTAAGCCTTAAAAAGTCACGTTTGGGAAATTCTTTTTCGGAAGGTGGACGTTGCATGCTGTACACGAGCAAGGTGCAGTCCCAGTCACTGTGTGTGTCCCCCTGCTCGGGTTCAATTGTTTGATGAAAACACAAATTCTTGTCAGGAGCTCCGCAGAAACCTGCTGTATTTGGTGTAGTTTGAGGATGTTGAGGATCATGGAATGATTTGGGTTGGAAGGGACCTTAAAGCTCATCTCATTCCACCCCCTTGCCATGGGCAAGGGCACCATCCAGGTTGTTCCAAGCTCCATCCGACCTGGCCTTCAACACTTCCAGGGATGGGGCAGCCACAGCTGCTCTGGGCAGAGAATGACAAATGTGACTAAAATGCAGAAGGCAAAAGATCCTTCCTTACCCTCTGAATTCATTACGAATTGGACCTACCTCCCACGGGCTACAGGGAATGTTGAAAAGGTGGTTGCAGGATGGATAAAAGTCAAGTTACGCAACTGTCCGGGATTATACAATGGTCTGTCCCTCGGTGACCCAGGTGACTTTATGATCTGGTGGTGGAAACGAATAAAATGGTTTGTTTTAAGTGCATGGCAAACTTTCTGTGGCCACTGAGGATGTTTGCAGTATGTAGTTGTCAGCCACGTGAGCTTGAAATACAATAGACAGAATTCAGCAACACAGGGCAAGGCTTACAATAAGAATACCTGGTGTTCAATCCTAATTTTGCCACAGGCATCTTGACCTTGAATTCAACGTGTGCTTATTCACCTTCAGGCACTTGAAGCACTGGCAGCAGGAGCAGAGTCTTCAGGAGGTTGTTCCTTGTCTTCAGTGATCACAGTGGGTGGGATTGCCAAGGTTTAAAGGAAAGGAGAGGGAAAGGCTTTTTTGGTGTTTAAAGTGGCTGTTAACCTAATAACCTGTGCAAATTAAAAGATGCAGAAGCAGTGGTTCAGGACTGGAGTGGTTGTTGTGACTGGAGACATGAAAAGGTCCCGTGTAATGCGGTGACCCTCGGGTTAGAGCACGCACGGCCCCGGCTCCGCCAGGGGATGTGCTCGGAGCAGGGCCGAAAAAAATATCTTCTGCTTGTGTAAGCAGTGGGAAAACAAGCAGACACTTTATACTCTGGAAAGCCCAGTAAGCCTCAGGAAATTCCTGCATTCTTGATTTTATTTTGTGGCAGAGGACTGCGGGGTGTGTGTTTGAAAGATGAGCAAGGTTGCGTCGCTCCGGCCCAGCGCCGCGGACTCGATAAGCCGGGGCTGAATGGCTCATTGTTCCCTGCGGGAGCCCGATCAGCTGTCGCTGCTCCCCTCCGAAACACTGCCTTTCTTTATAAAGGAAAAGTGCTGATAGCGCATTTCACGCTGAAGGAGAAGTTGCTGGTTCTTGCTGCTGTTCAGCGAGGGAGTCGTGTGTGAAGTGTCCCGCCTCGAGAGCCGAGAGCTCGAGCTGCGTTGTGATTTTCTAATTAAAACACTCGTGCTCTGCTGCTCTTCTTGTCTTTGAGAGCTGCTGGTCTTTTGGAAGTGGTTTACTTTTGCTCCAGAAGGTGGTTTTCCAATTGAGAACATGATGGAGAATGTCCAGTTCTGCTGGGTTGTTGCCCTCATTAAAAATCCCTCAGTTGAGGCACGGAGGAGGGCGGGTGGTCATACCGTGATCTGCCTGAGCTGAATCTGGTATTTGCCATCCCTACCCCAATCCTCTTTTCAAACGTGGTGTCTGCTGCTCATCCATGCTAAGAGGGTTGCTGACTTCTGAAAAATTGCAGATGAGCAATCCCTAAATGCACAAATTAAAACATCACAGGCAAACAAAATATTTGCTGCATTTGAATCCTGAATTTCTTAATGTGCTTAGCAGAAAACACCAGATCTACTCAGGTGTTTTGGAATCCCTTTCAGTAAGTCCTCAACTTACTAAAATTAGTGTCTTTTGTCCAGTAGCTTCTGGAAAGGTCACAGAGTTGTTTCTGTGTTGGGAACATCCCTTTTGGTGAGGAAAGGGTGGAGGAGAAGAGACAAAGGGAGGAAGAGCTTTCTAATACTTCTTGTGTTGAAGAATGTTCCTTTTTGGATGTCAGACCTGCAGGTGAGTGTCAGGCTGGGGATCAGGAGAGCTGAGTGATGGCAGCAAGGAAACACCGTCTTCCTGACAGTTTTGGTGCTGTTACCACTTCCTTTGCTTTAAAAAGTCTTAATGGCAAAGCCTCAGGTGGGATGGGGGTGTCTGGGGGGCATTTCCCTGGCTAAGCCTGTCACTCGTGCAGAGCCTTGCAAATCCTGCAGTGGGTTTGTGGCTGGGGCTCGAGCTGAATGTGTGCAGCACATGTTGAGCATCAGCAGCAAATTCTTACACGAGCGCTGGCGGGTCTGGTGTGTGTGAGCATCCCAGCTTTCCCCGTGGCCCTCCCAGGCCCTGCCAGTCCTGAAACACCAGCTGGGACGGAGCAAACAACAAAGGCAAAGCAATCTCCAAAGCTGCGGCAAATGCAGCGTGCAGATTTTACCTGGTGTGGTTCGTGCTTCCCTGCGCATCCAGGGTCGGGTTCCTCGGGGATTTGTCTCCTCAGCACCCTTACAGCCAGCCCTGGAGGGTGCTGAGCCCTGCCTGGGGTGACCCCACACTCTTCCCACCGAGCTGGGGCATCCCTGAGCTCGGGGAAACGGCGGTGCTGGAGTGGTTTTGGTTAAAGAAGTGCACGGACAGCTGAGGTTGGTGTGTTTGCCTGTAGCTGTGTTTCCTGAGGAAGAAACACAGGTTTTCTGGTTTGTAAGATTCTCTCCTGGGGAAAAAAAATAAAACTGACCAGCTTTGCCCCCACATTAGAGTGTTGACTCCTCCCTTTCAACAACCTTGCTGCCTGTATTTCCTCCGTGCAGCAAAAGCCCCTGGGTACCACAGGCTGAGGAGTTTGGAACCACCAAATCCAGTGCTAATCGAGGTCATCTTCTAGCTTGAAAACCCCACATTTGTGCAGATTTTTTTTTTTTTTTTTTTTCCTCTTTGGCAAGCCTGACTGGGAGCTGTGTTTTCATACATATGGTTTGGGTTTTGGAGTCCCTAAAATAAAGATGCGGGGTTTTGTTCGCGGCGAATCCCGGATTCCCTAAAACTGTTCCCGCAGATGTGAGCACGATCCGAGGCAACTGATCCTGGGAGGGCATGGCAGGAATGAAACCACGGAGGTCCAGATGGTTTGGTTTTTTTTCCCTGGGCAAAGGGACAAACTCACAGAGGAGCCAAGCTGCTCTCCGTGATTTTCCATATTTCAGGAATCAGCAGTGAAGTCGCTGATTTTTAAAGAAATTGCATTTGGGAAGTGATCCCTGCCCGCCTTCCCTCGTGGTGATGGAGTTGTGGGCGCCCGCAGTCCCAGCGTGGAGGTGTGAGGAAAGCTGTGACTGCTGGAAACCTGGAATTTCGTTGCTGGTTCTGGATTCAGCCTGGAACAACACATCTTGGGAAACCTTTGGAGGGAGCAGCACTCACAGTCAGGCCGTGGCAGATCTCTACAGTTGGACTGCTCAAAGGCCTCGAGATGAAAGGGCACATTTTATTGACTGCATGTTGAGTTTATTGCCTGTGTGAAAGCCAGACAGCCTTTGCTGGCTGCATCACTGAATATTTCTGCATTTTCAGGCTGGGACTGACACACTTCTGCTGTGTTTTCTTGCCCTGATTGACCGTGAGTGAGTCATTTTACTATTCTGTCCCTCAAATTCAGGATCAGTGGGATAAGGAGAGCACGGGGCTAATGGGAGAAGCTTTCCTGTTTGCAAAATGCTTGAAAACTTGTAAAATGTTGTGTTAACATAGAGGCATTCGTAATAATTATGCTGTGATTATTATGAATCTGTATTAATAATTAATGGTAACATTAACACCTATATGTGTGCTTTATGGGAGATATGTTACTTGCAGATATTTTTAAAAGAAAAGGAGCCTTCCTGGAGATGATTCCCTGATGGGAAGAGCTCTGGTGTTGGCTCTCCAGAGGGGTTTCTTCATCTCTTTCATGGCTTGGTTTATAATGAGCTGCACAGCTGGAGACTCAGGAACAAACTGAATAATCTGAATTTGGTGCCTTTGGGGGGTGCCCCAGAATGTGCAACGTCTTGTTTCTGCATCAGGAGTGGTTTGCAGAGGAATTTGATAGAAATTCCCTGAAGTGATTTGCTGAGCTGACGTGGGGGATTGCAGCATTCGGTCCTTTTTCCAGATGGAGATTCAGTACATTTTTAGGCAGTGACCACTCGTTCCCCACGCCAAAAATGCACTTGACACTTGTAACTGATGCACTTTTCAGCAGCAAAGCTTCGCTGTGCACCAGACTGCAGGGTTTGGGATGGATTTCCTGCGATTGGTGTGTCCAAGATGCAACCCCAGCCATTTTCTGCCTGCAGATAGAGTTAATCACCACGAGGGAGCCTGGCTGACACTAACGAGGGAACATATTTTTTAATGATGTTTTACTGGAGAATTGTGATGGTGTTTTCTGTGATGGGATTGTGTTTAATCTGCAGTGCTTTTATTTGTTGCAGAGATCCGTGCCCAGTTGGTAGAGCAGCTGAAATGCCTTGACCAGCAGTGTGAGCTTCGGGTCCAGTTACTGCAGGACTTGCAGGATTTCTTCCGCAAGAAGGCAGAGATTGAGATGGATTACTCAAGGAATTTGGAGAAGTTGGCTGAGAGATTCCTGGCTAAAACTAGGAGCACCAAAGACCAGCAATTCAAGTAGAGTATTTGCCTTTTGTTTCTGCCCTTTTTTTCCCTGCCGTAGATTTGATTGCAAGGACAGGAATGGAAAAGAGTTGTTACAGGGAATGTCGGCACCAGCACTGCTCTGAATTCCAGAGCCAAACGTTCCCCAGGTTTGTGTTGGACACAGAAGCCATTCCCTGTTTCTGGGTAGCCTGGCTGGCTGCTCCCTTCATGTCAGTGATTCCTGGTAGGTCGTGTGTTGTTAATCGGGAATGGGATGTAAGAGCTGGAATGTGCAAAAGGAGTCATTTTCTTGGGAAGGGTGAGCAAAGCCAGGATTTCCTTCAGCGTCAGTGGCTTTGGTTTTCTGAAGGGAAACTGCTTCCGATCTGTTCCATGCTGTCAGCTCTCCGTTTTCAGGATCCCACACACGCTCTGTGTGGGAGTTGTGTTGCAGCTCTGCTACTATCACTTCAAACAGCAGAGAAATAAGGCCAGTAGCACTTCCAGAGAGAGCTGAGCCACTGTGGGTGGGGGAATCCCTGGATACTGAGCTGGTGGGACTCCATTAAAATCTAAACATGTCCTTACTGACAATCTCTTGAATCTCCTGCTTGAAACATCATTTACAAGCGGGTCTGGCCATGCTGCTGGGCTTGGTGCTGGAGGTTGGTTCTTCCATCTGAGTTGGGATGACTGACACAGATGGAACGTGGTTTCACGGTTCACATCCTTCTGGTTGTTCTGAGGTGCTTTTCCCAGGAGAAGGGGCTGCAGGAGGGGGTGTGTGGGTGAGGAAGGGGCTGCGTGGCGCGGCCACGTGAGCCAAGCACGGCGCTGCCGTGGTTCACATCTGGGCAGTGCTCAGCCTTGTTGGGTTGTGTTGTCAGGGCAGCAGCTGGGGAAAACACGGAGCAGCAGCAGCCTTGGGATCTGAATCATTTCTGCTTTGGACGTTTCGGGCTGAGAGGATCCATCTGGGCCTGCCCCCGCCCAAAGTGCAGCGTCACTTTTCGCATTGTTTGGGTCGGGACGTTCTCCCTGTGTTTGTGTTGTGCTGTTGCTGTGTTTGGAGGGATGTGGGGACACAGCAGCTTCCCGTTTCCAGCAGCAGCTCTCTTTGTGGAAGCCATTAAGGAGGCACCATTTTAGCTTCCTGCCTGCACAGCTTTGATGTCATTCACTTCAGTCCTCGTTTAGAGCACACGTTGTGCTGCGCTCCGAGGAAAGCCTGGCTCCGGAGCAGAGCTGTTTGACAGACTGGGGAAGAGTCATTCTGCATATCAGAGTCTGAAGGGTTTCTTCTTTTCCCTTAGAGTGAAAGTGTTGTTACAGCTATAAACTGTGCACATCCTGCACGTGCCTTTAAGATGGCACTAAAGAGGTGATGTCTTAAATTACAGTTTTCCTCTGCAGTATGATCGGTGTTTTCAGTTGATTTTGTTGTTATTTCTGGTGAAAATTGCGGTGATTTTCTTCATATTAGCTGGTATGAAACATCCCATCAGAAACACTTCCATATTCAGCTTGATAAAGTTGCACAGAACTTACTTTATGTTTGGGGATTTAGAATGTATTTATAATGTGGAAGTTTTGACCAGGGTGAGGGCTGGTGCTGCTCAGGCTCCTGATTCCACTTACTTTAGCAGCAGATTGCTCCTGCCAGAAAAATGCCTTGCTCTTGGAATATGTTCTCCCTGCAGGGTCTGAGTCCTAAATAACAAATTAATTTGGTCAAGAGTTGGAGTAAGAGAAAAATAACACAAAGTCTGAGGCTGCTGGGTGTGTGGGCAGTGTTGGTCACAGCAGCGGCACACAGGGCAGCCTGTCCATGCAGCACTTGTTTGGACATTTGTGTGCTGGCCGTGCCAGTCAGGAGTGTCAGAATGCCACAGGAAGCAATTCCCATTGTAATCACCTGTCCCCAGCGCTGCTCTGTCTGAATCACGGGGAGTATCTTGGCCGGCATCTCTTGTGGAGATGCTGGGGCTGGAATCCCGCTGGGAGCCCCCCGTTTGATCACAGCCAGCCATCGGCTCCCCGCTCCTCGGGAGCTGGGATTACACGTCTGGGAGAGGAGCCCAGGCGGGCGCTGCTCTGTAATTGCCTGGCTCTGACCCTATAAATACCCCATAATAGCCTGCTCTCCGCAGAACCTGGTAATTACGTCGGGAGGTACCGTGTCATTCCCTGCCTGCTCCCCACGGCACGTCCCGTTTTTAGCTCTCCTGGCACACGGGCCGGCAGGAAATCTGTCCGGCAGCCACCCTGTCATTTGCGTGCGCCTTCCTGCTCGGCAGCTGTTCTGTGACTGCCCACTTGCCCCGGCTGTGTGCGGCTGAGGGAACGCTCTCCAGGCCAGGGGGCTTCAGGCTGACCCCTGGAATTGGATGTGTGGCTTCCTCCAGCAGCCGTCCCCAGGCTGGGAAGAGCGCAGGCTTCAAGGAGAGAGAGGTGCAGGCTGGCGTGGGGCTTCTCAAAACCCAGTGAGGTTTATTTCTCTTAGATGTGGCTGTCTCAGAGTTGATCAGGTGGCCACGTTTACACAGAATCCCAGGCTGCTTTGGGTTGGAAGGGACCTTAAATCTCATCCTGGGCACCTTCTACTATCCCAGGCAGCTCCAAACCTGGCCTTGGACACTTCCAGGGATCCAGGGGCAGCCACAGCTTCTCTGGGCACCCTGTTCCTGTTTCTCACAGGAAATAATTTCTTCCCAATATCCCTTCTAAACCTGCCCTCTGTCAATTTGAAGCCATCCCCCTTGTCCTGTCACTCCAGCCCCTTGTAAATCATCTCTCTCCATCTTTCTCATCAGCTCCTTCAGGCCCTGGAAGGGCACAGTTAGGTCACCCCGAAGCTTCTCTTCTCCAGGGCCAACAAACCCAGTTCTCGGAGCCTTTCCTTGCAGGAGAATTTTCCATATGGGTTTTGAGATGGGGTGGCTGGGTCTGGGCAGCAAACTGAGCCTGGCTGGGGCTGGGCTGAGAGGGTGCCCGACAGAGTGCTCAGTTGGAAGCTTTGCTGGAGCATCTTAAAAATGATTTACGGGGGTAGGTGTGTGTTATCCTCATCTGATGTCTCTGAAGAAGGGGAACAGATTGATTTAGCCAGGGTGACACAGGAGTTGATGGCAGTTGGATACAGCCCAGGTTTTACTTGCTTTTAACTGCTCTGCCGTGGCTGTTAGACCTCACTGTGCCTCTTCTCTTTTAAAAGTGGTTTTTTCCAGTTAGAAGAGGCTATTAAAGGGCATAGTCATCCACAGTATTTGGTGTATATATTGTATATTCCTCAGTATCTGTTGGGAAATACCCTTTCAAAGCCCAGGTCTGATAACTGTGGTTGTTACAGGAGCTTGGTGGCCCCAGCTGTGGTACCTAAGGTGTAAATCAGAGCATCCATCTCACACGTGGCTCTTGGGTCTGGGGGTCCCTGCAGGCTGCAGGGCTGGGTGTGACTTCCAGCCCCAAAAAAAGGCTCTGTCCCACTGCACTCAGACCCTGGGACCTTCAGCCTCAGGCTTCAGTTCTCCTTTTTCATGGGATTTTTGTCCTGGAGGCATTTGCCTATTCAAATCAACAGTCAGCAATATGAAAAGCGTGGCAAATCTTGAGTGATTGCTTTTGAGGGAGAAAATGGAAAAAGAAAAAAGGAAAAAGAAAAAAAAAAAAGACAATGCTATTTTAAGGCCATATTTTAAATCAAGACAGTCTTTGGAAGCAGGATCCTGAGTAGCAATTGTCAGCTGGAGAGCTGAATGTCCAGGATATCCCAGCATGAAATTCAGATGGCTTTCTGGCAGCCTTTGCCTTGAAGTAGAAGATGCAGAATAAGTCTGGCAACCTTCAGGCTGAGCACTTGTAAACAACAGATGTTCATAACTGGAATCTTTTGGAAGAGAAGGGCAGGGAGCAGCATGGATGTCCATGCTTGTAATTCTCAAAATTTGTAGTTAACACCGAGCTGTGTCAGGGAAAATCAGATGTGGATTTGAATGAGCAGCCTTGCAGGGAAGTTCAACTTTAATTTTCCTAAAAGTAAAATGATTTCTCTGAAGCAGGGATGATACAGGTTGTGAGGGAGGAATTGACAAAAGCATTTGGGTCACGTGGACTTCACTTACATTATTATATTAATAATAATTAACATTGTCATAGGCTATTTTTGTGGTTCTTTTTGCTGAAACTGACTCCTGCACATTTTATTCTGAGCCTGTCAAATAACCCATGTGGAAGGTTTTTGTAAGCATTAACCATTCCTTGATTCAGTGACCTCCGTGAATGCAGAGAGCCAGGGATCCATGCCCAGCAAAAATGGATGTGAAACCTCGGGGAGGATTTTTGTGCTGTTTTTCATCATCTCAGCGATGCCAGTGTCACACCACGTTGGTGTGATTGTAGCCTCTCCTGCCAGAGCACACTGCAGAGGACAAAACTCAGAGAGGGCTGAAAGAGTATTTAGAGGAACAATTAAATCTCTGCTCTCACACTTGGCCCGGCTCCAGCTCTGAGGGTTTGCAGAGTTGGCTGTCCTGGGATGCACCAGCTTTGGAAAAGTCTGCTGGACACATGTAGGAAAAATCTGAGTGTTTTGGGGAGATCAGGAGGTGGAACAGGAGACTTCGGGGGTTGTTTTAAATGCCTCGTTCACAGCAAGGATGGTCAGGGAAGGTTTCTGTTCCCGTGGACAGTGGGACATTCCTTGGAGAGGGGACCCTTCATCAGGAACTGGAGTGACAGGACAAGGATCGATGGGTTCAAACTGAGAGGGGAATTTAGGTGAGATACTGGGAAGGAATTCCTCCCTGTGAGGGTGGGGAGGGCCTGGCTCAGGGTGCCCAGAGAAGCTGGGGCTGCCCCTGGATCCCTGCAAGTGTCCAAGGCCAGGCTGGACAGAGCCTTTCTATTTATTACTATTTTCATTTTCATCTGATTCATTCCTTCATCTTGTGCTCCTTAGGGAAGCACAGGGTTCCTATTCCTGCTTTGTGGGTGCGGTTCTAGATTTAAAAAAAAATTAATTTATTATTTATTTTGTTCTTGGTTATTTTTAAAAATTTGAATCTATTTTGTAAGGTAACTTTTCTGCTGTTTCCTTGCAATGCCCAACTCAGTGTCGCTGGCGTCTGTCGCTCTCCCCTGCTTGCCTTAAAGCAGATAAATCTTGGGTTGTCTGCAAGTCCCTCGTATGAATGAGTAATTTAATTAAGACTTTTCAGATACTCGAGACTCAATCTTCCCTTCTGATCTTTTTGAGACCCAGCTGAAACCTTTGAAGTGGAAGTTGCACAGGACCCGATCAAGATAACTCCTGAGAAACCACAGGGCTTCGTCGTTTGTGGTTCCCTAAAAATCTGTGCTCAGCTTCCTCTTCCTGCTCCCAGCCAGCCCCGACTGCTGTGATCTGCTGTAATTTAGGCTCACCTAAATAAACTCTCCACGTTCACTATCATCACAGCATCTTTACACGAGGAGAAATAGTGCTTGAAATAAACCTGGATCTTGGCATCTTCTTCTTCCTCCTCACGGGGCAAGTTTGAGTCAAAAAGTTGTTGTCAGTGTGAAGGCACCAGCACTTTGGGGCAAGTTCATATTCACATCCTAAAGTTTTTGGGTTGATCCCATCAGTTTTACCTCTCCAGGGTGAAGAGGGACTCTGTCATTCTGTGGGAGTGGAGCTCGGAATGGTTACACCCCCCAGTCCCTACTGATATTTCCCTTCCCTTTTCCATCCCTCCTCTGTGGTGACATGGAACTGGGAGCAGAGTGCCTTTCCCAGCTCCTCGGAGAGTTGAAGTGCTTAAAGGGAGTCAGGGTTTGCTCCCTGCCATGTGCTGTGGTGAGGACCGAAGAGGTTCTGTTGGGAGCAGTTGTAGAGCTCCTGCTCCGAGTTGGGAAAACTGCGCCCACGTCCCACCCCAGGAGAAGCTGCAGTTCCAGAGGTGCTTTAAAAGTTAATGTGTGTGGAGTTTTAAAGGATGCTTGGGAGGTTTGAAGGAAACCTTTCCTTTTCTGTTTCACTTCTGCCTTGAGTGTCTGCTTTTTGCTGGGAAAATTGTCACCAGCAAATAATTAAGGAGAGGTTTTGCCTCCTGTCCTTGCCGTGAAAACGCTGGGTCCGTACAAAAGCCGGAGCCCACTTCAGCAAGGCACTGAAGGGGTTATTGAAACCAAGAGACAGCAAGAAATTAAAGGAATTTAAAATGAGACTCTGGCCGTGTGTGGCTGCCCGGGGCTGAGCATCCCGAAGGTGACAGTCCCGGCCGCGCGCTGGGGGCGTGTGGGCTTCGGGATGGTTTTTCCCTGTGGGCTTCGGGATGGTTTTTCCCTGTGGGCTTCGGGATGGTTTTTCCCTGTGGGCTTGGGGATGGTTTTTCCCTGCAGGATGGCCTTTCATGTGTAACCACACGCAGTGTGTCAACAACCCATCTGGCGCCAGCAGCCACCAGCAATTTCCCCCACCAGCCTTTCCACGGGCTCCTGGTATCCCTGCTATTTGCTGCCTCGGAATAGCTGGGGCTGTGGTGGCCGGGACAGCTGGGATTTGTCCAGGGAACTCCTGGGGCTCTCCTGCTTCCCCCTGGGGCTCCAGCTTCCTTAGGGACGGCGCTCCTGCTGCTCCCTGCTCCTTCCCATGGGTTCTTGTAGCCAGAACTCCTGGTGCTGGTGGCTCCTCCAGGCTGCTCCAGCTGGTGCTGGAGCAGTGATGGGCTCTGAGGGCTTTTGAGGCAGGATTTTGGACAGCAGCAGCTGGTGGAGAGTCTGAGGGTTTTCTGTTGCTACGTTTCATTCCCAAACTCTTCATGGTAGCTGGGTAATTTTCACTTGTAGCTCTGCCAGCTTTAGAGGGCAGACACTGAGTCAGTGGGTGAAGCAGTCCTGGATCACAAGCTGCAGTCAGTCCTGAGCTTTCCATTTTTTTTATTTAAGAAAAAAATAAAAAAAACCAAGATCAGCTGTTCTGAAACCCTTTATCTAAAATTATCCATACTGCAGCACAAATCCAACTGTTGGTGTCGTGAGAAGGGTAATGAAACTCTGCCCTGGCTCAGTTTTCCCATTTTCCCAATGTCAGGCGTTTCTTGCAGCAGAGATTGCTGTCCTTTCAAGTGCAGAATATTCCCTTTTCAATGGAAATTAAACTGCATTTCTTTTAGGAGGAAAAAAATCCGATAGAGTCATGTACAGTAATCAGGGAGAGCTCTGGCTTTGCCCCACAGGTTTTACTCTTTTCTAGATAAATATTATTGTGCTGTAAATGGATGGTAAACAGATCTGGAGAGAAGTAAATGATGTCGTTAAGGCTCCACCTGCATCTGCTGCTGGAGCACCCTGTGAGATCCCAGCTTTCATCTGGGATGAAATGCTGCCCTGAGAGACAACTTATTCCTTTCAGTAAATGCAATGCTGACCCAAACCAACCGAGGTTCCTCTCCTCTCCCCTGCTGCCCTTTGTGCCGCTCATTTGCTGGGTGCATCAGCCAAAATAAGGTGGGGAAGGTTCAAAGATGAGAAAATAAAGCTGCTTTCAGGAGTGCTGCTGTCTGCGGCTGGGGACAGATAGAGAGAGATGCCTCTGCTTAATGGCCTTTGCACATGAGACACAACATTTCTGTTCCTGTGCAGACGCTGTTTGGCTCTCGGGGTGCTTGAAATCTTTTTTGTTGTGGTTAAGACCCAAACGCTTGAGACAGGACTGTGAAACCTTTTGTCAGATTCTGGAGCCATCGCCCTGCCTCGGGCTCTGATTTATGCACAAAATCCTGGATTCAAAGGGCAAAATGAAAGCCTGCATTTGGCACGGCGCTGCTTGCATTTGCAGGATCTGTTTGCTGGGGGACAAAAGCTCCTGGGGATGTAGGGAAATGTAACCGAGGGTGTATTTTCTGTGTTTTCCCCTGCTCCTCAGCATCCCACCCGCCCCACAGCTGCCTTTACAGATCCAGAATCGTGGTGGAATCCTGTCCAATTGTTGCTGTTTTGTGTCCTCGTAGGAAGGATCAGAACGTGCTGTCACCAGTGAACTGCTGGAACCTGCTGCTCAACCAGGTGAAGAGGGAGAGCAGGGACCACACCACCCTCAGTGACATTTATCTCAACAACATCATCCCACGCTTCGTCCAGGTCAGCGAGGACTCAGGACGCCTCTTCAAGAAGGTAATGAGTGCTACAGCACAGAACTTTTACTTTGGTTCTTCTAAAGTGCAGTTCCAGCTATTACTCCTGGCAGATCGATTTACTGGGGGATTTTTTCCTCTTTGGGCTTGACTTGCCTTTGATTTTTTCAGTCATTTTCCCCAATGCAGCCAGTTGAGATTCGTTGGTCTAAATTAAGGCTGTGTTTTTCTCCTCTTAGCCTGCTCCACAGTTTGGAATGGATGTTGAAAATTTAATTAAATAAGCAGAAACGTTCCAGTTCTTCAACTCTGAACATTAGTCAAGAAGAACCCTCTAAAGACAGAATTTTATCTGCCATGGAGAAATTACTGTTAAAAGAAAAATTAGGGAGAATTCCTGCTATGCTAGATAATAAAAGGATGCATTGTCCTTCTCTGGGAAAAGGAGTAAACACAGCTAAGGTCTCTTTTGTTTGCCTTGTCCCCTTGACTTCCACCTGGGAAGGAAGGTGGGATGGTGTGGGAGGGTTTTCCTATTAGGAATCTGTTCTTGCAGTTAGAGAAACACGATCTGGAGGCTTGGAAAGGGCTGTTCAGTGGCGATGCCTGGTCCCTGCAGGGATTTGCCAATGGCTGCAGCATCTGCTGCTTCACGTGCTGGAGTCAGTGCAAGCCTTCACTTCGAAAAGCCATTTACTTCTCTGCCCCCTCTCCCACCCCCTGCAACCTGTCCTGAGCTCGGGGAGTTACTTCTGCTCCAGCAGGGCCTGGAGAAGGGAGAGGTTGTTCAGGTATTTCGTGTTTTCTGTCAGCTGCTTTAAGTGGTAAAGGAAGCCTGTGAAAAGCACTTTGTTCAGGCTGTTGGAAAAGGAGCAGTGCTCGATATTGTGTGTGAAGTTTCATGTCAAGATGCACTTGAAGGAGCAGCATCGTGTTGTGTCTTACCTGGAGAGCAGGCTGCCTGTGCCCTGCTCCAGCGGGTTTTTGCGGGTGTGATTTCTCTGGGAGAATGAAAACCTGAGGCGTTCCCTCTCTCCTGCCTGTTCCTTGAGTTTTTAATGGAGGATGAAAAATATATTCCACTTTCACATTCTGTTTCTCTTGTACTTCTTTTTTTTTTTTTTTTTTAAGTCACTGCCCGAGCAGAGGAGGAATCTTCTCCTTTTCAAGTAACGTCACACTGAGGCCTTTTTGACCTTTTAAAACTTTCTGGTAATTACATTGTGGTTGATTAGATACTTACACGGGATTATTGAATGGCAGTTACTCTTCAATTCCTCTAATCCCTCCAAAGGAGGAGTAATCTCCCTGCTGAATTTCAACAAGGGCTGTGCTGGAGCAAGGTGGCCTGGAAAATGCCTTGGCAGAGCAGTGCTTGGAAATTGGTATTATCCCAGTTTGGCTGGGAATGGCAACTGCGTTCCACAAACCAGGGCAACCCCGTGTTTATACTGTATTTTGGGCAGTAGGACTTGAATAAAAAGGAGTAAATAACCAATCAACAGCTCTGTCTCTGGTTTGTTTCTCGCAGGCCGAGGGCAAACTCCACGTTCATTTGTGCAAACAAAAGGGCATTTGTTGCTAAATCCCAGCTACTTGTGTGGCTGTTTGCCAGGAATACCAGGTTGGCTGGAGGCCAAATCAGGTGTTTGATTACTGCTCCACTTGTGCTGGGTGGTTAAAACCAAAAATTGCATCCTCTGTTATCTGGTAGCAGCTGATAAATAGAGAAATTTGGCTAATGTGGGCCTCCTTGTGCTTTTCCACATGAGTCTCTTCCCTTCCTGAGCTGCGAGAAGCAGCTTGAATTGGTACAAAAGGTACTGCACGCTAGAAAACAGATGAGGTGTGTGATTAAAGTACTGCAAATCAGCTTTGCAGTCCGTGGGTTTAAAGAAATGTTACCCATTTATAAACCCCCTCTGGGCCACGCTCGTGAAATGTCCCCAAAGCAGCACAGGAGTTGTCAGAGCATCTCTGAACTTTTAAGTAATTGGGACCTTTTCCACCTTTTTGCCTTTTCCTGAGTTAAAAACAGGTGGCTGAAGTTGCTGCCAAGCCAGGCTGCCTTTCTGTAGGTGTTGATAGGGAATCTGCCAGTTCACATTTAGGAGGTACTCGCTGGGTTTTAAATAATGCCATGAGATGTGGAGAGGATGGTGACACAGAGATCCTCATCTGCCGAGGGCACTCCAGAGCAGATCCTGAGCCATAAAATCCTCTCCTCGGGCCGTTTTTGTCAAATCAGTGTTTTGTGTCACACTGGGATCGAGCGGGTGAGGTGGGAGGACAGGCAGGGAAAAAAGGAGGTACTTGAGGTCCCTTTTGTCACTGAACTCCCGAGCTGCTGCATCTCTCAGTGCGTGGAGAGCTTTTCAAAGGACAGAGTGCGGCTGTGATCCGGGCTGGAGGCAGCGCAGGGGCTGGGTGCGTGTGATAAGGGCTGTGCTCGAGGGAAACGCTGCCTTGTGGCAGTGAGGAGGGGAAAGCTGGAGCAGCACGGAGCCTGAGGTGGGGCCAGCAGGTCCTTCTGCATCCAGAGCACCAGCAGGAGTGGTGGCAGTGTGGGTTTTGTCTCTTCTGGCTGGGGTGGAGAACGCTCAGGGTGAGATTCTCGCGTGGCCGCTCTTGGACCCCCAGACTCTACGAAGGGCGTGGCTGATGTGGAGCATGGATGGGCTCCTGTCGGTGTGGAACCAGTGAATTCCAGCATCCCAGCAGGGCCTCCTGCACTGCACGGGGTTGGAGAGGTTTGTGCTGGCTGTGTTTGGGTTCCCTGGGAAGCCAGCCTGGTCCGTGGCTGTGACTCAGTGTCCCTGTGCTGGGACGGGGAGATCCAGGTCCTGTCACAGATCCCTGCCCAGGCTGTGACACTGCGGAGGGTCCTGGCTGTGCGAGGGATGGATGGATGGATGGATGGATGGATGGATGGATGGATGGATGGATGGGAGCCTGCCAGCCACTTCAAAGCTATCTACACTGATAAGAGCAGCTGTGTTTGCTGCCAGAGCCAGCCCTGGAGTGCTGCTGGATGAACACCCTGTGTCAGCCCCTTTTTCCCCCGCCTCTGGGCTTTGTTTACTTCCCCAGGTCCCTCTCCCTGCAGGGCCTTCCCCTGTCTGAGCTGTCTGCCCCACACGTGGGTTTGGATTGGTGCAGGAATTCTTGGAGCACTGTACTTCTCCATGCCCTTGTTTTGGTTTCTCCTGAGGAAACACTTCCAGGTGTCAGTGGGAGATGCTGCTGATCAGGGACTGGCTGCTCTGACAGTCCTGCAGATGAATCCCGGTGCTGTCAGTGGGAATCTGGGATTTGTCTGCCCCCAGGGACGGTGTCAGTGCAATTCTGTGCTGCAGCCAACGAAAAGGAAGATAAATGGTGAAATAACCACTTTCCCAGCAAATAAAACTGGGGGGGCGAATTGTACTGATAACAAATTTTAACACCTTGGGGAGGAGGTGATATTTTCTTGTTTGGGCAGAGTTAATGATTTCGGGCTGGCTTTGGTGCAGGGTTGAAGTTTCCAGCCCCGGTGCCACCGGCGTTGCTATTCCGGTCACCTCTCCCTCTCCTGGAAGATCATCCTGCTTTGATGTCTGCTCCTTTTCCTTCCCTCATCTTCTTTGATTTCTCCTGCTTATCCTCCTTCAGCATGGCCCCTTTATTTATTCTACATTTCTATAGCTATGTATGTTTTTATGTTTTTATATGTATTATTTTTTCCCCCAAATATTCTTCTGCTTGAGCTGATTCCTGCTTTGATTTCCCCTTTTCCCTCTATCCCCCTGTCACCCTCTCTGTTTAATGTGACCCTTCATTTCTCTGCATGGAACAACCTTCCTGTTTCTTGCATGGTTACCAGGTTTTCTTGCCTCCAGACCTATCTTTTGAGTGGGATCCCTTGGGATTATTTATACATGTATAGACCTTTGAGCAGCAGTCTCTTTAATTTGGTCTCTTTAATCACTCTTTCTGTGTTGTCTCTTTGAGATTTTCCTAGAAGCAGCCTGATAATCTTGTTCAAATTGAAGGGAAAAAAATTACCTTTTTTATAAGAACAGACTGTGGAAAGCTCAGTCACTTTGAGCAGTGTCTGATATTTTTCAGTTTGACAGATTTTTACATAGAGAAATTGGGAAGTGACTGGCAAATGTTAATGGGCAGAAAGGCAAATTTATTCTGTGTGCAGAGGGGCCTCAGGACAGGCAGCGCCTCCAACCTGAGCCGGGTACCAGCTCAGCACCTGCCTGCCCTGCTGCTGCCTGGCCCTGCTGGGTTTAAAACACACCTTTTCTGCTCTGGTTGTAGCTGGGAGGCTCCCTGGGCTGCTGGAGCAGGGAGCTTTCCCTGTTGTATCCCTTAACTGGGGATATTTAAGGGGAGAAAACCCCGTTTGGAATCCAGAAAACCAACCTGAGGATTTGAGGTTCTCCTCCTGTTCAGCACCTTTGATGGTGGAAAAGCCCCGGTTTATCTCCTGGTGCACTGCAGGGTGTTTGATGTGAAATGGAAAATCCACAATGGGTTGGTTAAAAGCCTTGCAGTAATCAAGGAAGAGGAATTATTAATTCTCTGAAGGGGTCTGCCATGACCTACTTTACAGCTGCGCTGTGTCTCCTGCTGCAGCTGGAACCAGAATGTGACAGATCTTAAAGCACCCCACACATGGAAAAGCCACCACGTGAAAGAAATGTAATGGTTAAAATGCTGGGCATTTGTAAAAATATTTTTCCGTCAAGGTGTCAGTTTGTAAATATGAAAATGCCACGAGTGAAACTCCCACTGAGGTGCAGCGTCGGCACCTTTGTGCTACATCCCTGCTCCCCTCCTGCCATCCCTACCCATGCTCCACTGGGGATTCAAAAAACATGGAATATTTAATGTTTGTCCTCTACCTAGGCATATTTAATTGTTACTTTTAAAAAGATGCAGAGACCTGATACCGTTCCAGAGCGGTTTCAGAATCAGCAGATTTGGGTTCCAGTTCCAGCTGTCGCCCTCTGACATAATTTGAGGCAGCAAATTAGATAAAAATCTCTTATCTTGGTGTGTTACACATTCACCCTGCGGTGGCTTGAGCCCTTCCTGGCTGTTGCTGAGTTTGTGGGGAAAGCACCTCGGGAACTCCAGGGAATGTTTGTTTTGAAGCCATCCCCTCTTTCTGTCCGGCTTGGGAGGAGGATGATGCTGGGGCTGGAGATCCGGGGCAGAAAACGTTGATGCATTCCTGAGCTCTCCTCTTTATTATCCCCCCCCCCAAATATTTTGAAGCTGAAGTCGTTAATGTTTGGTGGAATGCGGAACAGCGAGCGAGCCCCGAAGTAGATCCCGAAAACATCTTGATTAAATTAGAGGGGAGGTGGAGGGGAGGAGGGCTGGAACAAAGAGGCCGTTGAGGAGCTGGCACGGCCCGTGCTGGGAATTTATGTTGGAGCCAGGGGTGGCAGAACCTCCAGCCCTGCACATGGTGCAGATACACCCTGGAGTAACAAAGGAGTGTGTGTTCCTGCCTGCGCGCTCACGGCGGCCTCCCTGGGCTGGGGAGAACCTGCATCCCCAGCCCGTCAGTCCTGCCAGCTCCTGGGGTGGCTTCCTTGGGTGCTGCTGGTGCTTTTCCAGCTTGGCAGAGAGAGGAAAGGTTTTTATGGCCTCTCGGTGCCCAGCAGAGGTGAGGAGCTGCCCCACTCTCCCCGCCCTCAGCTGTGCAGGGAGCTCCTGTGCCGTCTCCCAGGGATGCTTTTCCAGCCAGATCATCTCCCAGATCTACAGGAGAAGGGCTTGACCTGATCAGATAAGGAGGAGACAGGGTTTGTGGGGACACCCCCTCTCTACACGCACACCCAGCTCATTAGTGGAGGCAATTAATTAAGGTTTTGTAAGGTTTTGTTGCACAAGCCTTTCCTCATGTTAAGGGAGGTACAGACAGACGTGGTTGCAGGTACAGCCAGGAGCAGATCACAGTAAAGCTAATCAGAATATCTTTTATTTATTGCCTTTTCCTGGAAGATTGTTTACAAAATGGATCCTTCTGCCTCTGCAAAACACACAGAATAATAGAGAAAATACAGAACAATGTAGAATTTGCTGCTGCAGTAGCAGTTGGTATCTGGAGACATTCACAACTGCCAGGACTGTTGTTGTCTTTCCTTGGCATGGATTTTATTCGTAATTCCATGGCACTTGCTGGCATGGTGCTGGAATCTCTCATGCCTGCATGGCAGTGGGATCAGCAGCCTTTAATCTGCACTTTGAATTCCGTGGGAACTCAGGGAAGTTCTCTTCGTGCATCACCTCCACCTCCCTCCACTGCACTCGAGTAACAACTTTTTCCTGACATCCAATCCATTTTCCTCTGGCTTTCCCAAACAAACCCTTCTGCTTCCTCCAATGTATTTTCATTTATCAGGGTCAGCCAGCTCAGCTTTTTTTCTCCTAAACCTCTTTTTTTTTTTTTTTTTTTTTTTTGGGGTTTTGGGGGAGGTCAANTCTCCTAAACCCCTTTTTTTTTTTTTTTTTTTTTTGGTGGAATCAGTGCAGGGAACAGTTCTACGTTAACAGTGCTCGTTGCACAGCTCTTGTTGTGATGTCCCCTGTGATGTGTTTTACCTTCATCTTAATGGAAGGGTTTTTTCCAGTCCAGCAATCCAGCAGCTCCTTTCTTGAGAGCTCATTTGGAAGCATAAAGAGTTCTGTGTTTTGACAATTTGGCATCTTCTTCTTTCCCCCTTCAACCTGAATCTACATTAAAATATTCGTTTTAATCTCTGTCGCATAATTGATGCTTCAGCAGTTTGTGCAGCAAATGAGCAGTTTTTTTAGTGCAAGAAATGAGCAAAATGGGCTGAAAGGAGCAGGGTGAGAAGCATATGAGGGCCAGGCCAGGCAGTTCCAGCAGCACTGGGGAGCCTGTGGCTGGAAAGCTCCTTCTGTGTGAGGAGTTCAGTGCTGAGGGCATTTCACACAGACCCAGGCAGTCACTTCCATTAATCATCTCCACGTGGAGGAAAAGGCAGCCAGAAAACCCTGGCGACCCAGGTCACTGCAGGGGTGAGCAGCAGCCTCAGCTCCCTGTGCTTCCAGAGGTGGAAGTCCCGTAGGTTTTGGTCCTGCAAGCTCCCTCGGAGGCTGGGAATCACCAGCTCTTTGCTTTTCTCTAAATTAGAGACCCCTCAGGAAAAGCTTTCCTTTGTCAGCAGTTGTGTCAGATGCTCTTTTTTCCTGTAGCGCCTGGGGAGCAGCGTGAGGAATATGGGATTGGAACATGTGGAAAATCCAGAGGATTGGGCGTCGGATACTTGTGAATCCCATTGTGCTGCCAACAGAGTGATTCCAGGCTGGTCTGAACCACAACACCCCAAAATAATAAAAAAAAAAATCCCCAATGAAGCAATTTTCCTCTCAGAAACACGCTCTGAGCACTGCTGAACTGGACAGTATGGGGAAAAGACTAATTTAAAATTAAATCAGATAATCTTTCTCTTCTGGCTCTTTAATTTCTCAGTGTGTTGTTGCTTTTCTTCTCGTGGCTTAGCACTATCTTGACTTCCTGGGCAGAAATGTTGGTTTAAGCGTGGGTTTGGCTGCATTGCCTCTTTATCTGTTTCTTTTCCTGAACGTTGCAGGCATAAATAATCTTGGGCTTATCGAATTTGCTTGCCCCAGTAGATATTAAACACTTGTAACGTGAGGGTTGGAGCACGCAAGCGCTGCCTTGGTGGGCACTGAATGAGTAAAATCTATAAACTGAATTAAGTTACTCTTGTTACGTGGTGGTTTCCTTATCCTGCCTCTCTTCAGCTTCCACACCAGGCTGGGCTGTATCCACAGTGTTGCTTGATCCTGTGAAAATGGGAAAGTGGTGTCTTTTCAGGCTTGAAAATCGAAAATCTCAGGTTCTCTGGAAATTTCCCTCTCTGTTCCATAAAGCTTTCCTGACTCTGCACTTCTAATATTTCGGTTTATTAATACTCCTGGTGCAGTGTGACCCTGGGTGGCTCTGGGCTGGGCACTGATTGGATTTGCCAGCATAAATAGTGGTGCTTAATTGGGCCTGAATTATTTGTGGATGCTCCGTGCTCACTTCCTCTGCCTGTGCAGCGTCTTCCCCAATTAACTTTCATTTCTCTGTTCTGTTGCAGAGCAAGGAAGTGGGACTGCAGCTCCAGGAGGACTTGATGAAGGTCTTGAATGAACTCTACACGGTAAATCAGTGGTTCCTTGGCATCTTCTCAGGTAGAAGGGAGAAGTGTTCGACTTCTCCCACCAGGGCTGAGAAGGGGCTGCAGTCCCTGCAGCTCGAGGTCACCTAAAAAGCTCCATAAATCCCATTTTTCCCCTCTGTCCTTGGGTTGTTTCAGCTCATTAAGTGTTGGCTCCCCAAAGATCTCACCTTCATGCCCATTTGTTACTTTGCTGCAGTGATGGTTTGAAAAGGAGCCAGAGAGAGGAGAATTATTTCCAAATATGCCAAAAATCTTGGGGTTTGTGTGGTGTGAGCCTTCAGAGGCACCCACTGAGCTTATTTGTCCCTCAGCTCTCCTCAGAACAGCTCCTTTTAGAGTCAGAGTTTCCCATCTGTGCCTTTTCCTTCTCGGTGAATCCACTGGAGACCCCAAGGAAGAGGTGAGGAGGAGGATGTGATCCCAGGGGTTCATGTGCTGCGCGGGGATTTTTCTTCTCCTCACGCAGACGAATGGAAAAGCCTCTTGCTTGATGTCAATTCTGCTTTCTGCAGCTGTTACTGAGCTAGTTCTCTTCTTCAAAAGCAGAACTCACTGTTCAGTTGCTCAAAATGCCTTTTATTTTGTCCTTCCTTCGTGGTTTGCTGGGTCACGACACTGAGATTCGTGTTCTGGCCTTCCTCCTTCCAGAAGCTGACCCAGGGTTGTTTCCCAAGCCGTGGCACGTTGACCCTGTGGTGGAATTGGGGGTAAAAATCGGAGTTACAGAATTTCAGGGGGTTCCCTGAAATCTCCTGTGTCAGTAAAGTGTGTAGAGGGAATTGTTTCATTACAAATTGTTAAACTTAGAGCCTCAAAGCCAAATATTCAGGCAAATCAGCCCTCCAGAAACTCTCTTCTATTTGGGGGCATGATTGGCTCAGCTTTTGAGTCCTGCCACGGATGGGATCCTAGGGAAGGACACGGATCTGCCTCTAAAGAGAGATTTTTAGGGACTGAGATCGATTTCTAATCCAGGTTCAGCTGGCCCTGAAGCGGCTGGTGAGTGGAGTTTCATGGACAGGGGATCATTTCTGGGTGCCAGGCTCTGACAGGACATTTTTTGAGCCAAATAGTGAGTCCTGCTAATTCCTCTGCCTTCTGGAAGGAAGAACTTCCAGAATTCAGCCTTTGCTAAACAAGGGGATGTAAGGCATTGATATTTTTAATGTCCATGCTGGGAATTTGAAATTTATTCATTCCTCCTACTGCAGAGCTCTAAATTGTCCCTTCCCCAGAAAACCTTTTCCTTTGCAAAAAGCCACTTCTGATCATGCTAAAAGATGCTTTTTGTTGGAATTAAAGCCACCCCACCAGTGACTACGTTTACTGGTGCTTTTAGAAATAATTCCACCTCTTTTTCTGCTGGATGTGGCACTCAGTGGTCTGGGCTGGGTGACAAAGTGAGGATCAGCCAAAGGCTGGATGATCTTGGAGGTCTTTTCCAACCTCAATGGCTCCATAATTCCATATCCAAAGGACTGGCAGAATCCCTGCTTTTAGGCAAAATGGATCTGGGTGAAATCTTTACTTTCTCTACACAAATAAAACACAGAGGCTTGTCCCAACCTGTTATTTTTTTGTCCTGTGCCATCTTGCCCTCAGCAGACCCCAGTGAGTCACCAGCGTCCCCACACCAGAGCCTGTGGCTGCCAACGTGGCCTAAAACCATTAAAAACCCATTAAAAGTGGGGTTTCTCCCTGTGCTTTCGCTCTCTGCCAGCTCCACTCCGAGCAAGAGAGGAGAAGCAGCTCCTTTGCATCTATTATTATCATTATAAACGCCTGCTCTATAGCCTGAGCATCTGCAGGGGCTGCGAGTGTGTGTGTAAATTATTCAGGATGTGTCTGTAGCACTGGCTGCAGTCACATTCCCTTTCATGTTCAAATCCAGAGTCTCTTTGGCTCTGGGAACCTCTGCTGATGGCTGCAGAGGGGGAGTGTGCAGCCCACTGAGCTAAAACCCTGTTATGTCGTGGTGCAGCATAGCTGTGAACGGGTTTTCATCTGAGATAAATCAAATTATTCACAAGTGGGGCCTTTATTACAGCTGGAATGGGTGACTTGATGCAATCGCACATTTTTTTTTTGCCCCCTGTGAGTGTCGTGTCGTGTTTGTTTTGGTGTGGGATTCAAATTGCTCTGCATTTATGGATAAAAAAACTGGTTTATGTCTCATGTCCTTTGGTTCTATTTGCCTAACACAAAGCTAGACATTAATATCACGTGAAACAAATGGGATTTTTGTGACTGGGGGGGATATTTATCTATATTTACTCATAAAAAATGTGCTAGAATAAGAGTTGCTCATACAGCACAGGGTCCAGGTCTCCCTAAACGAAAGAACCACACTTGTTTATTAATTTTTTTTTATTACATAAGGTGCCCAGAAGTACTTTTATGTCCCAAATTTGATTTGAACAAATGGCACCTGAGTGGCTCTTGCAGCCGCTGTGTTGAGGCTGGATTTACATCCTGTGATGTTTAAAGCACTGATTCACCCAGATGAAAGACTGCTAGGCCTCCCTTCAGGAGCCTTACCTGCTGATGAAAAGCTCTCATTTTCCTGGCATATCATTTTCTTTGAGCAGTCAGGGAGGCTGGATTTAGTCTGCATCCTTTTTTTGGTTTTCATGCCTCCTTTATTGGCTTGTGCAAGAAGGCACATGCCAAAGTCAAACAAAGCAGCAGCTGCAAAATCATCCACTTTGATTCCAGATTCGTTGTGAGAGCCACGCTCGCTCAGGCACCTCCTGCCCTGCTTTTCTGACGTGGGAAATTTCCCTGAGTGTGGTTTTTCTTCTGGTTCAGGTGCTTCAGACTTAACAGCCAGCCCTGCCTTGCTGGGCCCTGAGTGTTGGTCGTTGTTCTCTGCAGGTGATGAAAACCTACCACATGTACAACGCCGACAGCATCAGTGCCCAGAGCAAGCTGAAGGAGGCAGAGAAGCAGGAGGAGAAGCAGATTGGGAAGTCAGTGAAGCAAGAGGACAAGCAGACCCCACGCTCCCCCGACTCCACCTCCAACGTCAAGTTTGAGGAGAAACACGTCCGGAGAAGCTCTGTCAAAAAAATCGAGAAAATGAAGGAGAAGGTACTGGCGGGGTGCACAGGAGGCACCGAGTTCCCCCCTCAAACCCAGATCTCGTTCTCTGTGCGGGTTTTATTCAGCGCTCAGCTGAGGGAAAGGCAAACCCAGCACCAGGTTTCCTTGGGGGCAGGCAGGTGGGCAGTTTGTGCCATCCCAGGGAATTCGGGCATGGCACAAAAAGCTGAAACCAGGTTAGAGTGGGAAAGCAGCAGTTGCCTGCTTGGAATTCATGGTTAACGTGAGTGTTTTTGTCGTCCAAAGCACGAGGCCTGTGCTCCAGGGAGCCCAGCAACCCCAAACTGGCTTTGAGGGCAGAACCAGTAGCCTCTCAACTGGTCACTTAAGCAGATCAGCTCTAAGGTTCAAGCCAGTAGAAGGGATGGAGTTATTTTTGAATGGGTTTAGGCTCTGGAAGGACCAAGTTCAGGCCTTGGAAGAGGTGGGGTGCCTGTAGCAACCCTCAGACAACCCGTGGGCTTCTGTGGTGGTGCTGGAGCTGGGCCATAACCTCCTAAACCCACCCTGTTCCTTCATTCCTCCTTTAATCTTCCCCATCCCACGGTCTCAAGTCTTTCAATCCAGCACAGTAATGCTTAAACACATCTGAATAATTAATCTGCATTTCAAGTCTTGGAGTCCTGGCAAAACTGGAATTCAAATGGGCAAAATCTGTGTGAGCAGAGTAAGATTTGTTCAGTGTTCTCTGGTGTTACTCAGAGTGCTGCTCACCTCTTTTAATGCTGCATTCTGGTTTTTGTTGTCTTTCAGCGCCAGGCAAAGTACACAGAAAACAGACTGAAGGCAATTAAGGCAAGAAATGAGTATCTGCTGGCCCTGGAAGCCACCAATGCCTCGGTGTTCAAGTACTACATCCATGACCTGTCTGATCTCATTGATGTAAGTGCTGCTGCTCGGGGCCACGAACCTCCCACGTCCCTCTCCTCCCGCAGCATCCCTGCACCAGCACAGCTGGAAACCTCTGCACAGCTGGGCTGGCCAGCTTGGGGGGTGGCTGTGGCCTGATAATTGGTCATTAGGCTGTGACAAGAGCTTTCCTCAGGTGGCCACCTCTGTTACACAGACGAGGAACCAGGCACTGAGAGGGAAAAGGAGGAGCTGCTTAGTTAAAGTGAAACCCAGCTTCAGTATCACACGGCTGCCTGACGTTTTCACTTGACTATTTTAAGCAAACCCGCAAGATTTTAACTCAGAAGCACGTTTGAAAAAAAAGATTTTTAGCTGTAGAAACAGTACAAGAAATTTGGTAGAAGAGAGGGAGTTCAGAAGTGTTTCCTGAAGCTGCTTTTAACTGGTTTTGGAAAAGTCGTAGAATCATGGAATATCCTGAGTTGGAAGGGACCCACAGGGGTCATCCAGTCCAACCCCTGGCCCTGCACAGACACCCCAAAATCCCACCCTGTGCCTGAGGGTGCTGTCCAAGCACTCCTGGAGCTCTGGAAGGTTTGGAGCAGTGCCCATTCCCTGGGGAGGCTGGTCAGTGCCCCAGCACCCTCTGAGGGAAGAACCTTTCCCTGATCTCCATCCCAAAGCTCCCTGACACAGCTCCAGCCCTTCCTAAGATCCTTTCCCTGCTCACCAGAATAGAATTCAATCTCTCCCCATTCAGGGGACTGCAATTCTGCTTTCGGTAAAACGCACCGCGAAAAAACCCCGAAATCCTGATTTTTGAAAACTCAGAAGAGCCAGTCAGGAATGCCGAGGTTATTGCCAAGGATGGAACCACCCCTTCAGCCTGAACACGCTGCATGTGGGTCAGTGGCTCTGGTGGCTTCTGTGCCCCTTGCCAAGGCCGTCCCTGCTGGAAGCACTCGGCTGCAGAGCCTGGAGGGAGCTGCTGTGGAGGAGCGGGGAGCGAGGAGCACAAGAGTCTCTAGACACAGGCAATGAAGAGCACTCAGATCTCTATTAATTACTCAGCTATTAGAATAACCAGCAGTCTATAGGATACGTTTATTCAGCTGATGATAAACTCGCCTGGAGTGCTCTTGTGCCAGGTGTTGATTTAAACCTGTCCTTCGGAGGTCAGGGCTGTCACCCAGAGTGGGCTTGAAAAATGCCGTCATTTCCAAATGTCGTGGTTTGCAGGATTGCTGCTCCGGAGGGGCCTGGTTTGTTTATTCCTGCTGCCTTTTTGGGAGCCCTGTTTTGGTTAACATTTGCTCAGCCTTAATTGCGTGGCCCTGGGTTTTTAACGAATGAGAACTTTGTGTTTGTATTTATATCGAAGCTACAAGGTTGGGATTAATTTCACCAGCATCAGCCTAATTTAATTGTTCTAATTTTATTCTTCTAAAGCCCTGTCTCTCAAGTCTTCCCCCAAATGCTGCACATGTGCCTGGTTCAGTTGTCTGTTCTTGGTGTATTTTCATGGGTCACAGGTAGCAGAGAATCCGTTTGGATTTCACAAGCCCAGAACTATCTCTAAGCACAGAGCTGAGCTGATTCCAGCAGGACAGGACAAACCCGGGTTACCCAGCTTGGGAGGAAGGGCTGCTCTCCCTGGGCAGTCCCAGCTGTGTCTGGGGCATGGCAGGCAGTGGTGCAGGACAAGAATCCAAACTTCTGCAGCCCAGGGATTTGTCTGTTCCTAGCGAGGAGCCCTCGTGGCTCTGGGTGAGCCCCTGCCTGAGTTAACCCCCTTGGAGCAGTCAATTTAACACCGCAAGTTCTCATCACCTTCAAAATAAAAGTGTTATCTGCTCTGTGTTCAGGCGTGGAAAAATGTGGGACTTGTCTGGGAGCACAGGAGATGGAATTCAGTTATCTCCTTGTTAAGACACAGGGAAAATAGATTTATTAATGCCTTTGATCCTGAAGGATTGAAAATTAACAATTATAACCAGTGACAGTTATCTGAGCCATCTGACTTGAATAAAAATGCGATTTTTAAGCCGGGCTGTAATGCCTTCCCTCGATCTAATCATTTGATGATATTGAATTTTGAAATATAATATAAAAGTAATCTTCAAAGTCACTTACAAGGAGATTGTGTTAGGCCAAACAGCATTAGACTTGTCATGTTTATCCAGCACGGAGTGTTCCCTGTGCAGTGTGCAGGGAAGGGTAGCAGGGAGTTAATTCTTTGTCGAGAGTTGAGAGCAATAAATTGTTTCTGACACAGCCCAGTAGTTCTGAATTTCCTGACTTTGGGGACTGAGGCAGCTCTTTGATGCTAATGAAATATTACAGTAATGGGGAAGTTTGCATTAACTCATATTTATAAAAGGGTCACTAGGACAGGAGTGGAAAAAAAGAGACGAAAACGTGTGTGTGAGTCCCAGAGCTTACTTTGCTCTTCCAGGGATAGGTATTCCATGGCTGCTTATTCCAGGATCTCATCCTTCCCCTTCCAAATCTGAATTGCATTTGAAAACAAAGGGCTTTTTTCCCTTAAATCTTCTGGTTTTGAGGCCTGTTTGAAAGCTAACTGGCAAAGGGTTAATCAGCTGTCATGTCGGGAAGTGAATTTGAATGAGTTATCATTAAATTCTTATAAAAAATTGATTTCCTTTGAGAACGATTCCATCAAACATTTATATAACCCAGAAAAGGGATGGTGGGACTGGTGCATTTATAAACATGGAACACTGGACTTAAAAAAAAAAAAAACAAACCTTTAAAGTGGGGGAGTGGGCTGGGAAATGTTTTCTGTCTGTGGCTTCAACAGCAAAGAGCCAACGCATTTTGCCTGAGTGAGGTGAGGTATGGCACGTTAACTTCCCTTTGGATTCCCAGTCCTCCCAGTGCAGTGGGGGACGCTGGGAGGACAAACTGGTCACACTGGGAGGGTGCACAGCCGCCTGTCCCGCAGCAGGAGCTGTGTCCCTGCAGTTCAGGAATGACAAGGAGCTGCTGGAGAGGGTCCAGCAGAACCCACAGAGATGATCTGGGGTCGGGAGCATCTCCCTGATGAGGAGGGACTGTAGGGCTGGGGCTGGTCAGTCTGGAGAGGACAGGGCTGAGAGGGGATCCCATCAGTCCACACAGATATCCCCAAGGGGTGTCGGGATGGTGCCAGGCCCTGTTCAGCGACAGCACAAGGAGTAATAAGCTACAACACAAGAAATTCCACCTCAACAGGAGGAAAAACTTCTGTCCACGAGGGTGGCAGAGCCTGGAGCAGCTGCCCAGGGAGGGCCTGGAGTCTTCCTCTCTGCAGACATCCCAAACCCACCTGGAGAGTCCCTGTGTCACCTCCAGGTGACCCTGCCTTGGCCTGGGTGTTCTCCAGAGGTCCCTTCCAACCCCAGAAATTCTGTGAAAAGGAGCGAGTGTTGCTGTTCATTCTGAGCTGATCCTGAGCCTTGGCCCAACTCCATCTTTCCCCCCGTGGCTGCAGGACCAGCCCTGCAGAGTGAGCAGTAGCTGTGAGTGCCTCTTGATCCAAGGCTGCCTCCACACGTGCAGATTCTCAATCAAGCCTCTTTTGTTTTGCTTTTTGTTTTGTTTTGTTTTGATTTTTTTTCTTGGCTGGTTTTGTTCTTTTCTGATTGAATGTAAAGTCCCTTAATTCTCTGCCTCCAGCCCAACCAGCAACTGCAGCTCTTTTTCCAAGGCTCCACACCTGCCACAGCTTGTTTGGCACAAGAGCCAGGCTTCCAGCAGCACTCGGTGGCAGGGATTCTGTGGGAGCAGGGAATGGTCCAGCAGTTTCTCTTCCCTCTCCCCCCACCCCTCCTTCTTCTTTTTTCCCCCCTTTTTTCCTCTGCGTTTGCAAACAATGACAGTGATGAGACCCAAATGATGGGTGAGGAGGAGTTTTCATGTGAATTTTGCTTACAGAGCAGCACAGCAATCGAGCAGATGGTCTCTTTCTTTCCTTGCTGGATATTCTCCTAGTGGATGTAATCTTGCTTGTAATTCCAAGAAGGTGGGCTCCTTCTCGCTCACTTTATTAGATGGCTGAAAAATCCAGGCTGGTTCTGATCTAATGCTAATGAAAAGCTCCTTTTTTTTCCCCTTCTGAAACATGAAGACTTGGCTCTGCAGCCGTGGTGGAAATGAAGCTGCTTGATTGTCTCCCGGTGACATCATCCCAGTGTCAGCCATAGCCAGGAAATTCTTGACCATAACCACTTTCTGCTTCAAAGTTTTTTGCTCCTCTGTTTCACCCCAGCAATGAAATCATCCCAACTGGTGGCTGCTGGGTTTTACATGACTCTCTTTTCATGTCCAGGTCATGCTCCTCCTTCCTGAAGTACACTGGGTGAAGCAGTTTGCTGGAATTACGGAATTCTTTAGATGCAGATTTGCCTTTATAGAAGATCCAAATCCTGTGTCTTGTGTCTCCAATAGCACTTCAGTGCCTCGCTTTCCTCTTCCTTTGAATAATGTTATTTAAGGGTTTTGGAGTGCTTTCATAGGCATCAGGACCCCTAAAAGTCAGGTTAGAATTTAGGGAAGTACCCTGCCCTGCTGCTGAACTTCGCCACTTCATTTTCGAATGAAATGAGTCTCTAGCACTCCGTGAAAAACCATTCTCGAAAACTCCAAGAAAACGCCACAAACTGTTACAATACTTTAGGCTTGGTAATTAATTACAATATGCTGATAAAATTTGCATGGGGTTCCAGGCTGAGGTGCTCTGTGCAGTCAGTGAGAGACGTGGGACCTCCCTGCCACCCAGCAGACGACAAAATACCCCCAGCTTGTTCCCCATTTATGCAGCTCCTGCCTTCGGAAACACTCGAATTCCCACTGCGGGGTTTTGTTCCCTTTATTCATATAGAACTGTGCGTGTGTTTTCCAGCAGTGCTGTGACCTGGGGTACCACGCCAGCCTCAACAGAGCCCTGAGGACGTTCCTGTCGGCCGAGCTGAACCTGGAGCAGTCCAAGCACGAGGGGCTGGACGCCATCGAGAACGCCGTGGAGAACCTGGACGCCAACAGCGACAAGCAGAGGCTGATGGAGATGTACAACAACGTCTTCTGCCCCCCCATGAAGTTCGAGTTCCAGCCACACATGGGTGACATGGTCAGTGCGGGGCCCTCCTGCAGCTCTGCCTGTTTATCTCCCTCGGTTTTGATACATTGACCCACTCCAGGGTCGCCTATTTGGCTCTTTTGGGAGCCTCAGAGCTGGGAGATGATGCAAAGATTAAGCAGAGGCTCGTGGCAGAGATACCTAAATTGTAACTTCTTGGCTATCCAAGCTGCTGGAGGTGAAAGTGCTTAATTAGGTGTAAATATAAACTGTGAGTAGGAAACACCTTCATTCAAGCTACAGGTTCATCCCCAAGACAGCCTCTGAATTTGGAGATTTGAAGGGCCAGCAGAAGAAACCTAAATGCTGTTTTTTTGCAGCATCTGAGTGTGCAGTCTGAGAGCACAAATGGTTTGTAGTGGTGCTTTTTGCACCCTCCTTGTGAGACGGGGCTGTCAGAGGACTCTCCAATTTTGGCAGGGCAAATCCCTCTCTCTATAGGTTTATCAAGATGTGGTTGCTCAGCTGGGAGCTGTTGAAAGTCACACAAGCTGAAACCGGCTCTGAACGGGAACACGTGTACAGAGTGACAATTTAGGTCAGTGGGGAGGATTTCTGGATTAACCCCCGAGCCCAGACTGGAGGATGGTCTCTTGCAGCCTCTTCTTTTGGGCTGGGAATTACAGCCACTGCTCCAGGCTCTTCTTTGTCTCTCCCATTTTGAGTGAAACCTTCAGACTGCAAATGACCTTCTCCTGGCTTTTTCTGTGCTTCTGATCCTGCAGATCCTGGGAAGAAAAGGAATTACCTGCAGAGTCTCATTCAGGAACAGCTCCCATTCACTGAATCATTTATCTTGCCGCTTCTCAAGGCCAGAGGAGTGTTTATAAATGCAGCTGATGGTCTTGCAGCAGTGGTGCTGCACACAGCAGATGATTATCAGAATATGTGATGGTGTGTGTGCATGGGTGGGATAAAACTCCCAGTTGCAATTTCTGTCTCTAAAGAAACAGTGAGGTCAGTGTTTTCTTTTAAAAACCCACACAAAACCCAGAACAAAACGAAAGGGGAAAGCTGCCTCGTGCTGTGGAATGAGGGTCATTCTGAGCAGCTCAGGGAACCTCGGTGTTCTGGTGTCTGTGACAGGTCCCCAACCTGTGCTGCTTTTATTCCAGCTGCCCTGGATTCAGTCAGGAGTGACCCGTGCCTGTTGCTGCGCCGTGCAGGTGGTTCAGCTGAGCCATCCCAGCCCCTTGTGCCCCTGCCCCAGGATGCCAGGCTGAAGCACTGAACCAAATTCTTGATTTTTGATGTGATTTATCCAAATACCTGGGATAAAGCACCTCCAGACTTCCAAAACACAGGACAAGCTGACATCACTGAGAGTAGCTGTTGTTCTCTAGCTCTTCTTTGATGTTGCCATCATCTCTTGCTCTCTGTTCAGTCCTCTCAGGAGGGGAACTGCACTTTGGCAGAACCATGGACCTTCTCCTCTGGTTGAAATCCAGCGCTGCCCGGTTTTGAAGTTCAGCACTTTGGAGAATGTTTGTGTCTGATACATAAAGGAGTAATTGCAATGTCCTGCTGTGCTGTTCCTCTTGCAGGAGTCTCAGCTCTGTGCCCAGCAGCCAGTCCAGAGTGAGCTGGTGCAGAGGTGCCAGCAGCTGCAGTCCCGGTTATCGACGCTGAAGATCGAAAACGAAGAGGTCAGTTCATAACCAAAATTCAGCAGCCCCTCTTAGCCACTCACTGGGCACTGGTTATGGAAGAATCTGGTTGCTGTGATCCTTTTTTATCAACACTTGTGTTAAAATTCAAGGCCAAGGCATCTCGTGCATTAATTAGCGTGTGATCTCGCAGGAAAATTGGGTGTATGGAGAGAATCCTTTAAAATACCTCCACATAATCTCTCTTCCCATCCTTAACTTGATAAGACTGGCTGTGGTGCAGAAGTTGTATTTGGATAGCAAAGGGAAAAGGAGGAATTGAATGTTTTGAAGTGAGTTTGCATAACCTGAGTTAAAGTGATTTTTGTTTACTTGGCCATTCAAGATGAGAAGAAGATGACATGAATGGGGATCTAATCTCTGCACCTCTGTGTTCAAGAACCTCTGGGCAAAATTTGCAACTCCTTTTATGTCTAGAAAGTTGATTTTTGCCTTCAGTAAAAATGTACAGTGCAGCAGAGTCCTGTTTGTAATTAACATCTAGTTGCAGAAGACAATTAGAGCATCTTTGTTCAGCTCTCTTTGCTTTGAGGTTAAATTTCTTCCCATCTCCTCCTGATCCCAGCCTGAGAGATCACAACTGTGATCCTGGCACGGAGTCCTGGCAGGTCCAGCGTGCTGCCAGCTCTGTGCTTGCATGGACTGTGCTGTTAATGAGCTAAAATTAATTACAGCGCACAGGGTGTGAAACCAGTAATATCTGTTTATTAGTGAAGTGCTCCGGGGGACTTTACTACCTCTGTTGTTTACTTACAACATAAAACCTCCGGGTTTTGAGCTCTCTCCTCCTTGCTGGGCAGGTTAAGAAGACGATGGAAGCCACACTCCAGACAATCCAGGACATTGTCACGATAGAGGACTTTGATGTCTCTGACTGCTTCCAGTACAGCAACTCCATGGAGTCTGTGAAGTCCACGGTGTCGGAAACGTTCATGAGCAAACCCAGCATTGCCAAGCGACGGGCAAACCAGCAGGAGACTGAGCAGTTCTACTTCACAGTAAGGGGCTGATTCTGAGGAATTTAGGAGTTTTTTTTATTTCGGGAAATCCTTCCCTGTGAGGGTGGGGAGGCCCTGGCACAGGGTGCCCAGAGAAGCTGTGGCTGCCCCATCCCTGGGAGTGTCCAAGGCCAGGAGCGGCTTGGAGCAGCCTGGGATAGTGGGAGGTGTCCCTGCCCATCCCCTGGATGATCTTTAAGATCCCTTCCATTCCAACCCATTCCATGATTCTGTAATTTTCAGTAGGATCTGTTCGGAATTATCCTCACAAGAGAGTGCAAAGCGATGCTCTTGTCTAACAAAAGATGCTTCTCTCTTTGATTTTGGGCAAGCAGAAGCGTGTTGGGGTTCGAAATTGTGTGCTCTCAATTATCTGCAAATGTTTTGGGATACCTCTGTTGATGCAAACGTAGTCTGTGGGTAAATTGTGTCAAATTTGATTTCTTCTGCATCTGAAAAGGAATTTTCTGAGAAAAAAACCTAATAGCTTGTAAACATCAAATTTCAAAGCTACTGCAAACTAAAAGAACATTTAGCTCTTTCATTTTTTGTTTTTACCATCTTACAGTTTCAGCCTGCAGAAGCTTTTCATTGAGTCAGTTCTTTTTACAAGATGCTAAGAGCTTTTTGATACTCCATACCAGACTGTGTGTCTTTTTCTTTAACATCAGATTTATGTTAAACGGTTGAATTTGTTTCCAATTTCAAAATATTTCAGAGTAGCAGATGAAAATCACGGATTTTACCCTGGTTACTTTGCCATTCCCTTGGGCATCCTTCACCTTCTTCCCAGAATGGTGCTGCTCGTTAAAATGTGAATTTTCTGTGCACTGACTTGGCGGGATGGTTCATTAGGCCTTGACTTACAAAGATCCAACATCCTTCGCTGAAGGTGAATCTGGCTATTGAGAGAAGTGGGTGGAGAAGCTGCTTCAATTAAGAAGGGATTGACCACCCTGCCCAGGGTTATGGAACTAGAGAAGTGATTTTTAATTGAACTCTGAGCATTCCCTCTCCAGAGAGGGCTATTTCGAGCTCAAATAGGAGGAGGAGGAATCCAGGGCTTAATTTGGGTGGGATATTTCTCCGTTTCATGTTGTTGGTGTGGTGTTAGAGAGAGGCCCTCTTTAAGCAGCCTGATCAGATGCTGCATTGATCTGCTATTGACCAGGCTTATAAATAGCCTTGATAAGGATTTCCAGCTCTGAATCTCCCAGGAGCAGCTTTTTCAGTGTCTGAGAAAACCCTCAGATGGGTATTAATGAGGCTTGAGGGCAGAGCTTTGTGTAGGGGATAAAAACAAAGTGCAGTGCAGAAGTGAGATTTAATTCCCTTTTACCTCGTGATGTGCTGAGTGCTGGGGGGTAGGAACTGTAAGAAAAAAGCTGATTGAAAAGAATATTCCATATTAATGTGACTGAGGGAGGAAGTTCCATGTGCTGCATTCCTAGGCAGAGCTTTTGGGTAAATACAGTGATGGCAGCATGAGAATTTAGTGGAAGCATCCTCACTGGACTATCTCCAAACTGGAATAATCTGTATTTCCACTGGAGGCATGGCCCTGCACGCTGGTGCTGGTGGATCTCTTGGTGGGCTGTGAAGGGAGATTTGCATTCAGGGTAATTTAAACTTCCCTGGGCGAGTGGAAAGCAGAGGGAAGGATGGGCTCAGCACTGGGCTGCTGCAGGTGGCTGAGGCAGGGAAGCAGCAGCAGCTCCAGGGAGCCAAAATCCAGGGATGTGCCGCTGCTGCCATGGCTACAGCCCTGCTTCCCGAGCCAGGGATCCGGGCAGAGCTGCCCATCAGGGCACAGCTGGCACCCAGCCCCACCTGGGCAGTGGGAAGGGGGTGAATGATTTCATTCTTCACCTCTAAACTGACAGAATTTTAGTTCTTAGGCAAAATGTTATTTTTTGCCTCTGGAAAGAGGAGGAACCAGAACAATGCTCGCTGTGTGAAGTGCTTTAGGATTAATGGAGGTTTCTTTTTGCCAAGACCTTTCAGACATGGAGAAATGTGGTGTAAAATCCTCCTGCCCCTGAGTCCTGCAGCAGTGGCAGCTGGGGGTGTCCTGGTGGTGCTGATCCCATGGGAAGTGCATCCAATTCCCCCACTGTGATGCTGATCCCATGGGAAGTCAGATCCAGTTCCCCCATCCTTCAGTCGAGTGCCTGGTTTGGAATTATCCTTGGAGGGGTGAGAGAGAGGAAAATCCCTGAGTCTTCCTGCCTGGAGACAGATGAGGATGTGGAGCAGTGGCAGAAATGTTAGGCATGAGGAAATACTAGAAGAACCATGAGATTCTGCACTGGATGGGAACATCTTCTTCTCCTTTAAAGCAACCCCTGGTACCTGTTGATGTTTTTAATGACCTCGAAGCCAGAGCCTTGCAAGTCCCAGCGAGTGCCTCTGCCCTGCCCTGCCCTGCCCTGCCTGCAGTCACCCTAGGCTGGGCTTAAATTTTTAGATGTGCTTCAAAGGGGAGCTTAACTCTGCCAAGACGAGTTGATCTGCCGATCTTTAAGCTTCTGTTTGCAGCTGAGCCTTCCAACCCCCTGTCCCTTCACCTGAGCATGACCCTGAGACCCCCCAGAACCAGATCTATCCTCAATCGCCCCCACTTCAGACTGGTTCTTTTTGCAGTTTATACTCATATTTTCTTCTGCAAAAATTCAACTGATTGAGCAAAATGTATAGTTGGTCTGCTTTATCCATCAGACAGCACAGGCAGGTAAATCCCAGCTCTCCTTCCCTCCTCCTCCTCCCGAACGGGCACCTCGGATCCCGAGCTGCCTCCTGAGGCCTGGCTGTGGTACCTGGGCAGCTCTGAGCACACCCGGAGCGTGCACGCAGAGGTTTCTGCTCCTGCTCTGTTGTACTCAGAGTGTTTGCTCCGATTTCTGCTGCTGCTCTGCAGCAAAGAAACCGAAATGCCACCGCTGGAGCGAAGGCTGGTTCATTATTTATCCACATTTGCATTCCCACTGGCCAGAGGTCCCCCCCGCCCGCAGCACTTGCCTCCATGGAGAAGCGGCGCTGGCCGTGGCTGCGGTAGCGCACGGCCGCCGCCGGGGACCGGCCCGGCCCCTCCGGCGGGGACACGGGGCTGCCGTCAGCTGCCAGGTCCCTGCCCAGCCGCGCCAGCTGCAGGTGCCCCTGGGCCAGGTCTGGGGACAGAAGGGAAGCAGAGTGAGCGGCCGGAGCGGGGGCAGAAGCGACACGGAGCGGGGGCGGGGCGGCGCTGCCCCGGGGACACGGGAATCTCTGCGTCCTTCTCCGCGTCCCCAGGGAATTCTGCTTTTTGCCCCGGGTTCCTGGTGCCTCACCACCCACAGCGTTCCCAAAGCCGCCCTGCCGCGAGGGTCTCTGCGGGGGGAGCTGCTCCCCTCCCAGCGACCCCAAATCCCGTCCCAGCGCTCCAGGAAAAACCAGCGCCGGTTTTCCCCGGGGTACGGCATGGGGGAAAGCCCGGACTGGAGTTTTCCTGGCGTGCGGAATGGGGGAAAACCCGGACTGGCATTTTCCCGGCGCACGGAATGATTTTGGGGGGAAAATCCGGACTGGATTTTTCCCGGCGCACGGAATGGACTCGGTAGAAAACCCGGACTGGATTTTTCCCGCAGTACGGAATGGACTTTTCCCCGAATCCATTCCGTGCTCCAGAAGAAGTGCAGTCCGGGTTTCCCCGTTGCCAGCAGCGCGCCGCAGCGGCAGCGCGGGGGTTTCTGCGAGGGGGATTCGCCTTCCCAGCTTTGTGTTCCCGAGTGTCCGAGGCAGAACAGCGCCTCAGGAGCACCGAGGTGCCCGTTCCCGGCTCTGGAGCCCTCGGTGCTGGCTCGGGAGAGCAAAACAGAAAGGGAAAGGGAGCCCTTCCTCGAGGAGCTCACACACGCCGGGGCCTCCCCTGCCCCGGGAGCCGCCACAGCCCCCAGGAATCCGGGTGTTTTCCTGCCGGGGCCGAG
This sequence comes from Struthidea cinerea, assembly GCA_013397865.1. Lineage (NCBI taxonomy): Eukaryota > Metazoa > Chordata > Aves > Passeriformes > Corcoracidae > Struthidea > Struthidea cinerea. The sequence continues at coordinate 361,352 of VZTI01004623.1, forward strand.
CCTTTGTTCGCTTAGGAGTTCTCCTTTTGTTTTCGGTTTGTTTGTTTGTTTTTCCTCTTGAGGAATTCTCCCCCCTCCGCGTTGCTGGGAGGCAATAACGACCGGCACTGAGGCGGGACAGGAGACCCGGCCCCAGCCCGGGGCTGCTCGGCCTCGTACCCGCGGGAGTCCCGGGCAGGGCGGAGCCGCCGCGGGGTTCGGGCTGGGAAAAGTCAAACTGCTCCGAACTGAGCATAAGAGATGAAAGAGCTGCAGAAAAAAAACAAACAAAAAAAACCCCAACATTTGCAGAGCTGTGAAAAATCAGGGAGCAGTGGGGAAAATGCCTGCGCGGCTGTACAGTGTTTCACCACAAGAGTAAATCTGAACCTCAATAATATCTTTATTTGTTTTGTCGCGTGCCCCCTGTGCAGCCCTGTGGATCATCCAGCGTGGAGGCAGACGCAGGGTTTGACAAGTAAAGTGGGGTGAGAGAGGTTAAGTGAGAGAATAAGCACAGTAGCAGCCTTTTAGTTGCTTAAAACAGATTGCTCATTCAGCTGCCTGTGACTGCATCCCCAGCCCGCCCTGGCTGCAGAGGGGTGGATGGCAGCTCCTCTGATGGCTTAAAAGATGCCAGACATTCAGCTGATCCCACAGTGGAACAGTGGAAATTGCCCTGAAGATCGAGAATCACAGAATTACAGAATTGTTACGGTTGGAAAAGGCTTCCGAGGTCATTGGTCCAAGCTTGATTGGGCTCAAAATATGGGTGGACTGAGCTTAGACTTGCCGAGATACATAAACGAGGACTTAGTGCATCCTTTAACCATGTATTTCAGTGTTACTCTGTCACTGTAAACTTCAGTGTCACTCTGTAACTGTAAATTCGGTGTCACTCTGTAAATTTGGTGTCACTCCGTAAATTCGGTGTCACTCTGTAGCTGTAAATTCGGTGTCACTCTGTAAATTCGGTGTCACTCTGCCCCCATGTTCACAAACCCAGCAGCCCGAAGACTCGATCAGAGAAATGAGTTGTCCACTCACCATCCTGTTTTTTGCCACCTCCACAGAAAATGAAGGAGTACCTTGAAGGCAGGAACCTGATCACGAAGCTCCAGGCCAAGCACGACCTTCTCCAGAAGACCCTGGGAGAAAGTGAGTGTGGGTCCCCGTCTCAGCTCTCAGCCAGGCTGCTGCATTCACTGAATTACTCGGCTGAGGGCGGCAGCCCGGGATTAGTGATGCAGAGTGGCCGTGCTCGTGTTTTATGAATCGATTCCTCTGGTGTGCATGAGGGGGAAGCCAAATGACCCCCATGGCTGCTTGATGAACGGTGAACCCCAGAATGCTTAACGAGGCACTGATGGGCATCACTGATTCGTTGCAGTGAGGCTGTGCTGCCCCCTCCTTCACACCCCTCCTGGTTATCACACCTGGTGATTTACTGCTGAATTCAGAATTATTGATGGGCTGGGCCTTCATTTGCCTGGCAGTTTAGCTGCTCCTCACCTCTGTGGCTTCAACCCGGACCCAACCAATGTATGGGAGCCCGGGCTTTTATTAGGAGGAGAACAAACAAATTTCAGAGCATGTAAAATATGTTGCCTGTCTAGAGGGCATCAGTCAGGGGGCAGCAGCCAGAACTGAATATTCATTTGCTGTTAGAGACAGAACAAAGGCAGATTTCTTTCCCTTCATGGTGTGGGCAAATCCTGTTGGCCAAAACCACTTCAACTATGCATCCAAGTTTCCATAGAAACCTGCCTGCCTTGTATTTGCAGAGGAAAAGGTTTTAACAGTCTAAATGTCAGGTCAAAAAATGGCTCCACTCGTTCTGAGTTCGTGTCTGGAGCAGGGCTGGCGTTGGGCTGTGTGACTGAGCTGGGCTCCCCACAGCTCGTGGTGTGCAAATCTGCTGGATGAAAACTTACCCAGCATGTGGGCTTTGAAGTGCTTTGCTTTCAGTTTGAAAATGCTCTGTAAAACTAAAATACTTTTGCTGCAGTAATCAAGAGTTTCGTGTTTATCAGACCCCAGCCGAGGGAGCCGAGGGGAGGATGTGCCTCAGTTTGGGTTGGATTGGTTAAAATTGCTCATCTCCTCAGCTGTCCTGTAAGAAAGCGTGGCTGAAGCCAAAGTTTTGTGTCCTCAGGGCATTTTTCTTGTGCCTCTAAATATCTGCAAGTGACAGCCCTGCTGCCCCTGTGACTGATCCCATTCCTGGGTCATGGCTGACCTCTGCATTCCAAGACCTATTTCCTCTTAACCTGCCTGCCCCCTGAACCCGGCTCAAGCTGTGGTAGGAGGGAAAGGAGAGGAAATTAAATGTGATTTCTGTATTGCTGTGTAGATTTAAAGGCTGCTTCTGTTTTCTTCATTTGCTTTTTGAGCTTTCTTAGTGGCCCTGTGAAGGGACCCGGGGAGTGTCAGGGTGAGCTCCAGCAGCTCCTGAAAAAACTCCTCCTGTCATCTGTGGGATCAAAAGGAGCTGGGAAACGGAGGAACGTCCCATTTCCAACCCCACAGGAGCAGGTTAATGGTACAAACTGGGGACCGTGCCTAGACTTATCCATAAAGTGTCACTTAATTGGGAAATGGGCAAATAAAATTCCCTTCACACGTCCCTGGAGCACGGTTAGGAGCTTTACAGGAGAACGTGCCTCCAGCTGCGAGTCTTCAGCGCCTGGGAAGTTCGGGGGGTTGTTATCTTTTATTTTCCTTCCTGCCCCATCCTCAGGTGACATTTTTCAGTCGGGGTGCAAATTGCCTTAATCGGAAGATGACAAGTTCCAGTAATAAAAGTAGCAGCAAGTCCTCCTCTCTGCAAGTCATTATGTCCCTGCCTCCTGTACCCATTTGTCACCCTAATGCAGGAGCCCCTTGATGCTGCCACAGCCGTGTAATTTCTCTGTATGAATATTCCATGATGAAAACGGGGACAGATGGCTGGAAATTCTGCTTCAGAATAACATTTTCATGTAAATTATGCACTGTTTTGGCTTTACGTGGGGAGAGCAAAAGTGGCTATCAAGATGTGCTCGACTAATTGTCAGCCATCAGCAATTAGCTGCTTCCCTCATTCCTTCTTCCGTCTCCCCAGGAGCAGGAAGACAACTGGAGGGAAGGTGGGTTTTCAGCTGGTGGGAACCAATGTGGTTTCACTGATTTTTTTCACCGAAAAAATGGGCCTGTCCCATTCCCACCAGCACATCCTCCTTTTTCCTGCCTCGTCAGTTGTGATGTTTGAGGTGATGCTGCATTAGCAAGTCCCGAGCTTGGCTGCTGCTTCCCTGAAAACTCAGCGCAAGTTAATGGAGTGTTTTTATAAAAATGTTTGTGGAAAACACCGCTGAACGTCTGTCTCTCAAAATAGCTTCAGTGCCAGCACGTTCAGGCTGTGGGCTGACAAATCTGGGAATGTTTTCACTCTTCCTCAGGGGCTTGGTGAAGTAGAATCTCTCGCCCCACCAGTTCCCCTGGGAAGAGGGAGGGAGGGAGGGAGGGACTGACAAGCCCAGTTTTTTGGCAGAAGTCAACTTTTGGAATGCTCAGGGAAGTAATTTTTATTTAAAAGCAACAATTTCCAGAGGCAGGAGTCCTTGGACAGCCTGAGCTGATTCCTGGTTGATTCCTGGTTGGATTTGGTGGAGCTGTGCTGTCAGGGATGAGTTTGGTGCTGTCCTTGGAGCTGCCCCCTCCTCTCTCCTCTCCTCCATCTCCTTCCAAAACTCTGTACAGAGACACTGCAAGCATTTTCCCATTCCTCCCTCCTCATGCTGGATTTCTTTGTCTTCTCCACAGGTCAGCGGACCGACTGCGCCCTGGCCAGGTAGGCGCGGCTCAGGGAATTGTGTTTTTAAGGAAAATCTGATGCAAATTGGTCATTCCAGATCAGTTACCAGCCCAGGATGTGTCTGTTAGAAAAACGTTCTGGTTTAGAATCACAGAATGTGACTTAGAATCACAGAATGGAATCATGGAATGGTTTGGGTGGGAAGGGACATTAAAGCTCATCCAGTGCCACGGGCAGGGACACCTCCCACTGTCCCAGGCTGCTCCAAGCCCCGTCCAGCCTGGCCTGGAACGCTTCCAGGGATGGGGCAGGAATTTAGCCAATATAAACAAATTCCTTTTCTTGCCCTGACGTATTTAGTGGGAATCAGGAGCAGGATGGGAAGGTGAGAGAAATTCCTTAATTTGGCGCTGTCACCCAGAGAATAGTCTCCACATTTAGGTTTTTATGACCAAATCCCTGGTCCTGGGAGAGAGCTGGGCCCAGGGACTGGCCAGGGCTTATCCACGGGGTTGAAGACCATAAATTGGGAAACTCTTGATCCCATTGCTGCTCTGCTGAGCCTGGATTCCAGCAGGACTGAGGGCATGGAAAATAAACCTTTTATTATAATTAGGACCAATCCCAGAACCAGCACTAAGCTCCTGGTGGGGCTTTTGTAGAACATAACAAATCTCCATCTCCAAATTGATGGATTCAGGGGGCTCTGCTGGGCACGAGGAGCTGGAGCAGGGGCTGTGCATCATCCTGCCTCGTTAACAAAAGGAAGGTGATTGCCACCAGCGTGGAGTCATTACTGCTGCTCCCATTCCTCACAGCAAAGCAAAACTGACAGGTCCTAATTAGACCCTGACATCTGTAATAATAAAATATTATTCATCATGAAACAATTTTAAATAGCAAAGAATCGTGCCCGCTAACGGTTTAAAACCCACCTTATTGTCTGTGACAGCCCGTGGAATCGGATTTAAATTTATTTCTTTTTTATTTTTCGTTCAGTGGTTTTGATTTTTTTACAAAAGGAATTTCCCCAAAATTACCGCATTGTACCAGCTTTTTAGAAATCACACTTCTAATCCCCTTATTCATAATTCAGCAGCCATCTGCCCTGGCAGGGAATTGGCTGGAATGATACATTAGGGCCTCTCTGCTGTTATCTCCCTTGCTTCATTTTTACAAGAAACTAAAGGAATTTTAAACCCCAGTAATAAATTTTGAGGGGAAAATCCTGGCAGAGCAGGGCCTTATTTCCTATTTTTCTGCCATTAATGTCTACCAACGTCAGCAAACGAGAGCAGACAGACAAGGCTCAGCCTGGCTGGTGTGTGCTGGTGTTCGAGGGGGTTTTGTGTTATTTATTTACTTGAAATCTTATCAAAACTGTAATAAAGACTCCACAGTGGCAGCTGTTAATGGCACAGGGGGAACCAGCCTGCTCCCACCTGCTCTTCCCTGTGCAATTTGTATCAAACTTCATCTCCAGCAAGCAGCTCTGGCTCGCAGAATTCCGTCTGGTCGGAATTAGAACGTCAGGGGTAATCTCCTGTCAGGGCTCCCTTGCGCCTCGTGCAGTTTTTGAGTGATTTAAAGTCGCTTGAAATCTTTCTGGAGTTCCATAAGTCGAGTGAGGCTCTGGCATTGTGACTGACTGGGATATCTGGCTCCTTTCCTCCTCCAAAATGTGGTTGGGAATGCCGAAGGAATGAGCTGATGATGGTGGAGGATTATCCTGACTGTTGTGTTCTGTTTTTCCCTCCTGCACCCCTGGACCAGTGGCAGGCGCAGCTCCACCGTGAGGAAGCAGGTAATTAACATTTCCCTCAGTAACGAGGCAGGGACCTGGTGTGCAAAGAGGAGGAGTGGTGGAAAACAAATTTTTATCTGTCCCTCCGTGTCTTCCATGGACCTTTTCAGTCTTGTGTGAGAAACCCCTCAAACCTGGATCTAAAACCTCATTCATTTTCCATGACAAAATTTAAAATTACTTTTACTCTCTGTTCTGATAGACCTGGAACCAAAAATGCCAAAGAGCCTTGAGCTGTTTGGACAGCTGTGGTTTGTGGGATCCACGCTGTTGTTTCTTTGTCTCCATTCCCTTTATTTTCCCTGGAATCCCACTGTTAAACCTGTGACTGCTCTCTTGTTGTGTAATAAAAGACATACAAAGCCAGGCTTTGTGGCCCTGGCCTGGGGGATAATCTGTTGCTTTTTGGTACCCAGTGAGCTAAAATGTGTTTCCTTGAGATAGGGAGGACCCAAAGTATCTCCTGTTGGTACTGTAAGGTTAAAGTTTGGCTGGAACTCCAGTTCCCACAGTCTTGCCTTGGGCTGCTGCTTTGGAATAAAGTAAGAGAGGAAGTTGTGATCTTGGTGTGCAGAGTCAAACCTTTCTCACTTTTTATTCTTTTTTTTTCCTCTTCACTCTGCCTGCTCTTCCTGCAATTCCTCTCCGGGCAGGATTCCTCCCAAGCCATTCCCCTGGTGGTGGAGAGCTGCATCCGATTCATCAGCAGGCACGGTGAGTTCATGGGCTGAGGGTGTCCCGTGGCATTCCTATAAAACAAACCTTACAAAAGACACTCACAGTAGCTCAGGACGTGGTGCTTGTGCAGAGGCTGCCACACACAGAAAATGGCTCTGATTTTCGGGCTGCGCTGCTGGTGTTGTGTGCGATGACTGCTCCAAATAACTGACCTTGCAAATGCTGTTTTTCCAACAATATCCCTTTATTCCTTGCAAAATAAGCTTCCCATCCACAGACACCGCTCGTGCCTCCCCTCCACTCACCTTCCTTTGAGCCCTGAAGTGTGGCCTTCACCAGGAACAATCATCCTCTTCATGAGGAGGAGGAGGAACACTTGGAGTGTTTGAATGTAGGAGGTCAAGCAGTGAATTAATTGTTCACTCAGTGCCACGGCGAGATGATTTATGCCTGTTTGGAAGGCTGACCTCTCCCAGCCTTGAATGCTGTACATTTATTGCAATTTGTTTTCATTTTTAATTGATATCATTTGTTAGTAGCGTGTGAAACAGCTGTTAACTAACACGTGTGGAAAGAGGTGGAATTTATCTTCATTAACCAAGATGCAGGGCCAGGTAGCAGGTCCTGTTTCGTTTTCCTTGTTTCGTTACCATTTTAGAAACCGTAAGCTGGAGTCCCATTCTCATCATCACTTGAAAGAACCGAGTTCTGTAATCCTCCTTTAAGGCCATACTTGGGTATTTGCTGGAAAAATCCTTGAAACCACACTGGAATGGGAACTGATGGGGGATAAATCGTGGCCGTGAGGAGATGCTGATTTCACTCAGATTCCAGAATTGGCTTAGATTTTCCAGCAGACTCAACTGAGTCCTTCCCTGAGTGCCAGCCCTGGCTCGAGGTGATTGAACACTTTGCTCCCGGCCTGCGTGGAGCCGCTCTTGGAAAATAAACATTTTCCTCCTGGCATTGGCCATATTTTACTCCTGGCTGCTCCACCACTGCTTTATGACTTCCTCTGGGTTGTAAAATCCTCTGGGAATCCTCCAGGGTGAGAGATAACACGAACGGCTGTCAGAGCCCCGGTACTCCGGCCGTTTAGAAGGGTTAATAATTCTTCTGCCTGTGCTGAGTTCTGGTTTTGCATATTCTGGACGTCTCAGGGAAAGGTGGCTTTGAAACCAGCATCCCCTGCCTGTGTTCTTACCTTTCCTTTACTGCAGGAGCTGTGGCTGCTGAAGGTGCCATCTTCTTTTATCTAATCCACTTCACCCTGTTATCAGCATCTCTCGTTTCCTTACAGGTTTGCAGCACGAAGGAATATTCAGAGTGTCAGGGTCGCAAGTTGAAGTGAACGACATAAAAAACGCATTTGAGAGAGGTAAGGAAGAGCTCTCCCAATATCCCAGGAATTATTGCCAAGTGTGTGAATGTGTGTGCATACTCAGAAATGGCCTGAACTCAGCTTGCTCCGTTTTGTTCCTTTGATTTTCGTGTTTGCTGAGCGAGTCCCTCCCAAACACTTCCCTGGTGCTCATTAACCTTGAGTTCTCAGTTGTTTGCTGTTGTGCTTTGTACCCTGTGGAGTGGCTGTATAATAAATATTCTGAATTCAATCTCCTCTCATGTCTGATAGCTTATTGATTGTTTGCAACACTAAAGGACGTAGAGGATTTCATTATGAGGTGTAACTGCAGTTTCCTCCCCTCTCCCCCAGCTCTTTGTGTGCCGGAGGATGAATTTTCATGGTTTTTCCGTGTTGTTGAGGCACAGCTTGGCCACATTTATTCTAAATACCAGCGAGGGAGAGAGGAAATTTTCAAGAGAGCGTTAATTTGACGTAGCTTTTAATAGATTGGATTTTTCTCTGGGAAGAGCCGTTCCATACAAAGGCAGGGAGCAGTTGGGAGCCTCCTGACTCATCAGCTCCTTGCTGGGCTGTTCTCCCTGGCAGAGCAGGTTCAGAGGAGCTGCTCCTCAGGCAGTCCCTGGGTCACTGGGAACAACAGGCCTTGTGTTAATCCCTGGAATCCATCGCTCCCAAAGAATAGGATCAGTGTTTTCCTGTGCTTGCTGCTGCAGGAGAGGGGCAGACATTAATTAGGCACAGCGAGTTTATTTTGCTTTTGGGGGAGAGAGAAGCTTAATGAACGACGTGTGGGAAATGTGGTGGGTGATGTCACCTGTCCTCAGCTCCATCTGCCTGGGAGTGAAAATCCTCAGGAACGGAGGAAGCAGGAATGTGTGGCATAGTAAGGAAAAAAGGATCAGAATCTGATTTTTTTATTACAAAGAAATACCAGCTTGAGAAAACACCCACTTGTTCCATGCAGAAATAAAAAAGAGGATTTTTTTTCCCCCTTCACCTCACTTGTCTCTGTAAAACCTGTGATGTAGAGGACTGCCAAAGTTAACAGTAAGGTCCCTGCAGTTTATTACTTCATCCAGAGCCCTTGGTGGCAGTTAATACCGGGGATAATGCTCAGGTTTGGAGTGGCCCATTTATTATCCCGTGTGCTATTAAGATAATAGGCAAGCTTTGGTAATTTCAGTCACATAATGGATATATATAGCTTCAATTTGAGGATTGCCCCATCATTAAATCTAATTATGTCTGATAGGGAGTTTTCCCCAGGGAGCAGCTCCTTAAGTGAGCATCTTTCCTGTGGCAATGCAGACAAACTGTGGCGGATCTGCAGCAACAAATTGTCCCAGGAACGCTTCCCCCACCCCATTCCCGGTGTCTGCACCCTGCTGAGCCAGGGCTGTGATGCTCAGTGGCTTCCTGGGTGTCCCCTGCATCCCCTGAGCTGCAGTTGTGACTCTGCCTGAAGGCTCCTGTCGGGTGGTGGAGCTGTGATGTTCACACCTGCCCAAAATCCCTGGAGTGTTTCTGCTCCAGGGGCACCACCACACCCTCAGCTCCGGTGTCAGGGTGACATTTGGCTGACAGGAGCTGTCCCAGGTCTTCTGGGTTCCCTGGCAGAGCTTCCCACCCTGGGATCTCTCTCTGCCTCACTCTTGCAGTGCAGCTGGAGTAGGTGGGATTAACTCAGATCCTTTTCTCCTGCTGAGTTGCATCCTTCAAGTATTTCAGTGCTTCCCTCCCGTATTCTGATTTTTCTTGCCTGCTCTTCTCTCCGTGCTCCAAAGGGGAAGATCCCTTGGCTGGGGACCAGAATGACCACGACATGGATTCCATAGCAGGAGTCCTCAAGCTCTATTTCCGAGGCTTGGAGCACCCACTGTTCCCCAAGGACATCTTCCATGACCTGATTGCCTGTGTCAGTAAGTACATGAAGAACTGGAAAGAAATAGGATTAATTTTTCTCATCTCCCACTTCTCTTTCCTGTCTTTCCCATTTTTTCCTGACTCCAGAGTGAGGTTTTGGGGTTTCTTTGGCTGGGTTTGTGCTGCTGTGTTGGTCTCTGTTAGCCAGTCTGGGCAGTCAGCTTTCCATGGCCATCCTTGCTCTGACATGAATGAACAAGGAGATAGAAATTCATAGATTTGAGGGGCTGTGTGATGGGGTTTGTGAGACAGTGCTTGGTGACAGGATTCTTTCAAAAGAGAATAAAGCAAAAAACCCTCACTTGTGTAAAATAATCTTGAAGAGCTGTCATCAGAAGGTGTCAGAAATGCCCTCTCCGAGGCAGGGATCACCAGCAGGGTTCCCTGCCTCGTGTGCTTTCCCTGGATCTGCTGCCGTGCTCCTGTGTGCTGGCCTCAGCTGACAAGGTGGTTTTTATTCATACTCCGTTTAGCTTCATACCCACAAGGGACCATCCGCTGCCTCCCGCTCGAGCATATCAATCATCAGGGCACTCACAGCCGAGCTGTTAGCGTTTTTCATGCTTCCTAAAGGTGCTTCTGCCAGGCACGGGGTTGTTTGTGGTTTCTGTATGTGAACAACCTCATTTTTAAGTGGCCTGGCTCTTGCTACGTCCCCCAGAATTGAAGAATGATTCCATTGTCCACGCAGAGAAATGGCCTTTGCAGGGGCAGCCTCTGAAGTGAGGCAGGAGATCACTGAGGAGACAGCTTCAGAAATGGCCTGTGGTTTTCTGCTCCTGATAAATGCATTTACAGGCTTGGATTCACATTCTGTTGAGAAGCAAAATCCGCTTTCCCCCAGATGAGCTCTCCCTTCTGAGCTGGTTTATGCTGCCCACTTCTTTCTCAGCGGGCTGCTGCACACAGAGCCTTTTGCCTCACCCTGTAGCTATGTTGAGTGTTACACACTTCCTTCTTTTCAAACACCCACCTTTCCGAGGGGGCCTGAAGGGGCCGTTGTGCCAGAGCCCCTGGAGCAGATGACGTCCAGAGCTCCCACGCTCGGGGGGACTCACAGGGAGGCTCTCACGTGTTCGGGGACCTTTGCTGGCAGAGGCCTTGCCAGCAGGTTCTGCAGCAAAATCCCCTCCTGTGCTGGTGCTCTGCTGGCTGCCCAGTCTGCACACACAGGGCACTGGTTGCACTGGGCCCCAGGGTGACTCTGGTGCTCTCTCTTCCTTCCAGCCATGGATAATTTGCAGGAGCGAGCGCTGCACGTCCGCAAGGTGCTGCTGAACCTGCCCAAGACCACCCTGATTGTCATGAGATACCTCTTTGCATTCCTCAATCAGTGAGTACCCCTGGGAGCGCCAGGGCTTTGCTGCAGGACCTGGGATAAACATGGAATTGTTGAGGCTGGATAGGGCAGGGACACTTACCACTGTCCCGGGTGGCTCCAAGCCCCATCCAGCCTGGCCTTGGACACTTCCAGGGATCCAAGGGCAGCCACAGCTTCTCTGGGCACCCTGTGCCAGGGCCTCCCCACCCTCACAGGAAAGGAATTCTTCCCAGTATCTCATTTAACCTCCTCTCTTTCAGTTTAAATCCGTGGCAGGGGGGTCCTGCTGTAACTCTGGTCCTGAGTTGGACTGCAGGTGGGCTCTGAACAACAATAACAGAGGAGAAATAAAGTCAAATATTAAAGTCAGCACCCAGAGCTTTCAAACTCCCTTTGCAATTTCTATTTCATTTCTCTGTGAATACCACCAGTGTCGCATTTTTTACCTGGATTCAGAACATTTGTGTCCCAGAAAGCCCAGAGCAAACCTTCCGAGCCCAGCTGTGGTTCTGCAGCAGAGGGTGGTGATGGTGGTGGTGGTGATGATGTTTTCTGCTGTTCACCCTCCTTCCCGCTTCTGTTTTTTTTGCAGTTTATCTCAGTTCAGTGAAGAAAATATGATGGATCCCTACAACTTGGCCATCTGCTTTGGGCCCACGCTGATGTCTGTGCCCGAGGGACACGACCAGGTCTCTTGCCAGGCTCACGTCAATGAATTGATCAAAACCATCATCATCCAACACGAGAACATCTTCCCAGGGCCCAGGGAGCTGGAGGGCCCAGTCTACAGCAGGGGTGGAAACACGGAGGATTACTGGTATGATGGATGCTCTGAGGAGAGCAGTGGGTGGATGTTTATCCATGGATTAGGGTGCTGCAGTCGTGTGCTCTGCGTTGGCTAATTCGGGATTGCAGCATCTGGCCCAGCCTTTCAAAAATCTGTTTTATGGCAGCAGAGGTGGCTCTGGTATCTCTGGAGAGCCATCGACTTAAAAGAAATAAGCTGGTATAAAGTAGCTATTCAGCTGTCAAACCTCGCTCACTTATCTTGAAGGGCAAGGTTGTGTAGGGATTTTCTTGGATGTTCTGGTTTGGTAGCTGCCAAAATCAATCTCTTTTTGTTGTGGTTTTTTTCTCTTTTTTTTTTTTTCCCTCCTGCTTTTGCCTTTTCTCTCTGCCTGTCTGGAGTGCCTTTGCTTCAGACACAGGGGTCACTTGCAGCTGAACCTCCGAGGCTGTGGCACGATTTAATTTCCAGGGCAGCCCCGCTGGAGGGGGAAGGAGGAGGCAGGAATGCAAAATCACCATTTCCATGCAGCCCAAAGCTCCAGAGGCCCGGCCGCGTGCTCGGTCTGAGAGCACATCTGGAAGCAATTCAGGCAGAGCGGCTCCTGTCATCTGGGGTGGAAGCCTGGGCAGTGGGGGAAGGAAAGGAGGTGTTTGCTTTCCTCCTGGCCAAGCTGATCCCTCCCTCTGAGGATGAGGAATGTTCAGTTGTGTCCCTCTGCCCCCCCCTCCTTTGCTCCTGCTCTCCTTCAGCGTCGCAGGAATGCAAATGATTATTTTCGTGGACTAAAATAAATAGGTTTTTTAAATGAAGTCACTGTGGTGACAGAGCAAGCCTTGTTTCCCTGGCTTGTCTCGGAGCTGTGGGATCACTCCACGTTTAGAGGCTCCTCCAAACTCACTGCTGTGTGCACAGGACTTGCCAAAACCTTTTGGAAATTCTCTTAAATTCACCCCTGGCTCTGATGTTTTTAGCTGATGTTACATATGAAAGAATTGTAGTGAAAAAAAACCCCAACTTAATAATATTTATGGCCTTCGGGAAACACATTCATTTTGACGAGAGGTTTTGTCCCGTGAGGTGAAGGGAATAAAAATGTGCTGTGTTGAGTACCCTCAGTGTGGGTGTCAGTGCACAGGGTGTGGGGGCAGGATGTCTTGGGAGATGATATCAGGGAAGGAGATAAGGTATGGATGAATCATGAGCTGGAAGGGACCCACAGGGATCATCCAGTCCAAATTCTGACCCTGCACAGACACAGACACCCCAACAACCCCACCCTGGGCATCCCTGGCAGCGCTGTCCAAACGCTCCTGGAGCTCTGGCAGCCTCGGGGCCGGGACCATTCCCTGGGGAGCCTGGGCAGTGTCCAGCACCCTCTGGGGAAGAACCTTTCCCTGATCTCCACCCCAAACCTCCCCTGACACAGCTCCAGCCCTTCCCTCAGGTCCTGTCCCTGTCACGGGGAGCAGAGATTGGAGCTGCCCCTCCAGTTCCCTGGTGGAAATTCCTTGACTCGCACCGTTCCTCTGGCGGGGTTTACTGCTGTCACTCTCAGGGTGACACCAGTCCTTCCAAAGCAGCATCCAGGGCTCAGTCAGAAGCAAGGACAGGTTTTTAGGTGGAAAATGCTGCTTTTTAGGAGGCATGGCTGGTTGAGGCACGTGGCCTCTGTGCAGGGTTTGTTGGCTGTGCACAACATGACTTCACAGTCTGGGTGAAACTTTAGCCCTCACTGCTGCTTCCTCCCGGGGCCTCCAGCTGGCTTCAGAGGCTTCTGTAAACTTTATTAAGGAGCATAAAGGCTTTGCAAAGGATGGGAAAGGTTGATTCCTGAGGTACTGACTCGGGGGATGCTGGGCAGCCTGGTGTCCTGTGGATTAAGCAGAACGAGACGCCAGAATTATTCAGACATTTCACCCCTTCTCCTTTTTCTGTTTTCCTCTTGCTTAAAAGAGCACAGGAGGTGGATTGCCAGGGGGAGAGCACTGTCCAACCACCATCACTTATTTTAACCATTGCAGGGCCAAAATGAGGGATGAAATTACCCCTGTGTGAAGAGGATTAAAAATCACCTTCAAGGAGTCACTGTGTGAGAGGGCAGCAGAGGAGTTTTCTGGCGCGAGATGAGGAGCAAGCACTGGTTTTTAGCCCTTTTTTTCCCTCCTGAGAGGAGCAGGCAGGGCAGGGCAGGCAGGCAGGGCTGCCAGCTGGCAGCAGCTCTGTGGAGCTGCTTGGGAGAGGCAGTGGATCCTCTTCCAGTTTCCTTTCTGCTCCTGTCCAGAGGGAACTGCTCGTGGAGCTTCTTACAAAAACATAACCTTTGGTTGCCACTTGTTGTCTTGTTGATCCTTTCAAAGCTTTTCTTCATGCCAAACATAAATGAGTCCTCTTGGTAGTTTAGGTGCTCTGGCAGCTTTATTTACAGGCAATTAATTGGGCTGTGGGAGTTGTTCAGGGAAATGAATGGGACATTTAAGATGGTGATAAAAGGGATGGAGGGAGATGACAAACACAGACCTGGAAATATCGTTATAAATCGAGGAATGATTTCCCCCAGGAAGTTGCAGCTTTCTCATCAGCCATCTAATGAGCTAATTAGAGCAATGGAGAATGCAGCCAAGGGAATAATCCTGGCATGGCAGGGAGGAGCTGGACCCAGCCTGGCACTGCTGTCTGACTGCTCAGCGTCTCCAGAGGTCCAGGCTGTAAGATGTGGACTTTGCTGACAGCACTCACAAAGGGTCACCAAGATGTTTGGTTTGGCTGATCAAATAAGGATTCAGCTTGATTTGTACCCACAGCGACTTCAGCACGTGCAGATGCATCCACAAAGTGTCTGTAGCAGCAAAACCTAAGTATTGACTCCTGATGGGGATGTTCCCAGTTCTGCCTGATTGTTTTCCAGGATGTTCCCAGTTCTATCTGCTCGCTGGCCATGAAGGGAGCTCAGTTCCCAGCAGTGTAAAGCTGTCCCTGTTCCCTTCTGTTGCAGTGAAAGTCCTCACGGAGACAGAGCCCTGACAGAGGATTCGGCGCAGGACGTCACAGCTGAGCACCACACCAGTGATGATGGTATGGGAATCTGGTATTTACTGGGGTAACTGGTGCAGCCTGCCTTGGGGGAGGCAGGGAGGGCTGTGCCTTGCGGTGGAAGTTTAAAATTAGTTCCAAAGCGGAGTTTAAATCAGAGCACTCCCTTGAAACGTCACGTGCAGCATTTGATGGCAGGAAGTACGAAGGTGTGGGATCAGTGGGAATCTCTGGGAGTTACCTGATGATTCTGGACATGTCCCTGCTTCTCGTGGGTGTCTCAGCAGGAGGCTGGGTGTGTTCCAATGTCCTCTCCCACTCCCCCGTGCCTGTGCCAGGCATTTCCCCTGTCAGCGGCTCGGGAAGGGGAACTGTGAGTGCTCGAAGCCCCAGCCCTTCAAGGGAGCAAGCAAAACAAACCCAAAACCTGCTTGTCTTCCACTGAGAGCCAGGTTTTAGAGCAGAGAGTCCTGAGGGTCTCTCTCAGTGATAATTTCTGGATTTCCTTAAGGAAGCTCAGTTACATTTCTTGTCTGATCAGTGAAAAGAGGCGCCAAGGCTGAGAATTCCGTGATATTTCCTAAGGAAAAGGTGACACAGCAGCCGTGAGCGTCCTTGATGCTTCCAAAGCCTCCTCCTGTGATGGGGAACATCCTGTGAGCCCCATGCAGAGCAGAGGAAGGATTGAGTCACTGATGTGAAACGGTGATCCCTGGAATGCTGAGCAGCCCTGGGAGCAGGCTGACCCACCAGGGCAGGATTTGGTTTTGTTCTTGTGTTCCAGTTTGCAGCTGTGGAAGTTCTGGGGTGGTTTTACTTGGATGGCCTCGGTTGTAGAGGTGGGAAGCAGCATTCCCTTAAAATTAGGCATCTTCCTTTTTGTGCTGGCCTTCAGGAATTGGCTCAGTGGCCCTGCCGGGTGCTCCTGTGCTGCCTCTCTGCTCCAGCAGCTGCCTAACAAACCCTCCCCTGGCATCCCTGGGCTCCCGCTGGCTTCACGGCTCCCCGATCTTACAGGTCCCTCCCAACCTAAACCGTTCTCTGTGACCCTCTGGTGTTCACACGCCAGTGAGAAGGGAAAGGATGTTTGGAAACGCTGGGAAATCAGTTCTCCCTCAGCAAGGCCAAGCACGGGCACTGCCACTCCTCTGCAAGGCTGTGGGGAGGAAGCACAAGGCCTTGGGGAATGAAACATGGGCTCACTCCCTGCCTTGAGCAGAGTGTTCTGTCTGACAAGCGGGAGCTCTGAAAAATGCATGAAAACGTGTCCTTCTGGAGCTTGTATCTCTGAGAAAGAGCAATTTAATAGCTGTAACGAAGGGCAGGCCACCTCATCCCACAGCTGCACGAATCCTGGATAAAGCCTGCAGGCTGCTGCACCCTGGTGTGAACTTGTGCTGTTTGTGGCTGGGAATTGCAGCTCTCTTTGGTGACTGGGAGGGTACAAGGATGAGAAAGGAGCAGTTAGAGATCAGAGCAGGACGCTGCTCTGCAGCCCCTGCGACTGGAGTGCGTGGGGCCCCTGAGCAAGGTAAAGCTGGGAGGTGTTTTGGATGGAGTCCTGCAACCTCCGTGGAATATTCCATAGGAAGCTTTTGGGAGGGAGCACTTGGCACTGAGGCAGAGGAGGGAGCTGGGGCTGGGTCTCTTTGACGCAGCAGCAGCAGCAGCGTGTGGTTAATTAAGGAGTCCCACGTCCTAATTGGGCCGTGCAGTGTCACACCCCGGCCACAGCTCTCAGCAGTGCAGGTACAGTTCCACCATGGATCTTCCCGGCGTTTTTCCCTCGTTTTGTCTTCAGACGTGACCAAACCTCTTAAAACTCTTTTGGGGAGGCTGGGATGAATCTTCCCAAAGTAAAGCTGTCATCCCAGCCACCGCCACTGCAGGAAGGAATTTTGGGCTGAGGGGAGAGGCTGTGTTTGGCGGAGCATCTGTGCGGTTCATCAGCCTCCCTGAACCGATTTGAGGCAGGTATGAGAGGTCAGAACTGCTGAAGGACAAGCAGATTGTGTGTTTGTTAAATTATAATTATGAGTGGAAATGTTTTAATCTGCTGCTTGCCTGCCCAAGCTGTCAGACTGGCAGGGGGAGTTGTTTGGCTTGGCCTTATTGCTCTTCATTCACACAGTTTTCTTCTCTGAGCATAAGTGTAAGTAGGAAAAAGCTACTGGAAATTAAAGTCTAAAATCAGTTCTCTGGAGAAAAGCCAGAGTCCTAAAAAGCAAATTGGAAACATAAGAAACCTGAGTGCCACGCTCATCTGGAACAATAAACACTTGTTAATGAAGCAGATGGAATTCACCAAACCACACTCCCACCCCCTTCCTGAAGGGAGGGGGACACCAAAAAACCCAGCACTGCTGGGGTTTGTTACTGTCAGGACGAGCTGGCAGAACAAGCAAGAGGCAAGAAGGAGCCAAACCCAGATACCCACGTGCTTTGGGGAGTCTGCCACGAGCTGCCAACATGGGCCAGGCTTTTCCCACCCTTCCCAATCCCTGGCTGGTTGCTGAGGGCTGGTAATGGGATTTGTGTGAGTCTGACCACAGGCTTACCTGGAATAGGTGGTTTGAGAGACCTCTGAGCTGTCAGGTTTAGTAGTGGAGGCGTTGTTGGGGGTGGATCTCACAGATCCTGTTGCTGATTGCCTTTGGTCACTTTGTGCTGAGTAATTTCAGACCCTGGTGGGGCTTTCTGGGGGGAGATGCTTCTGCTCTGCTCCCTCAGCCTGGCTGAGGAGCTCCAGCTGGCTCAGATGGATTTACACCATTATTTTCTGAAGCCCTGCTTCTGCCTTCCCTGCCTACAGGCAGCTCCAGACCCAGTCCTCTCCCAAGGAATAACTGGAAAGCAGTGGCTCACGTTTGGCCTTTCAGCCCATTGCAGTTTTCTCTTGCACTGTAGGAGCTTCCTGTGGTGCAGAGATCTCTGCGTGGAGCAGCAGATCTCTCTTTGATCAGGAAGAGGAACCACAAATCTCTTTCTCCAGGAAAGAACTCAATTTCCATGGATTGCTTGGCTGCATTAAAGCTCCTTTAAAGTAATTAGAGGGAGCCCACTGGGGCTGCGTGGTTGAGCTCATCCCCATTCCCCTGATTCCTGCCTAGAACCAGGAGCTGCCTTAATACACATTTAGACTCAAACAGCGGCAGATTTTTTCCGGAGTCTTAAAAATAATCCACGGGAATTCCACACTGATTTTCCTGAGTGTCTTAAATGCCCTTATTGTCCCTCTGTATAATATCAGAGCCCTGCAGGGACCTGGATTAGTGGCTGGCTGCAGGCAGGGCATGGCTGGAGCTCCTGTGGGAGCTTTGCGGGCAGGAGTGGGCACGGAGCATCCCAGGGAGCAGCTCTGTCTCCTCAGCCCTGCACCAAGCCCAGCACTCGAGGCTCTGGATGTTTTCCTTTGCTTCCACGACACTTGGACGAAGAGCAGGGCCTCCCACCGTGCCAGAATTCCGGTCTCCTGGGTCAGGTGAACCTCACAGGCAGCAGAAATTTCCTTCTGAATGGATGCTTTATTTCTGAAGCAGCTTGGAATGAGAGGACGTTTCCCTCCCCTGCCTGCCCAGGGAGTTCACTTCAGCTGCTTTTAAGGAAGTGAACCACAGGCAGATTTTTGTCTGGAATGTACCTGATTGCTTCCCACCTCTGAAACCCTTTTTATTTCAATGAAACCCTTTTTATTTTAATGAAACACTAATTGTGCCTTTGCCACTTCCATCGTTGTAGGCTTGAATTGCTGTGAGGGGGTTTAGGGCTTGGAACATACGAACGTGCCTTCCATGTAGGGATGAGGGAAAGGATGAACGTGCAACATCCTTAAGTTTAGGGGTTCCCTTTTGAATGTTCCTGCTTCCAACCCTCTGCTGCCTGAAGAAGGAGCACGTTATCCTCTTCATGCTCTGGTTTATGACAGGTTTAAACTGCTGGCTGCTCACCTGAGCCCAGGTGTTCAGTGAACTGTTGTTTATTCCCTTCTGTCTCGTAGAGTGTGAGCCCATAGAGGCCATAGCCAAGTTTGACTACCTGGGCAGGACTGCACGGGAGCTGTCCTTTAAGAAAGGAGCCTCTCTGCTGCTCTACCAGCGCGCCTCGGATGACTGGTGGGAGGGACGGCACAACGGCATCGACGGCCTCATCCCTCATCAGTACATCGTCGTGCAGGACACGTACGTGACCCCCTGCAGCCTGGGCTGGCTCAAAAATCACCTTGGGATGGGGGTTTGTGGCCACACGCTGGGGGAGAGTCCATCTTTTCATGATCTGGTACGCAGGGGAGCTCTGAGAGGTGGAGGGGTGATACAAGAATTGTTCTGGTGCCTGGTAAAGGGGCAGAGCTGGGATCTCCAGGGTGCTCACGGGAATCGGGCGCTCGGGAGGAGGGGGGTTTTCCTCAAGGAGTGATAGGACGAGGGGGATTGGCCTTAAGCTGAAGGAGAGTAGGTTTAGATTGGGTGTGTGGGAAGAAACTCCTGGCTGTGAGGGTGGGGAGGCCCTGGCACAGGCTGCCCAGAGCAGCTGAGGCTGGCCCATCCTTGGAAGTGTCCAAGGCCAGGCTGGACGGGGCTTGGAGCAGCCTGGGATAGTGGAAGGTGTCCCTGTCCATGGCAGGGGGTGGAACTGGATGATTAAGATCCGTCCCAACCAATCCTTCGATGATTTGAAGGATACGTGATGGTTCTCAAGGCCCTCACACCGTGCTGCTGCCCTGTGTGACCATTTGCACAGTGCTGTGCTGGAAATTCAGCGCTGCTGCTCCTGTTTTGGTTGTGATGCCCTCCCCTCCTCCTTCCTAGTGAGGATGGGATGTCAGAAAGGTCCAGTCCGAAGTCGGAAATAGAAATAAATTCTGAGCCACCGGAGGAAAAAGTGACAGCCAGAGCTGGTGCCAGCTGCCCGAGCGGGGGCCACGTCGCAGATATTTACCTTGCAAACATCAACAAGTAAGAGCAGCCTTGCATTGTTTTCCCTGACTGTCAAGAGCTTGGTGATGAGTCCAGTGAAATGTTTCCTTCCCTGAAAAAGGTTCATTAACGAGCACTGCCACCATTTTCCTCTGCTTCCCCCTCTTTTAACTCACTCACGTTTTGCTGTCCCCTCTCTGTCACCGGCGTGGCCATCGCTCATTTGAAACC
Organism: Struthidea cinerea; assembly: GCA_013397865.1. Lineage (NCBI taxonomy): Eukaryota > Metazoa > Chordata > Aves > Passeriformes > Corcoracidae > Struthidea > Struthidea cinerea. Next base: position 381,183 of record VZTI01004623.1, read on the forward strand.
CCACTGGCTTCCCTTCCCTGTCCCCAAGGTGCCATCTGGTCCTGTTTTCCCGAATATGCCCTATTTTGTGCGCTGAGCAGACAGAGGAAGGGAGGGGGGAGTGCTGGGATGAGCTCTCGTGTCGTTGTCCCCATCCGTCGTCGTGTTCTGTGATCTGTCGCGTCTCCTGCACATCCTCCACGTTCTGTTCCATGGGGTGGGGGACAGTTCCTGCAGGGAGTGGTGTCCCAGTTTGTGATAAATGCCATCCCTGCAGTCCCACCAGCTGGCACTGCCTGCAGCACTGCTTTGTTCCTGCAGCACTTCTCACCTCGGGTTACTAACCATATGCTTGCAGTGGAACAGCACAACCCCCTGTTGCTCTAACCTTGCCTCCTCCACCAGAAATTGTTGCTTTAGCCAGCACTCAGCATAATAAAAAGCTGGAGAATCAAGCTAGTAGCAGACTAAATTCCATGATCTGTTAAATAATTTTTCTAGACAGGCTTATCCCCCCCTATACTTCTGATTATTTCCCCAGTGTTAAAAACCCCACCTCTCTCCGTTGTGCAGTGAAGGTATTATGGGATAATTGCAGCTTGATGGGAGGGGATGTTCTTAACCTTCAGTTAATTTAACACAATGTAGTCTGTGAAGGCATTAACACAAATGCATCCTTTTGAAAGGTTTGGACCTGCTCGTGGCCTAGAGAGCCTGGTCCTTCCTTGTGGGATTCAGCAGAGCTCCACTGATATCTGGGAAGCCGTGTTAATCTGCGTCAGCTTGGGATCTGGGCTTTCTTTATGATATTTGCTGTCTGAGCCACTGGAGTGGCCGTTCTGCCAGTCACGGAGAGATTTGTGTAATGACAGACCTGTGCTGGAGCTCCACCATCTGCTGGCCTTGGTAGACTTGTGTGTGGTGGTTTTTAGAAGCCTGGGGAATGTCCACTCCAGTTTTTGGGGTTTTTTCCCTTTACTAGGGAACCTGATATTTAGCAACAGTAGCATAAGACTCATTTTGTTGTTTTTTCTTTAGGAATGAATCTTCTGACCTATGTGTGAACAGACTTGAGCAAAATTAAATCAGATGGTTTCGCAATGACAGTTGTGCCACCCACTGAATTATTATTTGGATGCCAAAATCCTACTGGAGTTAACACTTTCTTGCAGTTATTCATGGGGCTGGTGCTATATATAAATGGATCCTTCCCTGTATAATGGATGCCAAGCTTCAGACCTATGGCATAAAGTATTCTGCTGCATTGGCCTGCCCATGATTTGAGTGGAATCGTGCTGTCAGACCTCATGGTGCTGGGGTAGAAACTAAATTCTCTGGACCAGTTCATCCATTTGACATCATCCCTTTGGTTTATCTGTAGCCCTGCATAGATAATGCCTTGTGGTCCTGCCAAAGCCATGAGAAAGAACCATCTCTTACCACCAGCAAACATTGGAAATGATCATTCACCCCAAACTGGGGGTCTTTGCTTGCTGATCTCTGAAAATAATAACTTGATGCCTTGGGCCAGGAGCTTAGTAGACTTATACTGTGTCCTCCAGTCAAAGATTGTAGCTCTGCTCTTGGAATGTAATAAAAACACATCATCAAAACCTGTCGATGGCACAGAGGGTTTGTTTTTTTTTTTTGTTCCAGTATAAATTCTTCTCCTCTTGACCAAGTTAATCACGTTCCACCCAAGTTTTCTGGTTTTGCTATGAATGTGCACAGCTGCCAGGACTCAGTTTTGTGTTAGAAGCGTGAAACTGGAATGATTTCTAATTTATAATTATTTCACTGTACCGCAATCACTCCTAAACCCCTGGGTCTGTTTGTAATCTGGGTACCTCTGTGTCTCTTCCCATTGTCCTGTGTGTTGTTTTGGGGGGATATCTTCAAATGACAGCCCTGTACCTGCTTGTATTGACTTGTTTTGCTTTTGTGACTGAAGGCAAAGAAAGAAACCAGAGTCAGGCAGCATCAGAAGAGCGTTCCGTCAAAGTGACAGCCACGGCCTAGGTAGTTCCCTGGCAGAACCAGCCTCCCCCGGAGCCATAGCCGGTTCCAGGCCCTCATCTCAGCCCATTATGAGCCAAAGTCTTCCCAAGGAGGTTCCAGACAAATGCTCCATCAGTGGCCACGGCAGCCTCAATTCTATCAGCCGGCACTCGTCGCTGAAGAGCAGGATGGACAGCCCGCAGATCCGCAAAGCTGTCACGGCAGGGAGGTCCAAGAGCTTCAACAACCACCGGCCCATGGACCCCGAGGTCATTGCACAGGTGAGCAGCAGCCTTCTGCTGGAGAGGTTTGCTTGGGAAGCTTGGAGGGTGTGGGATGTAAGAGGTGCTCGAGTGCCAGGGTTCAGTGTGTGATCAGAAACCAGCTCTGAACGCAACCCTGCTGGTTTTCAGGAGTTATTTACACCAGGGCCTTGAAGTCAGGGCTGGCTACGAAAGATGTGAAGTTACAGATTTCCCTCTTCCGCGAGGGCTCTTCCCTGCTGGATGTGCCTGGACCTGCGTTTGTCTGTACCCGCTGTTGGCAGGATGGGATGGATGGATCTGTCTGAAGCCAAGGAATGCTCCGGGCTCCGATTACAAAGCCAGCCCTGGGAGACCTGACTGCTCTGCCTGGCTCGGGGCTCTGCAGGTTCCTAAGGAGCTGGGGGGAAATACGTGAAAATTAAACAGAATTTTTATTGACAAAACAGCAACTCCACATAATAAATAAGGGGCCCATTAAAACCCGACGGGTTTAATCCTGATGGGAGTTTGTGTTTTGCCATTTGAGTACCTTCAGCCCGTTTGTTACAGTGGAACTGTAGTGTTCAGCTCCTGTTGTCTTCATGTTTCCCTGTCCTTCCGAGGCTTTGGTTGATATAAATCAGATTCTTTGTTTTTTCAATTAGGCTCTGACTGAAGTTGTTCTGTCTCCTCTCCCTGCCAGAACCTTCACTCCTTTGTTTCACTGGAGAAGAGTCTGGGGACAAAAAGGAAAGAGGAGGGGAAAATAAATAAAAAAGAGGAGGGAGAAAAGGCCAAGCTGGGTTAAATCAGTGTTTTCCCCTGTAGTATCTGCTCCAACACCATCCAATAACCATCTCACATATTTCCCCAACTTCATAACAAAAATCTGCCTGGCCTCAAGATAGAGTGGGAGGTGTCAGATTTCTGCCTCTGCTTTCTTCCACCATTCCTTGACTGATTTACCTTCCCCACCCCCTGAAAAACCTCCGAGGAGGCTGGAAAGCTGTAGCCAAAAGTGTGAGTCACAGCCAGGCTGAGCTCTCCTGCTCCCCAGGGAGTTCTGTGCACCACTGGACTCTCCAGTAGACAACGAGTAGGTCCTGGGACAAAACCCCCGTGTTTTCAGCTCAAAAGTTCTCTTTATATTTATTTGTTACTAACTGTAATATTTTTTAAGAGGAAGGAGAAGGGCCAGTTTGGGTTTCTATACGTGTTTCTGACATCTTCTGTGTTTTCTAAAACGTTAGAATTTTGAGTCCTGTGAAATACATTTCTGGGAACAGCTCAGACAGCAGGAAAACCAATGAGGCAGCGAGAGCCCACGAGGATTTCAGCATTCGGTGTGTGGCCCATCAGCCAGAGTGAAAGCCATCAGTGCTCCCTTCAGGAATTTACTCTCCTGAACCCCACGTGCCAAATAAACTGCAAGAATGGGCACCAATGCTTTGGTTTCTGTTCACTGCTGCAGTCTGGGGCTCTACTTTGAAGCCTGGGCAGCATCAGGAGCAGTGAAGGACCAGATTAGCATCAAGGCAGTGCTAGCAATTATTTTGCTCCCCGTTGCTGGAAAGTGTCAGTGATTATTGGCTGCAGGATGCGGTGCTGCACGGTTTGGGCCTTGACCCGAGGTTGATTCGAGTGCCGGTGTTTAGAAAACAAAAACGTGCTCCAAATCTGGCTTTTATCTGGTTATTTGTGTGTCTGGGCTGTGCCTTCACCGGGCTCCTCTGCTGTGCTTGCAGGACATTGAAGCCACCATGAACTCAGCCCTGAACGAGCTGCGGGAGCTGGAGAGGCAGAGCAGCGTCAAGCACACGCCCGACGTCGTCCTCGACACCCTGGAGCCCCTGAAAACGTCCCCGGTGGTGGCCCCCACCTCGGAGCCCTCCAGCCCCCTGCACACCCAGCTCCTCAAGGACACTGAGCCCCCGTTCCAGCGCAGTGCCAGCACGGCCGGGGACATTCCCTGCACCTTCCGGCCGGTCAAGTCCGTCAAAATGGCCACGCAGGTGAAGCCCCCGGCCACGCGGCCCAAGCCCACGGTGTTCCCCAAAAGCAGCGCCACCAGCCCCGGCGTGGCCTCCTCTGCACCTCAGCAGCCCCCTGACAAGTCCTGTACTGTCTGATAAACCCCATGCTGCTCTCTGGGTACAACTCCTGCTGTTCCAGATGAAGAGACTCTGTCAAAGACATTAAAATTCCTATTGAACGAATCCTTGGACTGAAGGTCGGTTGTGAACTGCTGCTCGCTGCTGGGAGCTCCTGAGCGGCGACAGCCTCGTCCCTCGTCCCCAGGACGGCTCCTGCCACGCTTGGGAAACCCCCAATCCACGATCCACTGTGAAGCTGAGCAGGAAAACACCAAGGGACGAGTTGGATTTTGGTTTCGATGCCTTGTTCAAGTGTTCGGCCGCTGGAAGGAACATTTGGTGGTGTCCTGTTTTCGGATACTGGTGTAGTGACTTCTGTATTCTGTGTTTCATTTATCACAGGGAAACAATAGGATAGATTTTAGTCTATTGCATGTTTTGGTGCCACTGGTTATGTGGAGCTTGGACATGCCTGTTTCTTGTGCATTATTATTATTATAATTATTGTTATTATTATTCCGTCGCCCGCTGGTGCCACGGTGGTTAAGGGTCTGTCTCAACTTCCATCCCATCCTCTGGTTTTGTTTGTTTGCTCCCCATTCCTCCCCCTCAGGGCCAAAGCCCTTGGCCATCCAGCCTCATGCTTTAGTTGTCATGGAAAAAAATAGTTTACTCTGGGACACTCTTAGATTTTGTGGAGTTCTACGTAGAATGTGTCTGTGCAAATATAAACAAACATGTTCCTGAGGTCTGGGAGCACAAGAAGGAGCCCACTTGTTGCTAATGGACAATCTTCACTGGTTTCCCCCTTTGCTCTCCCATATTTAAAAGCAGCTTTATTGTTTCCAGTGTCATTTTCAGCCCCTGGGCTCTGATGGGGTGTTTGGTCTCGGGAGACTGAATGTAAAAAAACCAAACAAGATAATTTTGAAAACAAGCATCCTCTGACGGGAGCCCGTTCCCCACACACACTCCTGGTTTGCCCGTGCCTCAGGACGGATCCTGACCCGAATCCCAGCGCCAAGCACTGTAAAAACTTCGCTCAGGAGTTCTCAAGCTCCCTGCCTTGTCCCTCTCTGCTTCGGGCCGGTGCCTGTGACCGCTGGGAGCTGCTCTGGGGATCTCTGCTCTTATAGAGCAGTGCAGGGAGCGCTGCTGGGGACAGGGATGTGACAGCATGTGGCCTCTGGAGTGGCTTCCCTCGTGCTCCCTGGCATGCCTGCTCCATGTAGGACTGACCTGTGAATGAGCTCTTTGGTATCATTTGTATTTATCTGTAGCCAGCAGCATCCACGGACTCTTTTGTACTCCCCTGGGAACTCTCCACAGTGCCCACATTTATTTAATTTAATAATTAAAAGGCACGTGCCACTTAGGAGTGGAGACTGGCTGACCCTCAGCATTTCCGGGATTTCAAACGAGCTGCACATCTTAGGCTTCCATCAAATAAATTCAGGCAAGGACAAGATAAGAAAAGTCATTTTTCTCACCCGTTTAAGCTGAGTTTCCTTTCAGTTTGCGGGTTCCCGGTGACTGCAAAGTCGGTTTAATTGGCACTTAAAAAAAGAAGAAACAAGAGTTGCTGGAATGTCCTTTTCTGATGCATTTAGGATGTTACTGGGAAAAATGGAACAGGGTCTTCTGCGTCCCTGTCCGTCCCCACACGCACAACCCCCTCTCTACAGAAGCAATCAATGAATGAATGGACGGATGATGGCTTTCCAACACGCCAGCTTTCCCTGGGCCCTGAATTAAGGACGTGCAAAAACTGGGGAGCACAGGAAGGGTTTTGGTGAGAACACTCCTCGTTTCCCATTGCTCCTCAGCGCTCCCTGGGGAAGCCCCACGGTACGAGCGTGACTGTCCCTGCCCCTGCGGGAGCTGCCACCAGCGACCTTTGCTCTCAGGTTCTGATGGACTTCTACCACCAAGGAATCGCTTGTTCTTTTGGGGAAACAAACAAAAACAAAAATAGAACGGTTAAACTTGTAATTTGTTGCTCAGGCAGAACTTTCTGGCATTTCCTTTTTAGTAAGAATTTTTTTTTTTAAATTTCTTTTCTTTTTTTTCTTTTCGGTCGCAAACGACCGAAGTTAATCTGTGTCAAGAGCAGGATCTCTGTGAATTGACTTTGCCTCATTTTAATGCCTTATTTTCATTTTATATTTTTATGCCTAGCATTCATATTCCTAACAGTAAGTGTCCAGCCACGCACAGCACATGGGAGGAGCTGCTCTTTTCCAGCTTCAAGGTCTGAAGTGTGGAATTAGATGGAAACAAAAAAAAACAACAAAACTTCAGGTTACTGTAACAGCAACTGTCTGTATCTGAATTATTACTGTGCTCCTCTAGCATCCACAGCTCTGGGACAATCCTGCTGCCAAGGGCAAGGTGCTTGGCAGGATCACCTGGATATGGAGCAACTCAACTGGAATTCTGGTGTGCACTGTGATCGACACAAGCAATAGGACAGGCTGCGCTCATCCTTCCTCGGGTGGAAAAACCGCACGCGGGCGAATAAAACAAGAAAATCACACGTAAAATAATTTAAAAAAGAGATTTTCAGCTTGTCTGCTTCACTCTCTGAACACACAAGGCTGAGAGGACGTTTGCTACGAGTGTTTTATGAGCAGTCGCTGCCGGAAAGGTGGGAAGGAGGAACTGGAAACGTTCCCTCCCTGCGGAACCAGGAGAGGCCGGCGTGGAGTGGACAGGTCTGACACAGTGCTCTGCTTGGGGAGGTACCAACGTCACTCCACATCTTCATATCCCGAAGAAATTTTAGCTCTTCCACAGAAATGCTCTTTTCATGACTTTCCTGTAACGTTTGTGTCAAATGTAAAGACAAAAGAAGTGTTTGATAACTGGAATTACGTCTGTCTGTTCGATAGTGCTTTGTATGAACCTTGTTCATCAGGTGTTGGATTGAAATAATCCAAAGCAAAAAAAAAAAAAAAAAAGGCAGAAACTTTTAAAACACGGTTTTAGGTGATCAATCGGAATGGTTTCTGAAGCTCAGACCTTTTCTAGGTTATTTCCCTAGTTGGGAATGGAGCAGTGTGCTTTAACCATTGCTAAATTTCTGCCTCTCTGAGGCCGTCCAAAGGCTCCCAGTTTATGAATTGTAAATTTGTCCTTCATGCCCGAGCAGTGGGACACGATCAAACCCTCTCACTTTATCTGTACTGGGTATTTTATTGCAATGAAGATGAGTAAATAATTAGAGTGCACTGTGACAGCAGAAAAAAAAGTTGTTGTAAATGTCTGTATTTTGATACCTGTTCAAAAGGAGTCTTTGGGTTTCCTGTGCTGAATACCTCATGTGTTGGGTTTTGGGAGTTTTTGTTGATTTTTCTTTTTCTTTCTTTTTTTTTTTTTTTAAGGCAAGATTGTTCTTGCACAAAAGTAGGTTAAGATAACCGAGTTCTCATAAATTTATTTACTGAATCAAAACACTTCAGCTTGGCAAGAAATTCCATCTGTTGTAGTTCCCCACCTTGCACTTGGTACGGGGCCGAGCTGGCGCACTTGGAAGAGCTCCAGCAATACTGGGACAGGAGGAGTTCATTGCAGGTGGAGTTTGCTGCCTTATTTCTCCTCTTCTCTGTGTCAGAAACCTCAAATTCAGTGGAACGTGGCGTAGGTTTGGGGATTTGTTGAGCTTCTGGGAGATGTTCTTCTGCAGAAATCGATGTCTCCGGTTCTCAGCACTTGAGGTCCTTCCCGGGCGTGTGGGCTGGGGACGCTGGAACGCTCCCTTGTTGGTGGAATCCGTGTGGAGGGGACACTTGCAGGAGGCGATGCTCTCAGTACGGAATCAGGAATGATGGAAGAATGCCCCAGAAATCCCTGCTGAGACAGTTTGATCGACTCCGTGGGGGGCTGAGCTCTGGCCCCTTGTCCAGCACATCGGTGAGCGCGGGTGGGAGGGGAAGGAGGTGCCCCTGTGCCCGGGGTGTGGCACTGCTTTGGTGGCCGGGTGAGGGGCACCTGAGCTTGGCAGGACCAAGCCCTGGGTGTACTCGGGTGCGCTCCAAAACCACACTGAACTCACCTGTGAGCCACAGGTAGGGAAACTGCTTCAAAAACTGCTGCAAAACCAGAGGAAAACTGGAGCATTGGGGCCTTTCCATCGCTTATGGGCCTGTCCAGAACAGGAAATTGAGTTTAACAAGCCAGGGATTTATTTATTTTGAGATTTTTAGCTTTCACAAAAATAACCAGCCCTTTTTTGGGCTTACCTGGCCTTGGCTAACGCCCCACAAATGCAGCTGGGGGCACAAAGCTGTTCCTTTAGTGTGCTGTTAGCACAAGAGGTGGAAAGGAGGGAGCGTTGTTCCCCCAGGGATGCTCCCGGCACCAGCTCTGGGGAAACACCAAGCACTTCATGGACTGAACTTTGGGGTTTGAGCTCTTTCCAGATGGGCTCTCTGTGTGTCTCTGTGTCTGTGTGACAACCTGGTACTTGAAAAAAAAAAAAAAAATAGAAATACTTGACCCTCTGCCTCGTGCCTGCGGGGCCGGGACGGCCCCGGCTGTGTCACGCACAAGCGGTTCCGCCGACCGCCCACCCAAAGGCAGATGGATTCTTTTCCAGGCTCGGTTCTAGCAGCAAACCATCTATTTGGGTGGCTCTGGAGATGCCAAAACAGCAGTTCAAGGCCTGGAAAATGTAAGGGTTTTGTTGGGTTTTTTTTCTTTTCCTGTTAAATTTTGTGCTTCCTCCAACGTAGTTTGGGATCAAAGTGTTTTTCAAGGATGGGCCGAAAAGAGGCGAAGGTGGAGAGGGAGGGCAGCTTCCTGCTGTGCTAATACTTGACCTGCCAAGCTTCATACAGGGTAAATACTCAGCAGTTTGCAGTGGGAGTCGCAGGTGGACCCGTCCTTCTGAGGCATTGTAGTAGCCTCATTCCTGAGTGGAATTCACCAGCCTTTCCTCCAGGCACGGCCCTGAGATGTGAAGAACAGCCCAAGCCCGAGGGGTTGGACTCGTGAGTGTGCCAAACTGCTGGAGCAATACTTGTGAGCAGCAGCTTCTCCGAAAGCCCAGCTCGATGTAGCTCAAACGGGGCAATTGCTGAAAAAGGTCTCTGATTTCCGAGGGTCGCAGCGACGTCGTGGTCCTGCCGCGAGGCAGGAAAATTGGGTTGCAAAGTGTAGAAATGGTGTTTTCTGTCCGAACCTGGGGTTATCAACAGCAGTTGTTTCATGGTGGGATGGAATGTTCTTGCTAAAACGAGTTTCCATTGTTTCATGTCTTCTACACCAATATATATATGGTGTATATATTAAACTGTGTAAAATTGTACTTTGTACATAGAACTCTGTACAATATGGAGGTACAGCCTTTTTTTTGTTTGGTTTTTTTCCCCCCTTTTGGTACAGTATTGTACAGTATTAGGAGTCGATGTGTTGGAAGTGTTAAATCCATACTGGGGCAACGAAATGTATCCATTGTCATTAGCAATAGTTTTGGAGAAATAAATGTTTTGGGTATGGTGGAAACACTGACCTGAGGGTGCCGGTGTGTGATGTCCTGGGTGTGAGTGGGAGGGAGGGAGGGAGAGCGTGGCTGGGAGGGGCTCCTGGAACGCTCAGGAGTGATGTCGGAGGTGCTGGTAAGTGGGTGAGGAGGGATCTGCAGGACTGAGGAGCGCACGGTGCCGTCCTGGGCACTGCGACACTCGATGGCAGCAGGGCAGGAGCAGCGTGGTGGCACGGAGAGAAGGGGGACACGAAGCATGTGGGATGGGACAGGGAATGGCCTGGAGCTGAAGGAGGGGAGGTTTAGATGGGATATTGGGAAGAAATCCTTCCCTGCGAGGGTGGGGAGGCCCTGGCACAGGGTGCCCAGAGAAGCTGTGGCTGCCCTTGGATCCCTGGGAGTGTCCCAGGCCAGGCTGGAGCACCCTGGGATAGTGGAAGGTGTCCCTGCCCATGGCAGGGGGTGGAATGATAAGACCTTAAAGGTCTCTTCCAACCCAAGCCATTCTTCCTGTGACTGCACTGATCGCTGATTCCAGCCCCGTGTTCCCCCACCCCGGGCTCGCACGCACCCACCACAGCAGGATTCCCCGGGGCAAACACTTGCCTGGCAGTGACCTGATTTAAAAATGCTTAATCTTCATCATTTTCCTGCGGAGGATGGACCCCCAACTGTCTCAGGAAAGAGGATTTAAGATTGAGATTAGGGATTGGATCATTATTATTCTCATTACCAGCTTTCCCCCATCTCGGTTTTTCAACAGGCCTTTTTCAGAGCGCAGAGGGGGAACGTGGCAGGGCTGTGTCATTTCGGCTTCCTTTTCTTTAGGTTCCAAGGAATTACTTATTTACAGCGAGGTTTGATGTTTAACTGAGGCATTTTGTCCCTGGGGTGAGCATCCCTGTGCTCCCTGTCCCACAGCTGCTCGTGTAGGGAGCAGCTGGAAATCTGGGATGCTTTTACTCTGAAATCCCAGCAGCCTCTGTGGTACCACCCTGGAGCAGGCCGGGCACAGTGGGGGTGGCTTTTTGTTTTTAAAACATGCAATAGGAGGCAGAGAGCAGTGGGGCGACACAGACTGCAAGGGGGTTTTAATTTCCCCTTGGTCATTGTCCAGCAGAAGCAGCTGCGATTATCCCTTAAACCCTCATCAAAGCGCAGGTGGGGCTGACCCTCCCTCGCAAACCCCATTAGGGTGGTTTTTAACCAAGAAACACCGTGCTGAGTGCTGGGAGGGTTCAGCTCTCCCGGACGTGTCCCAGGGAGCAGGTTTGTCACGGGAACACTGTGGGGACATCCCGGGGTTCGTGGTTTCTGGGGTTTTCCGACCCCAAGGACGAGGTCCCTGCTGCACACGGAGCTCGCTGCTTACCCTTTATTCTTTGGGCTTTGCTGCCACCAGCTGGAACAATTAATTCTTGCCACAAATTGCTCTCAAGGCCGGGTTTTTGCTCTCCCAGCCCGTGCCAGGCGGGCTCTCCCACCACACCAGGGTTTATCCCCCGTGGGCACATCCAGTCCTGGGGGTCAGATGGGACTGGGGGGGTCAGCTGGGAGGGAAAACCTGCTGGTGGGGCAGCCAGGGAGAGGAAACGAGCTGGGAATTGTAGAAGGATAGCAGCAGAAAGGAGAGGGGGGCTGGAAGAAGCCAGGCAGGTCTTGGGGACGAGTTCCCTGCACTCCCACCCGTGGGCTTGGCCAGCACCGTGGGGACAGACTGACGGCCCTGTTTAAGGACACAGCCAGCACACGCACAGAAAATAAAACTAGACACGATTTCAAGAAGTCACCCCGGCCCTTTCTCTTCCTGTCAGCTGAGCTGCAGCAAAGTGACTTCAATCAAAGCGATTTCAAGTTTCGTGTGGCTAAACCGACGTCACTGCGCTCCCGCAGCTGCCGAGACTGCCATCCCTTCCCAGCCCCGGGCATCCCTTGGATAACCTCAGGGAAAGGGCCAGGCTGTGCCCTCAGTCAGCTCTCGGGAGGCTTTTCCAGGCACACTCACCCGTGGCCGGGAAAATGAAGCTCAGCAGGAATTAAGGAACTAATTAGGGGTGGAGTTTGAGTGCAGGCTGGTGAAGTGGTGTCAGGTTTTAGATGCCCCACACGCTGATGAACTCTCAGACCTTTGGAAGCTTTATTGGTGAGGACGGAGCCCTTGGACACATCCACGCCAGCCTGAAATAATTCCTGACAGGGGGACCCTGGTGCTGAGCTGGTCAAGGTGAAGCCAGAGTGAGCAGGGACAGGAGCAGCCCCGCTCTGCCCTGTGCAGGCAGCAGAGTGCCCTGAATCCCACATCCTGCCCTGCATCCCATCCTGTCCCACATGACATATTTCATCCTGCATCCCACCCTATCCTGCATCCCACATCCTGCTCTGCACCCTGCACCCCACATCCCGCCCTATCCTGCATCCCACATCCCGCCCTGCACCCCACATCCCGCCCTGCATCCCACATCCCGCCAGGGAGTCCAAACAGCTCAGTCACAACCTTGCCAGGTGATGCTGTGCCAGGGGCCGAGCACTGACCCTGCTCCGGCACAGACAACAAGAGCTGGACACCGACCCTGGACACGGATCCTGTTCCGGCTCTGCTTCCCAAATCCCTGCCCCGCAATGCCGATGGCAGCCAGAGCTCAGCACCTTCTGCCGCTACCGGAGCCCGTCCCGGAGGAGCGGCTGCGGAGCCCGGCGTGCCCGCCGATGGCTGCACCGCTGGGAAGTTTTTTCTCGAGCAGGAAGCTGAAGCATTTCCTCCTGCAGCGTGGCCGGTGCTCGCCGGGCGGGTTTTGCAATCCGCAGGTTTCAGTTCCCGGGCTGGGGAGGCGCCTGTGCCGCCCCGCGCTCGTTCGCTCGTGAGCTCTGGCATCTGTCAGGGTTGCGCTGCCAGCCCCGGCAGGTCCCGGCCGGGCGGCTTCTGGCAGCACCGAGGGCTCGGTCCATGCTCAGCCTCGGCCCGGTGCTGCCGGGGAGGCTGCCCAGGGGAGCGGCCTTGGCCGGCGTTTCCCGGAGCGCTGCCCGGCGCAGGGGGGTGAAGGCCGGGGCTCGGCGGGCAGCGGCCCCCGGGGTGAGCCCTGCGCTTCCCGCCGGACATGCAGAGCACCCCCAACTACCTGTGGAGCACCGAGGACCTCCTGGGCCAGGGGGCCACGGCCTATGTCTACAAAGCTCGCAACAAGGTGAGCGGGGGCAACTGGGGGGGCAGGAACCCCAAAACTACAGAGCCCCGGTGCCCCCCATCCCTCCCGCCCCACGGGATGCCCGAGCCCCGCTCCGCTCGCCCTCCCGGGAGATCCTTGGCTGGGGAGCAGCTCAGGGGCAGCTTTGGGGTTTATTTTCGTTTTCCATGGGCTCCTTCCCCGGGCTCTGCGGGTCGAGGGCGGCTTTTGGGGTCCTCACAGCCGGGTCCTGCTCGCCGCGTTCCCGAGCGGCGCAGGGGGAAGGAGCTGTTTTCCGGGGAATGCCCAGAGGTTTTGAAAACCCCATCCTTGGCCATTTGCATAGCTCATGCAAACACTTGCCAGCCTTGGAGCGGGCTCTCCTCCTCACCAGCCTTTGAAGTTTATTGAGCAAACTGCAGGCGCGGCGGCCGCGGGAGCGGGCCGGGAACATCCCCATCCCCCGGGGAGCTGCCAGCCTCGGCTCCGGACCGGAACTTTTGTGGAGCCGAATAAACACAGCGACACGCAGCACGTGGGTGCAGGGAGAGGAAGCGCAGGGAGGTGAATAACAGCGGTTGGTTTGTGCAGAGCAGCAGACGCGGAACAGAGGCAGCATTTGCATCCCGAGTGGGCTGTGGGAGCAGTGACGGAGCTCCTGGAGCTGCTCTGCACATGAATGACATCACCTCGTGTTTTCTTTTCCTCTTTTCCCTCTTTTCCCAGAAATCGGGGGAGCTGGTTGCTGTGAAGGTTTTCAATAATGCCAGCTACCTGCGGCCCCAGGAGGTGCAGATGAGAGAGTTCGAGATGCTGCGGAAGCTGAACCACAAAAACATTGTCAAATTATTTGCCGTGGAGGAGACAGTGAGTGGGACCCCTCTGAGAAACCCTCATGCTCACCAGCCAAGGGAGGGGACCCGGTCCTGTCTGGGCAGGGGGACAGGCCAGCTGCTGGGGCACGGGGCTGGCTGAGCCCTCCTGGCATCTCCCACGGCAGGGCAGCAGCAAGCAGAAGGTGCTGGTGATGGAATACTGCTCCAGTGGCAGCTTGCTGAACGTGCTGGAAGACCCAGCAAATGCCTTTGGCCTGGCTGAGTCCGAGTTCCTCATCGTGCTGCAGTGTGTGGGTGAGTGGGGGGGCCCGGGACCACCAGGGACAGGGACCCTCCAGCTGGGGTCCTCACAGTGCTGGTGGGACCCTGCAGGCACCAGCCCTGGGCGAAGGAGTGAGGGGTCAGAAATTGCACCTCTGAACAGGGTGGGGTTGAGCTCTGTGTTCGGGGAAAGCCTGAGGGTGTCTCCTTGCTCTGGGAAGCTGCTGTGGGAACGGGCAGTGCCCCACGATGGAGGGCACGGGGGCAGTGCCCTGCCATGTCCTCATCCTCTCCATCCCCCCAGTCACACTGGTTCCCATTTAAGTGCAACCCCCGTGGGATTCATCCCCTCTCCAGCCCCTCTCACGTTCCTAAATTCAAACTGACCCCCCTGGAGCCCAGTGCTGCAGCCCCACACACGAATGCTGCTTCCCCCCCGTGTGCCCAGTGGCAGGGATGAACCACCTCCGTGAGAACGGCATCGTCCACAGAGACATCAAACCCGGGAACATCATGCGGCTCGTGGGAGAGGACGGGCAGAGCATCTACAAGCTGACCGATTTCGGAGCCGCCCGAGAGCTGGAGGACGATGAAAAGTTTGTGTCTGTCTATGGGACAGAGGAGTATCTCGTGAGTAGGGCATGTCCCAGCCCGGTGGCCCCTGGGGGAGGCTGCTCCCCATCCCTCCATCCGACAGCTGCGTAATTTGGGAGCAGCAGTGACTTGGAGAGCCCGATCCATATTTTTGGAAGGGGATGGGCTCACTGCTTTGTGGCAGGGTTGCAGGTGATGGTTTTTGGGAGGACGCAGAGCTCTGTGCTTCTCCGCAGCACCCCGACGTGTACGAGCGAGCCGTGCTGCGCAAGCCGCAGCAGAAGGCGTTCGGTGTCACCGTGGATCTCTGGAGCATCGGTGTCACCTTCTACCACGCTGCCACCGGCAGCCTCCCCTTCGTCCCCTTCGGGGGACCCCGCAGGAACAAGGAGATCATGTAGGTCCCGTGTCCAGCTGTGGGCGGGGAGCTGGGACGGTGGCGGCCCCGGGGCTGTGCTGGTTCACTGCTGGTTTAACCCCCCACGCCTCCGAGCCCTGACGAGGGGCCCGTGGGGAGCGGTGTGTGTGCCGTGTGGGGAAGAATCCGTGTCCCATTTGCCGTGTTTTCCCTCCGAATGGGATGGCTGGATGGGGCACTGAGCACGGGGGATGTCCCTGCCCGTGGCAGGGCCTTGGAACCAGGTCACCTTTAAGGTCCCTTCCAGCCCAGATAATTCTAGGATTCTGTAAAATGCATTCCCATGACCTCCTGGCTAAACAGCTGGAAGGGGAGGCAGGATGAATTCTGTCTTGGACGGTTTTGACTGTTTCTTGCAGTGTTTTCCCTCCGGGCACTTTATTTTCCCTCAGTGAATCACGTCTTTCCCAGCCCATCCACGCTCTGCCCTTTCCCTCCAGCGGAGGGATGCAGTGCCCGAACAGAGCTCGCTTGGCTCTGTCAGCAGCGAGCAATTCCCCTCCCACAGGTACAAAATCACCACTGAGAAGCCTCCCGGAGCCATCGCGGGCATCCAGAGGCAGGAGAACGGGAGCATCGAGTGGAGCTACGAGCTGCCCATCACCTGCCGCCTCTCCGTGTGAGTGTCCCTCGCTGCGGCTGCAGCTCCCGTGTCCTCACACAGCGCAGGGGGGGTGAACGAGGCAGAGGGACTGTTCATCTTCAGGTGTCACAGCTTTCAGAGCAGATCTTTGCTTTCCAGCCAGGAGAGGGGGCGCAGGGCAGGGCAGTGGCTCTCGGTGGCCCCGCGGTCACCGCGTTTGTGACTCGCGGTCACACCAGCCCGTGCAAACCTCTCTTCTTGCATTGCTGCTGCAGGGGCCTGAAGGACCAGCTGATCCCCATCTTGGCGAATATCCTGGAGGTGGATCAGGAGAAATGCTGGGGATTCGACCAGTTTTTTGCAGGAACCAACGACATTTTGCACAGGATCGTGGTGGACGTGTTCTCCCTGCAGCAGGCGTCCTCCCATCGCATCTACATCCACTCCTACAACACGTAAGGCTGAGCTAGAGGTGCATTTGGGAGTGGAACTGGGAAGCCTCAGCCCCTCACTTTAATAGGGGAACCTGGGGGCACCATTCCCTTTGCTCTGCTCCCAAACCAGGTTAAAACACACCAGGCTCACACCGGCCTCTGCTGGGAGTGCACTGACAGAGCTGTGGGCACACAGAGAGCCCCAGGGAGGTGTCCAAGGGGCTCCGCTGACCTTGTCTGATATTTTGCTGCTAAAATGATGGAAATCTGTGTGCTGACCTCATTGCTTATCCCCATCCTTTCATTTCTCTCTCCATTTCAGTACCACCAAGTTTTTAGATGCCGTCTTCAAACAGACAAATATAGTCCCTCACCACCAAGAATATTTTTTTGAAGGACACCTGTATGAGCTGGATCCCAATCTGCAAGCTCATAATTTCTGCAAAACCACGGAGTGCAGCCCCCTGACTTTGCTGAGCACCTCTGAGCAGCCTGAGGATGTGGTGGGGGTCCGGTACAGAGACCGTGAGTGTCACGGCAGGAGAGGGGCTCTTGTAGGAGGGATTTGTTACAGTGGTCACCCTAAGAGATTTCCCATTTCCCAGCTGGGTGATGGGCCCATTTCCTGCATGATGCCAGGTCCTGGTGCCTGGGCAGTGTTGGACCTGAATCCCAGTTTCAGCAGGGTTCCCATTTCACCAGACCGGTCACTTTTCCCACTGCCAGGTTGTGCCAGTCCCCATTCCCAGTGGTGACCCCAGTTCCAGCAGCAGGGAGTACTGGTTCCCAGTGCCAGTTCCCAGTCCTGATGCCAGTTCCCAGTGCCAGTTCCCAGTCCTGATGCCAGTTCCCAGTCCTGTTTGTGGTCCCTGGGGCAGGGCAGGAGCTGGAGCAGGATTAGGGGCTCTCGGGGTCAGTTTTCCCTGCCCTGTGCGGGTGCTCCACGGCCACACGCCACGCTGGCCCTTGCAGGGAATTCCCGCCTTCATCCACGCTTCCAAAATACCTTGGAGGGCTGCACTGAGCCTGCAGCGTTGAGGCTGAAATCCTGAGTGGCCACAGGGTTTGTCTGGCGGGTGGGAGCTGCCCACAGCCACGGCCTGGGACAAACCCCCCAGCCCTGCCTGTCCTTGCAGCGGCGCTGGAGTTCCCGAAGTTCACGCCCAGGGTGGACGTGGTGGCCGACTGCAGTGCAGCCAAGGTGGGTGTGTGTGCCAGGGGGCCAGGGCAGCCCCCGGCCCTGTGCTGGCGGTGCCCTGGGGCTGGCACAGGTCCTGGCAGTGCCCTTTGCCTTGCAGAGCGCCGTGGGCGCCGCTCACCAGACCCTGCGCGTGGGGCGGGCCCTGCGGCGCGGCCGGGAGCTGCTGGCCAGGGGCCTCCACTGGGTGATGTGAGTGACGGAGCCACTGCTGGGGTGGGGGACAGAGGGGGGACGCGGCCCTGCCCAGAACTGAGGGGTTTGGGTGTTGAGTTAAACCCGCTCAGGGCTTTCCAGCCTCTTCCTGACAGTGCGGGGCCGCTGGAGACGGTGGGATGGGGTCCTGGGGGGCTGGGAGGGAGCAGGGTGTGAGGGGCAGTGTGTGCCCGTGGAGCTGCACCCCTCGGTGTCCAGAGGATGCTCCTGTCCCCTTTTGTTCCTTTTGGGTCACTTTCTTCAGTTTAGGGGAGGCTGAGGAAAAGAGCAGGGTTATCATTATCATCATCATCGCTGTGTGAGCATCTACTGGAAGTGTTCCTGCCCGTGGCAGGGGTTGGAATGAGATGGGCTTTAAGGTCCCTTCCAACCCAAACCATTCCGGGATTCCATGATGAATTTCACTGCCCTACCCACTCCTTTTGGGGCAGGACAGTGAGCAGAGGGTGAGAGACCCTAAAACCAGCAGCCACACCCAATTTCAGGTCCCTCCAGCCCCCACTGTCTCACGAGCAACCTCAGAGAAGCCACCAGCTCCATCCCTGCCCCCTTCCCGCGCAGCTGGCCCCGGGATGGATCTGTGACTCCAGGGAGCACGTGTTGGAGGGGCTGTTCTCTCTCTTGGCAGCGGGAACCTGAAAACGGAGTGCTCCAGGATTTTGGAGCAGAGGAGGGGGGCTCACTCGGTGCTCGCCTGCCTGCAGCTCACCGAGGCGAAGACGCACGTGCTGTAAGTGAGGTTTGCAGGCTGTGGCTGATAAGATCCGGGGCTCTCAAAGGTGCCTGGATAATCAGGAGCAAGGAGAATGCCAGGAATAAGCTGATACCTGGGAGCTAGGAGGCTTTTTCACTGGCTGGGAAATGAGCCACTCTGGCTGGTTCTCCCTCTTTGCTTCAGTTTTTAATGAGCAGTCCCTGGTTTCGCGGGAGCCCAGAGTTCTGACTGACTGACTCTGGCTCCTGCTCCGGGGTTTGCTGACTGCTACAGCGCTTCAGCAGGAAGGAGCCAGGGCTGCTGCCAGCTCCAGGGAAAGGAAAATTGAGCTGGGATAAAATAAAGAGCACGATGGCACCAGCTGCAGGGCCCTGCAGGGATCTGGCCCCCATCACCAGCCCTGCAAGCAGCCCTGGAGAGCCGGGCTGCGTTCCCATGGATCCAACATCCACCTCCCACCATCCATGGGGAGATGTCCCATTTCCTTGCAGGAGTCTCCACTGAATTATGGAGGAACCCTGGGCTGCCCTCAACCTTCCCCTTCCCCACACACGCCCTGGGCCAAGCTGAACCCATTTTCTCTAAAGCAACCCACGGATGTTTCACTTTTCTGTTGCTTTTTTTGCTGTCGTTGTTGTAGTGGAAAATTCTTTGCCGCTGGGTTGCTGTTCTTTCATTCTTTGCCATGTAGCAAAGCCTCTTAATTTCCATTTCATCTGAAAAAAAAAAAATAGGGACACATGGTTCCCATTGAGCTCAGCGCTCAGGGCTGGGGTGCCAAGAGCAGCGATGCTGCAGCTGGATGCTCTGGCTCTCCCAGCCCTTCCAGCACTCTGGATCAGGAATATTTCTGCTGACTTAGCCAGTGTGCCACGCTCAGCCCGGCGCTCCCGTGCCAGCTGCAGGGACACAGACAGCATCTGAGCTGGCCTGAAGCCAGCGGGTGGAAAACCGACAATTTTGGAACAAATTGGACACAACAGGGCGAGTTTTTGCCAGATCAGCACTTTGTGTGTCGCGGCTCAGATCTGGCACTCTGAAAGCTGACGTGCTGCCCGAGGAAAGCACTCTGCAGCCCCCCAGGAGCCCAGCACGGGCTGGATTCCTTTGCCCCGGTGACAGCTGCCTCTGGATTATTTCCTCCTTCAGGAATATCCATTTTCTGTCATTCCTCAGGCACGAGGCTGTTCCCGCAGGCAGCAGGGGCCCGGCTGGGGTGGATGTGGCCGTGGTGAAGACAAGGCTGCAGAGGGTGAGGAGCATCCCCAGCCCGAGGAGCACCCCCGGCTCTCGGAGCAGCTGGTCCCAACCTCTCCCCTCCTCCGCAGGTCGACGAGGAGCTCTCCCAGTGCTCCCACAGCATCTTTGACTTCCAGGGGGCACTGGATGGGATTTTGGCCGAGCTGGTGAAGGACAGGCAGCAAGTGCACGAGGACAAAAGGTTTGTGGCGGAGCCCCCGGTGCCACTTCGCTGTCCCCACCCGGATGGAGCCGTTCCCCTGCCAGGCACAGCCCCTGGTGCCACCCCCACGCACAGGGCGTGCTGGGGGATGCATGGGGAGCAGTGCCCCTGGCTCACAGCAGATTCATATTCCACCCCAAAGTGATGATTTCACCCCAAAGTGGTGATTTCACCCCAAACTCATCCCCTCCCTCCCGAGGGGCCTCATTCTCCTTCCCTGTCCCGCTGCAGCATCCAGCAGATCGAGTGCTGCCTGGAGAAGATGCAGCTGATCTACAAGCAGTTCAGGAAGGCCAGGACGTGTCTGCGTGAGTGCTGGGCACGGGGGACTCGAGGCAGGAACGTCCCTGCGCTGTCCCTGTGGGAAAAGGGATGATTTCAGTTTGCTGGGATTAGCAGTTATTTCACGGAATCATCAAACCACAGGAGGGTTCGGGCTGGAAGGGACCTTGTAGATCATCTGTTTCTGTGTCCTGACCGTGGCCCCGGCGGCTGAGCCAGGAAAATCCCCTTCAGCAGCCTCTGCGTGTTGTGAAATTGCCCATTTATTGGGCTGCGAGCAGGAGAACGCGTGGTGACGGTGTCTTTCCTCCCCAGGGCTGGGCTACAACGAGGAACAAATACACAAGCTGGATAAGTGAGTCCCAACCCTCTCCCCTCGCCAGGACCTGCCCCTTGCTGCGGCCGGGCCGGTGTCTGGTGGTTCTGATTGGATCCCAAAGGGGTATAAAATGTCCCTGGTGCTGTCAGAGGGCAGCTGGAGGCGGTTCCTGTGCTGCTTCCTCCTTGCAGGACCTTCACAGCGAAGGTTTCAAGGCGCGAACTCTTGCAGGGGAAGCTGTGGGAGAAGCTCTGCAGAGCTGGGGTCAGGGAGCTGCTCTCGGGCCACACCCCCGTGTTGGATGGGGGGATAAACTTGTTCCATGATGGGATAAACTCGTTCCAGGCTGTTGCTCACACAGGACTTGGTCTGAAGCCGTTTATTTGCTGAGATGCTGACTTACAGGTGTCCCTGCTGTCCCATCTGCTGAACCCCCAGTGGGAGCGAAGTGCCTGATGGGTTTTGTGCCTTTAAGAATCCTCCTTTCAGTTTCCGCCGAAACCAGGGGAATGTAACACAGGCAGGAAGTAAAATTCCCACTTCGGCGTGTAGCAGGGAGGCTGAGATCTCCCGGACTCCTTTGTCTCACTTAATGCTCGGTCTAACCTTGAACATTTGCCTTAAATTCCTCCGAGGCAGAGACTTCTCAGCAGTGCCCCGGGGTGGTGACAGGGGATTGCATCCCCCAAGCCTCCCTCCCCATCCCAGTCAGGGTTTGTTTTCTCTGTCATTCATTTCGGAGCATCCAGCCCCTCTCCATTCAGCTTTAGGTCTCCTCTGACGTTCCTTTTCACACATTTAAGGAAATAATGCTGTTCTCGCTCTTATTCCCGGCTTCAGGCTGAATTTGGGGAACCTGGCCAGGAAGGTTCTGTCCATTTTCCAGAACGACTGTGTCCAGCAGTACCAGGAGGCCCTGGCCCTGCACAGCAGCAGGATGAGGTACCAGCCCCGCCCGGGATTTGGGACTTTGCAATGACCCACCAAGGATCAGGGCTTCCCAGTGCCCTCTGCTGTGGATGGAGCGTGGGGATGGGGATGGAGGTGGAAATGGGGATTTTAGGAACTGCTGAGGGACTCCAAAGGGGTAACGAGCCCTCAAACAGCTCTGTGAGCCCACTGGAAGTCCCACTGTGTGGGCTGGCTCCCATCCCGTAGTTCTGCCCTGCTATTTTACGTTTATTTTTAAAAAAGCCCCTAAACTTGCAGCTGGAGCTCAAGCAGCTCTGGGGCGGGGGGAGAGGTGGTTTTATCAGGACAAAATTGCTACTGAGGCAGAGAGCTCTACTTGCCGGGGAAGGTTTGCTGTGAAATGGTGCTTGGGGAATAATGCAAAGAGCAAATTACCCCGAGAGTGGCTGAGAGCGATGCTCTGCCTGTGGCAGCAGCAGGGCAGGGAGGGGGAGAGGACGCTGCAAAAATTGGATTTTCATGGCAAGGTTGCTTTTCCAGAGGAGCAGCTTCCCCTGGGCTGCCGGTGGGGGTGGAGGGAGGAGGAGTTTCTGGAATACCTTACAATTAAACCCATTTTTTGACCTGGGCCCGTTTCTGGTGGGGAGGAGCCCTGTGCTGGGTTTACAGCTGGAGGGGATTTTTAGGCTGGAGGTTTGTCTCGGGTGCTCAGAAATGCTCCAGGAGCTGAGGGCAGGCTCTGCTCTGTCCCTGTGCTCTCCCAGCCTTCTCCTTGCCTTTTCCCTGCCCCACCCCAGTTTTATCCCAGTCTTTTCCCATCCTTCTCCCGTTCCCAGCCCCAGCTTGTGCCACCGGGGGTTTCCATGCTGCCAGCCCTCAGCCAAAGGCAGGTTTCACCCTGGGGACAAGAACTGCGTCCCACAGTCCCCCCATCACCCCATCCCACCCCAGGAAATGAAATCTCCCTCAACTCCAGCGGGAATATTGTCTTGGATTGGGATTCCCCCCTGGAAGTGAAGCCCCACAAAACCCACGCAGTGCAGGAGCCCTGTCTGCCCTAAACCAGGGCTTTACCTCTGCTCACAGGGAGGAAAAAACCTTCCCCACGTTTTCCTGGGGTATTTTTGTACCTGTTTTCCTGTCCTCGTGGAGAAACACCACGAGTCACAGCTGGATATTTTTAATTTCTTGTTACTTCAGTTTTAATTGTCCTGTTGTGTTTCCTGCCGGGGTTTGTGGGGTGGTGGTTGTTTTTCTGGAGACTTGAGGTGGATCATTCACCTGAAATATTCTTCCCTTAGGTTTTTGGTTGTTTTTTTAAGCCAAAACAAACATTTATTTTTTTTTATACAACTCATGATGTGCCTGCTGGGTGTGAGGAACCTTTTTTGGGTAGATGCTCAGTCCTGCAAGGGACAAGAGGCCCAGGCTGTGCCGGGTGAAGTGATGGGCCTGAGCTGCCTCATTTACGAGCAACTTTCCCTGATTAATTAGCTATTAGTGCTGTTTGGATAACCTGGCCTATGGTGGCTGTTAGAGCTGTGATTACAGCATTGCTGAGACTCGTTTGCCTTCCTTCAGGATTTGGAGTCCAGACAGGGCTGCAGAAAGCATCAAATTAAAGCACATAAAGAAATTAATGATGCCAAGCATTGACCGGGAGTTTTGTCGCCGTTTTTTCCTCTCCAGGAAAGTTTGTGAGATAAAGAAGCACCTGAAGAGGCTCAGCAACCGCATCAGCACCTGCAGTGTGGAGATGACGGAGTGCCAGGACTGCCTGCAGGGCGTAGGTGTCCAGGGCTGCAGCTCCACAGCCTCCTCCTGCTCCCTGAGGATGCTCCTGCTCCCCTCCCCGGGGTCCAGGAGCACCTGGCTTAAGCAGGGGAACCCTGGGGTGTTTTAAACCCCCTGCTGCAGTACTCTGTGGGTGATCCGAGCCGGAGGTGTGGTTCTGTCCCGCTGTGTGAGCAGGGAGTGGGGAACCCTTTGGCAGGGCCACCCCTGGTCCCGAGGATTGCCCGGCACAGCCCAGTAAATGGGAATTACAACAGGGGGAAATGCTGCTTCACCTCCAGCTCCCGCAGCAAAGCCGCTGAGCTGGGGCACAGCCTCCTGGTCGATGTCCTGGTCCTTGGGCCACTTTATTCACTTTGTCCTGGAGCACTGCTGGGTGGGACTCCGGGGGTGCCTCCGAGTGTTTGCCCCGGGGTCAGCCCCACAGGGTGGGCACTGCCAGTGGACTCTCCATCTCCACAGGCTCTGGACAGGTTTCTCCAGATGGAGAGATGGGAGTTGGCGCCGGCTCCTCCCGTGCCTTCCCCCGTCCCCCTGAGCCAGGCATGCCAGGAGATGGCTTTGAGGTGAGTCTTTGGGAAGAGGGATTTGGGGACAGCCCAGCTCCTTGGGGAGGAGCAGAACCTCCTGCTGCTCATCCTTGGGAATGGGGTGAGTGCTCTGTGCCCACAGGATTGGAAAACTGTCCCTGCTGGGTGTGATCCCTGCTGTGGGACATCCCAGCCCTTCAGCAGGAGCTGCTCCCGTGGGAAGCAGGACCTGAGCAGTGCAGGAATTATTAAAAAAGAATGTCCCTGCAGGATGCAGGAGCTGCTGGAGCAGATGAGGTCGGTCACCTGCAATCTCCAGCTCAACAACAGCATCATTGAGCGGTGAGTGAGAGCACCCAGAGCTGCTGCCCTGAGCAGGGATTCCTGCTCCTTCCTCCAGGAATGTGGGCACACTGCCCCGGGAGGGGTGCGGGGTCTGGGTGCTGCCCTGGGAGCTGCCAAGCACAGCCACGGTCACTGCTGGGGTGGTTCACGTGGGGTTTTAACTGCCCCGGGTTTGCACCGTGGTCTGGCAGCAGCAGAATTTATCTTTCTTGGAGTTTTAGCCATGAATTTCCCATCATTTCTTCAGCCTCTTCTCAGCCTTTCCCTGTGCTGCCAGCACCAACCGCTGCTCACTGCCCTGGGGAAGGAGATGCTTTCTCTTTCTGGATGAAAATCTCTGCAAAACCCAGAATCCGCTGCTGAACCCCCCCCGATTTTCCTCCTCTGCAGCCTTTTCTTGAGGCTCTCAATGCAAATGGACAATGGGAATACGTACATCAGGATGTCCGGGAGTTTTAAAAGAAAAAAAACCAAGAAACTGGGAATCCAGTCCTGTTTTTAGGACCACATCTAACCTAAATCCTTTGGTTTTGTCCCTGCAGGTTGGGTGGGGCTGCTCCCACCCCCAGCGTTTGAGGGCCATGGTGAAGGTGCAGCTGCTGAAACAAAACCACTTCCCACCACAGGGAATTCACAGCACCTGGAGCCGTGGGATTTCCGTGCTCTGGGAGCTCTCTGTGTCCTACCTCTCTGCTCCAGCGCTTTGCACGTTCACCCCCATCAGCTCCGAGTGCCCTGAGCCTCTGGAAGTTTGGCCAGAAAATTGAGTGGGGTTTTATCGTCTTCTTTTTAAAAAATGCTTGAAGGACTCGGTGTTTTTATGGCTTCTCTGTATCACCGTGTCAGGTGAGGAAGAAGAAGAGGCGTGGCATTTTTTCTTCTTACTTATTTAGGGATTATTCCCACTTTTAACGTGCTGGAGTGGGGCAGGAGGGATGCTGCTGGCTGTGAGTGCTTGGAGCTGCCCTGGGAAGACGTTCCCAACACTTCCCTGCTGTTATGCTCCAGAGAAGTGGGATGGAGGGGGAACACATCCCTCCCACCTCGTTGTCCCTCGGGAATCGCACAGAGAACTGCGGGAGGACGCTGGAGATCCACGCCGGGGCCGTCCCAGCCCTTTCTTAGGGGCGGTCATTCCGCTCTGGTTTTCCGGCTGTTTTTTGACCTTGGGGCTGCTGAGGAGCCGCAATTCCCCGATTGTCAGCCAGGGCAGCGTGCGGAGCAGCGATAGGGCCCGCCGGGAGTGGGAGATGGTATCAGGAGGTGTTCGTGGNCCCACCCCCCTGCCTGTCCCCGGCGTGATTTATGGGCTGTCACCCCCATCCCACACCCCCATCCCCTCCTGCAGCACCCGAAGCAGATCCCACCCTGCTGGGCTCATCCCACCCCTCCCTGGCACATCCCAGAGCCGGGACGCATCAATCCCAGCAGAGGCAGCAAAAGGAAGGAGGAGCAGCGGCTGCGGGGCTGTGCCCGGCCTGGCTTTCTTGTAGGAACACGCCAAGGGTGCCCGGGAGCCTCCCCCGCCCAGGAAACCTTTCCCCGGTGGAATTTGGCACCAGAGCTCCCCATTCATTTTAATTATAAAAACCAACATCCTGAATGTCAAACCCAACTGTTTGCTGTGGAGAGGTGGAACTAACGCGTCGCTTAAAAGCTTTTCTCCTACAAATCATTTTCTAGGATTCTCCGAGTTTTCTAACGGGCGTTATTTTTAATCCAGCCAGCATTCACTGATATTCCCGTAGGAACAGGGCAGGGAGCCCAGGCAGGGTCTCTGCTGCCCCTCCTTGGATTCGGTGGAGCTGCACTGACTCGCACCAGCTGAGCATTTGACCTGGAACATGTTTGGCTTCAACAAAAAGGGATTTATTTCTTGGCAAACAGAAAAAAGAGTTTTTGCTAATAGCCCTTGTCATGCTTAAACTGCTGCAACACAGCAGCTGCAGAGGGGACTTCTGGAATCCAAATGAAACAGGAATTTTCCTGCCAATGTTAATTACTTGGGGTGTTTTTTTCCCCAAAAATATTTTAACCTGTGGCCTAAAAGAGCTCCCTGTGCTGTCAGCTCTGGATACCTGCAGGGACAGCTGGGCAGGATAACGACTCTGATGAGCCTCTTGCGCAGGCTGAGCCAGAGCTTGCTGTGGCGATAGAAAATATTACATTTATTTAGTATTTTTATCCCCTGAGGCTGCAGAACAGAGACTGGAGCTGTGTCCTGGGACGGTGCTGGGAAAATTTAAAAAAGAATGGTTTTAGGAGGTCCCAGCCAGGTACCAGGCAGACCTTTGCCCTCAGAAATTTCCTTTATTGCAGGTGATTCCTGATACAATTAACAGTTTGTGGAGGACATAGGCTAAACCACCAAATTTTTGTGAAACAATTTGCTGAGAGATAAATCTGCTGCTGTTTTCAAGCAGAAGCAGAGGAGGCATGAAAGCGAATCAGGATCCTGAGTGGGGAAGGAAAAGACCTTCCAAAACTTAATCTTGCTGCTTAGCACAGAACAAAACTCGAAGTTTTCCAGCTGCATCATTCCTCCTTTGGTTTGGAGCTCTTATTAGGGACTGCTTATGGCGCTAGGCTGCTGTAATTCAGAGCCAGCGTTTTAATCCATCCTTCAAATTAGAATCCTTGAAAAGGATTTGGATATCCTTAGCTTATCCTGTCCTCAAGAGTACACGGGAGACGTCAAATTCAGCTTTCCCTAAGCCCAGAAGCCAGGATTCACCCAGCCCCGCTCTGCCCTCGCTGCGCTGCCCCTCACCTTCCCGCTCTTCCAAAAACCAGAGACATTCGGGGCCATTCTGTCGGGATTAACGTGTTTCAAACCAGAACGGCTGAGAGCAGCAGAGAAGGGCCGGTGCTGTCCTGCGTGACTCAGGGATGTGTCACCCTCTCCAGCCGCGCAGGGCACAGGGGCAGCCGCCCTCCCAGCCAGCAGGGAGGGGGTGACAGGGACCTTCCCCTCCCCTGTGCCATCCCCGGCGCTAAAAGGAGGGGGTCACTCGCAGTGGCAGGGGACACGCAGCACCAGGTCCGGCCACCCCCGTCCGTGCCCTCCAAAGCCCCCCGTGCCCGGGGGAGGTGTGACAGCAGCGCCCCGGGCACCGCTGTCCTCCGAGCTGCTGCGCTCCCAAGATTTGGCCGCGATGTTTTCCCTTTCACGTTTCCCACAGCCGCGGGAGCCTCAGCTGGGGGCGACAATTCCAGCCCTGGGAGCCCGGCTGGCCCTGCAGAGGGGACAAGGGGTTTTCCCCAGCTGCCCGCTCTGGTGCCGTGCCCCAAAGCCGGGACAAAGCGGGTGGGACCGGGCTGCGCTGCCGCACGAGACGCTGCGGAAAACCACCGGCTGTGCTTCGTGCTGCGGGACCCCCGGGGGATGCACGGACCCCCCCGGCCATCCCAGACCCGCGGGGGTGCCTGTCCAGCGGGGAGAGGCCCCACGGGAGCGGGGATTCCCGGGGACGGGCTGTTGCGGGGACATTCCCAGGGCGCGGAGCGGGGAATCCCACGGCGAAATCTCGCGCGGGGGGTGCGAGTGCGAAGCGTCCCGATCCTCGGGGGGCTCCCCACGGGAGGGGCGCCCCGCGGGGCCGGTCCCGGTCCCGGTGCCACCCCCGCCCCCCCC
>VZTI01004623.1:408841-427028 GCA_013397865.1 Struthidea cinerea
TCGCGGCGCCGCGGGAGCCCCCCGAGCGCGGCCGCGGCCACCGCTTCGCCCCGCGGCTGCCGCGCCGGGGATGGTGCGACCTGTGCGGGGAGGCGGTGCGGGAGCGCGCCCTGCGCTGCGACTGTGAGTGCTGTCCGCGCCTTTCCGCGTCCTGCTGAGCTCTGCCTGTCCCCTGCCTGCCCCTCGCTGTCCCGCAGCCCTGCCCTGCCCGCACCCCCGCCCGGTGCTGCCGTCCCGCATCCCTTACCCTGCCCGGACTCTGCCTCCCCGGACCCTCTCCCTCCCCTTCGCCCCAGCTCTGCACCCCTCAGGGTCCCGCTTTGGTGCCGCGGGGGCCTGCCGGGTCCCCCCACTCCCCCTAGGGGGGTCCTGGGGGGCTGCGCATCGGGAGGGACCGGACCGGGGTCTCCGGGTGCGGGCGGTGGGCGCGGGTGCGGTGCTGCCGGGCGGGTTTGGAAAATGAAGTTTTTCCAGGAAAGAGGCGATGATCGGCTCGTGGGCGGGGTTGGCATCAGCAGCCCGCGGTGAGCAGGGAGGGTTCGTGTTTGTAAAGCTTTACAGTGAGGGGTAAAGTCCTCGAGAATTTGTAAATTTGCCTGAAGCTCTGCCCAAACTCCCGTGGGGAGGGAGCCGTGCCAGGGAGATGCACTAAGGCGCGTGTTCCTCATGTCGGATGCGTGCTCTGCTGGAGCTGTTCGTGCTCTGCAGGAGAGATTCCTCTTTCCCCCGTGTGGGAAGGGGCACGGAGGGAACGAGGTGACTCTGCTGGGGCTGCGCAGCGACCTCCGCGCCGTGTCCCCTGTCCCGGGACGCTGTTCCCGCTCCCCGGGGAGGTGTGACTCGCGGTAGTTGCTGCAGGAGGGGAAACGAGGAGGTTTGACAAAGCCGTGTCACTGATGACTTGGGGATTTGAGCCCTGCTGGCTGTGAAACTGCTCCTGTCCCGCTCAGCCCCTCAGGCTGGGGGAAACTCTTTTGGGACGCAGCTGCTGGGGCTTGAGGGACTTGAAAATTTGCTGGTCGGGATCAGCTGAGCCTCTTGATTTTCGGCAGAAGGTGTTAATGCTGATGCCATTCCCCGCAGGTTTGTGCCCCCAGGATCACCGGTACCTGTGAGGTGCCCTCAGTGTCGGTGTGGAGGGCAGGGAGCTGGTGCCGGTGGTAATTTGGGACTGAGCTCTGGGCCGGCTGCGGGACGCGTCGCTGCTCATTTTTGGGGCTGTTTGAGAGGGTTATGCCAGGCACGTGCAGCAGCACCAGCCTCACCGGGGCAATTAGTGCCTGCCTCAGCCAGTTCTGGTTCTTACGCTTGGCTTTGCTTAGATTACGAATCAATTAAATGTTTCTGGTGGGGATTTGCGTGGCGCGGGGCGAGCAGGGCTCTCGGCCGTGCCTCCTGGTGCCGTTTGGGATGAAGGGCGGCCGGGACAGCCAGCCGCACCATATGGCCCTGCTGCCTCGCATTAGGGCTTTAGCGCTGGCTGCTGTTAATTAAATGTAACCCAGCCGCCACCACAACGTGACACGGGGACACGCCGGGGCTGGGAAGTCGCGGCGCAGGGCGTTGGGGGAACGAGTGGGATGTAAATCTGATTTCTGGGGTGCTTTCTGCCTGCCGTTCCTGATTAATTCCCTCAAACCCTGCTGAGAGCCGGATGATTCCCCGGGGCTGGGAGCTGCAGGGAATGTGTGAATGAGCGTGCTTAAAGAAATAGCGAGTTTAGGAGAAATAAGGGTTATTTGAGGGGAAAAAAAACTTTGTCGAGGCTCTTTCACCAGCCCCTGGAAACTGGGGTCAGGTGCGAGGTGAGGTCCTGGCTTGCGTGCTTTGAAACCCTGACTTGAAGTACAAATTCACAGAATTTTGTGGCGTTGCGAAATGCTGTCAATAGTTGTTTTGAGGGACTTCTCCTCTGGCAGGATGTTTTCCATACTTATACTGAAACAGATTTTAAATAACTCTATTTCCCTTTTCATTTCAGAGAATTATGCAGACTGTGGGAGTAGTTCTGCCTCAAAAACTCCCCAAACAACCGGGATGGGGGGGAGGGACTCTCATATCTGCATTCCCTGTCATCCCAATAGTGATTCCCATTAACAATGCCCGAGAGCTGCAGACGGGGTGTGCTCTCCCCCCTTGGTGAATGTTTCTTTCTCTTTTTGAGGCAGAGTTGCCGCTTATTTGCTTTTGACTTGCAGCCTGAGGATACTCAAGGTTTTTGTTTGTACAGTTCTGGCCTTTTCTTATTTACGTCAGATCTGGTTGTATTTAGTAAAACGGGAAAGTGGCTTTATTTATTTATTTATTTATTTGTTATAATTATTTACTGTTCAGTCTGGAGAAAAGGAGGCTCAGGGGGGACCTTCTCTGGTTTTAACCCAAGTCCTGCCCGGGGGCGCTGCACCTGGGGCTGATGCAGATGTTGCCTGAGACATGGGAGCCTTTTTTCCCTGCTTTTATTCGGAGTGTTCCAGGTTCTGTGCAGGACAGACATCCAGCATCCTGCTCCCCGCGGTGCCAGTGTGAAGGGATGGGGAGGTGGGAGCTCAGGAGTGAATCCGACTGGCATTCCCTGAAAATCCTTGTTTCCAGCCTTGGAGGGAATGCACTTGGGCAGGAGTAGCAGCTGTGCCTTGAATATATTTAATGCATGTGGCTTTGTGCTGCTGGCACCTCTCAGAGCTGAGTCAGTAGTAAAGTCAATAATCTCCGTGTCGGGGTGTAAATGTGTCTGTCCCGCTGCGGGGGCACAGCTTTTCCTGCCAGCTTTTCCTGGCAGGGGAGGAGCAGGGGGCTGGATGGGCAGGCTGCAGAGGCGCATCTCTGCTGTGGGGTGTTCGGTGAGCTCCGGTGGGGCGGGTGCAGTGCTGGCTGTCCTGGTGACTAACGCGGCTTCAAAGCCCTCTGTGTGTTTTATTGGCTTTGGGACAGCACAGAAACCAGGCCGGGCTGCGAGCTGGGGCAGCTTCCTGGTGGGAAGGGTTGGGTGGACACCGGCTGGGAACGGCTCAAGCGCTTCCCTGGCTCTCGGTGTCTCTGATAAGCAAAAATCAAATATTTTGGTGTTTGTGTTAATAAAATAACACATTGCTGGCTGAAGGGCTTCTTTGCAGGAAAGTCACTCCAGCTCCCCGTGCTTCCCTGTGGGCAGCACCTCTGCAGACGCAGTCACACCTGAAGCCAGCTTTTGATCTGCGGATCTTACGACACAGATCCAGCCCAGTCAAGCACCTCAGCATCCAAATGCGTTTTGTGCCTCTGGTCTGGAGCCGCCCTTATCTCCCAGAGCAGCTCGTTCTGCGCTCAGGCTCCGCGCTGAATCAGCCCCTATTTCCTTCGGGAGGGAGCTGGTAAAACACCATTTCTCTTTCTAATTTGTAGAGCAAACTTCAGTTCTAATGTTTCTGGTTCTCCAGCAGCCGTTTGCTTAAGATAATGAGTTCTTTAACGAGTTCTGTCCCGAGCCTGGCCTCACCTGGACAGGGCTCTGCTCGCACCACTGGTGCTCTTCGGGACGCGGAGCTTTTTGTGTCTCTCCTTCCACCCCGCCCTCCCACTCTCAGCCGTGCCTCCAGCCTCGCCACTGTAAATAATGATCGCTGACAGTTCGCAGGACCCGCAGCACTTTGCATTTCTGTTCCGTTCAGCTGATCCAGGCAGATTCCTGAGGCTTTTCCTGCTGCCGGGTGGCTCGGGCAGGTGGGGATGGCGTTGGCCGGGCGGGTGCTGCTCGGGTGGGGTGAGGACGGGGTGGGGTCCGGGGGTGCCTCCCGCCCACCGCGGCTGCCCCAGGCAGGGCGTGCTCCTCCCCGGGAGGAGATGGAGCTGTGGGGAGGGACGGGGACCTGCCCAGAGCCGTGGGACAGGCTCGTGGGGTGGCTCGGGTTTTCCAGGGTCATGTTTCCTGCTGCATTCCAGTGCAGTGCCTTGGGAAGGGTGTATGGAGAGAGACGCCAGCCGAGGCTCCAGCTCTTACCCTGCAGGTTGGTTTTTGGGCTTCTCCCTCTGCTTCATCCCAGTGGAGCTCAGTGGAGTTTGCTGGTCGGGGTGTGGGAAGGAGGGATGTGCCCAGGGGCTCTCTGGGTGACTGAGAGAGTCCCCTGTGATAACTCACTGCTTTTGCTGCTCGGGGTGGTTTTTGGACTGGTTAAATTCCAGCTTTGTTACTCCCTGTGTTGTGCAGGGTGCTGGAAACTGTGAGAGGGGTCCTGAGCCGGGAGGTCACGGGGGAGTGGCTGCCAAGCGGCAGATTTTGGGCGCGCTGTTAAACTGATGTTTGTGTCCCACCCCGTCAGCTGCCACCTGGCACAGCTGTCACTGGTACCCCATGGAATGGTTTGGGTTGGAAGGGACCTCAAAGCTCATCCCAGCCCACCCCTGCCTGGGCAGGGACACCTTCCATTATCCCAGGCTGCTCCAAGCCCCGTCCAGCCTGACCTTGGACACTGCCAGGGATCCAGGGGCAGCCACAGCTGCTCTGGGCAATCAGTGCCAGGGCCTCACCTCCCTCACAGGGAGGAATTTCTTCTCAATATTCCATCTGAATCTCTCCTCTTTTGATTTAAAACCACCCCCCTTGTCCTCTCACTAAAAAGTCACTCTCCCTTTTCTTAGGATGCCCTGATTTTCATGGGTGCTGTGGAAGGCTCTACAAGCCTCTCTTAACTGTGTGCAGAGTTTAATCAATATTATAGTTAATCTCAGTGTATTCCTTGAACCTCTGATTAAACACTGGGGACTTTTTTATCCCCCAAACTTTAAAAGACTGCAGGGAAAAGCAGCAAAGAGAGAAGAGAGGATGCCGGGAAGAGACCTCCCAGCGCACGGCCGAGTCCTGCGCTTTCTCTCTCTAATCTCTTCCGTTGGGTTATTTTATCTTATCAAGCAAAAAGCCCCAGAAATAGAAAGTTTTCCATGGCTTACAGGAGATGCACGAGCTCTGAGCTGCGCTCCCTGCTCAGAAAAATAAATAAATAACCCCGTCAGATGGCAGCAGGTTGTAAATGGACAATGTCAGGGCTTTATCTCCGTGGGGGAAAAGGCCTCTCGTGGGAGCAGACACAACTTGCTCCGGTGCCTGCTGTATCCCAGAGCATTTGGGGTTGGAACGTGCCTGGAGAGCTCCTGGCCTCCTCTGCCGAGGATGACGGACGGGAAGGCGGGAGCGGCCACTTGCTTCGGGCTTGTAACAAAGAGAATCCGTAAAATCTTCAGGCACTTCCCCAAATCCAAGCCCTGGCCCGCGGGACTGCGCCTGCCCAGGAGGCCCAGCAGGGAGGTGTTGCTGGTTAGAGGTAGGTGGTGGTGGGATTTGGGGTTTTTGGCTGGGTTTGCAGGTTTTCTGCTGCTCTTTGGGGTGCAGGGTTTGCCTTGGCGCTGCTGGGCACAGCCTGGCCGCAGGGATCCTGCCTGGCCGGTGTGGGGTGGGCACGGGGCTGGCACCACACCTGTGGCACCAGGTGGCTTCAGCTTCTCCTCCGGCTCTTCTGCAGCCCTGCTCTGGCAGGAGCACAGGCCGTCAGTGCTGCCCCACTTGCCACTCCAAAGGAAAACCTGGTTTTTGTTAAATCACGGCTCCAGAGCATCTGCCAGCAGCTGGGTTTGTGCTCCAGACCTCGCAGAGGGGCGGCTGTCACCGAGGGGGCCTCGCCTGCTCTGGGCAAACAGAAACAGGCCCCTGGGGCTTACCCGTGCTTGCAAACAAATGAACCCAAACCATCTGGTTTAGACCTAAAACTGCCGAGACGAGGCGGCGCTGACGGAGCTGCAGGGCTGGGGCTGGATCAGTGCCCTGGGGCTGCATCAGTGCCCGGGGCTGTCAGAACCTGCTTTGCAGGAGGACTGAGACCCTTCCCTGGGCTGGCTCTGTGGGTGCTGGCGGTGGTGCCACAGGTCCTGCCCTGTCCCCTCAGAGCCTCCCGCTGTCCTGGTGCCACCGGCGGTGCCACAGGGCCACGTCCCGCTGCCAGCCCCGAGGTCACGGCAGCGATGTCGGGCACAGGAGGAGCGCCTCAAGCCGCACAGCTTGCAGAACCCAGCCTCGGGTGCAGCCTGCGCCTCGAGGTGGGTGAGCCCCTGAAGGGTTCCAGAGTTCGAATGGAGGAAGTCTCCGTTCTGCCACGTTGGCCCAGCTCTCAGGCACCTGTGGGGCCTCCCTTCTCCTTTTGCGCCCGTTTCCACTTGGGTTGTGTCCAGTTGGGAGGTGCCCCATGGGGTCTGTGGTATCCTGGGGGTGGGGGTGGGCACAATGACTGGAGAAACTCTTCCTTGGGAGGGTGGGGAGGCCGTGGTACACAGCAGCTGTGGCTGCCCCGTCCCTGGAAGTGTGCAAGGCCGGGTTGGAGCAGCCTGGGATAGTGGAAGGTGTCCCTGCCTGTGGCAGAGGAGCTTTAAGGTCCCTCCCAACCCGAACATTCAGTGACTGCACTCCTGTGTTTAGGAACTGAGATGGGCATTTACACGGGACTGGGTTACTCCATCCCACTTTATCTGTGGAGAAAAGGAAATTCCCTTCAGCCACCAAAGTTTTTCACAGCACCGTGATCTTTCTGTTTTTGGGGAAACTCCATTCCCAAGTGTTCCATTGTTTGACTGGAATGGAAATTATCTTGAAGCCTAAGTGGAGGCATCCTGCTCCTCTTGGCAAACCGGTCACGTGGCTGCTTCCCAAAGCTGTGCAGGGTTTCTAAAATTAGTGCTCCCCACCGGATCCCGAGTGATTAGGTCTGTTAATAGGTGACGGTGACTAAGGAGGTGTCGCACTTTAATCCCACAAAGAAATGCCACAATGGGCCTGATCCGGAGGAATTGCTCGGGAATTGGCATTTCTGTGATCCAAATGACGTGTGTCAGACCTCTGGCTGCCTTTGCCCCACTCGCTGGAGCTGCCCAAATCTGAAAACCTGGGCCCACACGGGCAGAAGGGACGTGGTGGTGGCAGATGCTCAGGTGAACCCACAGCTGGCGCATTCTCCAGCTGGCACCTCCAGCAAAGACTTGGCCAATGTCCCCCGTTGAAAGGCAGTTCCAGCTGCTTGAAAGGTCATGCATTAAATTACTGGAACTGCAGCTTATCTCTAATTAAAAAAAAAAAACCCAAAAAAA
Organism: Struthidea cinerea; assembly: GCA_013397865.1. Taxonomy (NCBI): domain Eukaryota; kingdom Metazoa; phylum Chordata; class Aves; order Passeriformes; family Corcoracidae; genus Struthidea; species Struthidea cinerea. The sequence continues at coordinate 415,946 of VZTI01004623.1, forward strand.
AAACAAGTCTCCCTGCTTTTCCCCCAGGCTTGAGACAACTGACTTGGAACAGGAGAATGACAGACAGCTCACGCCAGATGAATGTTAAATGATAAATGATTTCCCTGTTTCCCCTGGAGATTGATGTTTCCCCCCTCAGGCACCAGCTCCCAGCAGTGGTTCAGCTCCTCTCACTCATTCTCAGGCGCTGGAGAATTCACCAGAGCTGAGCAGAAATCAGTTTCCAGAGCAAACATGGGATATTCCTTTGCTTTCCTGCAAGCCCCAGATATTCAAAACCAATGACCCAAATGCTAAAAAAATAAAAGGAAAAGGGGGAAAAAAAGGAAAAAGAAAGAAGAAGTGTATTTCAAATACAAGTTCAGTGGCTCTTAGCAAGGTCACAGGGCTGGTGCAGGGACAGGCACTCACATCCCTCTGTGAGTGACCTCTCTTGTCTCCCTTTTAGGATGTAATTTTTTTTTTCCAGGTTGGTGACCGCTCTGGAATTTTGGGCGGTGTAAAAAGTAAATTTAGGGCTGTTTGTGAGGCAGTTAAAAATTAAAAGGCTCAGGTGGGCCGTTAAAGTGGAAGGAGGTTGTTCACTGCAGTCAGGAGGGTTTGGAGGAGTCGGGGCTTTGAGGGGAGGGGCTGTGGGAGTGGTGGCCATGAATGTGGGATAACCGGAGCTGGCAGTGCCAAATGTGCCCCTCTGCAGCTGGGGGTGCGCAGGACCCTGTGCCTGAAGGGGTTAAAGCTGGGCTGTGCAGAATCATCTCTGCACGAAGGGGTTAATGTGGTTAATGTCTGACACTGGGTCAGCATCCAAAGCAAACAGCCACAGAAATGCCTTGCTGCACCTGGGGCTGGGATGTGTCCCTGCCCTCTCCGGGGTGGATTTGGGGCTGCTGGTGGTCGATCCACACCACCGGAGCTGGCCCTTGAAGTTTTCATGTTTAAGCCCTGGCACAGAGAAGCTGTGGCTGCCCCATCCCTGGAAGGGTCCAAGGCCAGGCTGGACAGGGCTGGGAGCAGCCTGGGACAGTGGAAGGTGTGGGAGGTGGAACTGGATGATCTTCAAGGTCCCTTCCAACCCAAACCCTTCCATGCTATTTAGTGACCTTAAATCGTTTGACCTCTGTCCGGTACACGGATGTTTCCCGATGGTGGGAGCTGAAGGATCCTTTCCCCGTGCACCGGCCAAGCTTTTGCTGCAGGTGACGCCTGCCAGGAGCGGAGCTGGCCAGGGGTACCCCGTGGTTTGGTGGGATTTGAGCATTTTCCATGTCGGTGTGCCAGCGGCTCGGGGAGAGGCAGCAGGATGCGTGGCAGGAATGCGGCTTGTGCCGCTCCATCGCATCCAGGAACACAGGATTCCCTGTGGAGAGGGTGCGGGAGCCAGTTTTGCTCTGGATGGGGTATTGTGGTGCCTCTCCTCACCTGCAGGAGCGCGCCTGAAGGGGGACGTGTGTGTGAACAGCGACGTGTGCCTGGCTCCAGCTCTGACCCTACCGGAATCCCTCTGGCTGCAATCCAGTCCCTTCCCGTGGCTCCCCCGCTGCCCCCCAGCCCCACCCCGCCGCTCTGGGGTGCCTCACGCTGTCCTTTCTGTCCCTGCAGACTGCAGGTACACGTGCCACCAGGAGTGCCGCAGCCTCATCCAGCTCGACTGTCGCCGGCCGGGCCAGTGGCAGAGCCAGCTGTCCCCGGAGAGCACCCTCCTGCCGCCCTGCAGCCAGGTACGCCGGGGAGGGGGCTCGGGGGGGCACGGCCCCGCGGTGACCGGCGGGTTCGCCTCCAGAGAGCGGATTTCCTGCTCCCGAAGGGTTTTCCAGGAGGGAGGGCTCGTCGGGGCTCAGTCTGCGAGGGTCGCTGAGGTGTCACCTGCCCCGCCTGGGTGGGTGCGGTCTGGTGGGATGGAGGTTGGGAACGTGGGCATCCCCCTCCCTCCCTCCCTCCCTCCCTGGTAAGGTGTGCGTGGAGCTCCGGCGTGGTTAAAACGCTGCTGTCACCTGGAGCAGGGCGGTGCCGTGCGGGGACATCGACCCCCGCAGCGCCCAAATCCCGGTGCCTGCGAAGGAGGATCGGTATTGGGATGAACCCGTCCCAGCACCGTGCACAACGCCTGGCAATCAGCAGCAGAGGTGCACTGTCCTGCATCGTGCAGGGCACGAGCGTGGATTTCTCCAGGAAATCCGGAGTTCTGGCCGTCAGCCCTGTTTTGAGAGTTTCAGTGGTTCCGGGGGATCGAGGCTCTTCAATCTGTGTTAGGGATGTGCAGTAATCCCAGGGTTACTCCGGAAGGCTCAGCTTTGCCTTAATCCCTCCGGGGTCCTGCAGTGTCTGGGGCTCCAGCGTGGGTGGGACAGGCTGCGGGGCCGGGGAGGCTCTCACCACGCCGGATGAGATGTGAGACACTTAATGCTGCCAGCTTAAGGCATTGCTGAGAGACCTGCCTGGAGTGGATTTGGCTGGGATGGAGCCTTCTCAGGCTCTGTGGGCTTTTTTTGAAACGTCTGGAACAGCTCCCCAGGGAAGTGGTGGAGTCACCATCACTCCAAGTGTTCAAAAAATGAGTGGCTGTGACACTTGGTGGTATGGCTTAGTGGGAGTGGTGGCATGCAGTCAAAGGTCTTTTCCAGCCTTGACGATTCCGTGATTCTGTGTTCTCTCCCTCGTTATAACCCCCTGTTTGTGTCCCTCTCTGTGGAGGACCTGGAGATGGGAACATTTTGCACTTTTCCAGAGGCAGTGTGGGGTTTCAGTGGGGTGTGTGGGGTTTGGTTTTCATCCATCCTTCGCTGTACAAGCTCTGGCCTTGCTGGACAGCTGCTGCTGCTCTGAATGGGATGGTCAGGAGGGATCTGAAGTGGGATGGGATTGATCCTTCTAAGTTACACATTACAAAGGGGCTCGGAGCAGGTTCTCCACTCCAGGTGTTTGTATAAGGGGGTGAAGCTAAATTTGTGTGTGGGGACATCTCCTTTGGGTGTCACTGGGCTTCCCCCAGCAATGCTGGGCTCTTGGAAAAATGAGAAGGGCTCGCTTCATCTTCAGGGCGATCACCCCAGCCGCGGTTATTGATGGGCCTAATAACAAACAGGGGGCCTGTGCTTCGTGGCCATCCATCACCCTGACACGGCCCGGTGTCATCCCGGGGAGGGGGAGGCCCCTTGTGCCAAGGAAACAAAAGTGCCTCTCCAATTCCAGCGGCAGACAGAAACCCACAAGCCCATCCCAAAGCCCTGGCTGGGGGTTTCCCCTCGGAATCAGCGCAGCAAAGCCCTGGCAGGGTTCCCCGTCGCCTGTGCTGGGGGTGTGGGGGCTGATTTGGGGGTTAATGAGGGTAAATCACTGCAGCAAAGCTTCATTATTCTTCATGGATAATCAGGGAAAAATCATTGCCAGGTTTGCTTGATCTGAGCCACGTTCCTGGAGTGTTTCTGTTGGTCAGGCAGGTTTTGCTGCTGGAAAGGAGGAGGATGGAGGGAAAATAATGTCAGTATTCCAGTAGGAGACTAGCAGGATGCCTGAATATGGTGGCAGGAGGACAAGAGGCCTGAAAACACACGAAAAAATTAATAGCTGCCAGAGCTGGAAGGCATTAAATCGTATTACAAAATAAAGCAAAGTGGAAGCACCACTGAAATAACTGTTTTAATATCACCTATTTCAGTGCTGTTACCATGTAACACCAGGCTTTGATAACTGGGGCTTTGATCCAGGTATTTAGGAGCGTGTTACAGCTGGGTCCCAGAGCAGCCGCCCAGGGTGGCATCCAGACTCTGCCCAAGCTGCCAAAAGCCTCCGCTGGTCTCGGCAGCTGCAGGAGTTGGGTCCCTGGATTTGGCAGGGCTGGCTGTGTGCCTCCCCGCTGTGAGCTGCTGCAGCCCACCAGGGTGGGTCAGTGGGGCTTTGGGGGGCTCATGTGCAGGTAACCATTAAGTGCAGCTGCTGCTGAACAATGGGGTAAAAGTTGTTGGGTTTATTTGTCTTTGTTGGTTTTTTTATGGAGCTGATGTCCCAAGCAGCCGGACTGCAAGGAAGAAATGAGGGATTCTTGGAGAATCCCGTGGAGCATCCAGGGGTTGCGCACTGGTTCCCCTGGGAAAAACTTGGGCTGAGGCTTCATAAAAGACCCCAGTGCTGATGCTCCCAACCCTCACTTTCTGCTGGTTGTTGCACATGCTCAATTTAAGCCTCTTTCTCCTCTAAATTTATCCCTGTGGAGCCGAGGGGGCTGTGCTGCTGCAGGAACGCGCTGCTGCCATAAGAACGTGCCTTATTTATTCCCTCTGTAAATAAAGCCACTTGGATTCTTGCCTTCCTCTTTCTGAGATGCAGATGTTGCCAGTCTTCCCATCGACATCCCGGTTTGTATTCATGGGATGCTGCTGCGGTGGGCACGGAGCTCTCAAAGCCTTGTAGCAATTGAAGTCCTTCAACAGATACAGCTGGGAGGGTTTGGAGCAACATCTGCAACCTGTCAAGAGGGGAAGAGGTTTTAGTGCTGGGTGGTGGCTTGTGGGAAGGTCTTGGAGCCCTGTGGGAGTAGATGGAGGAGCAAGTTGAGATGAGATATTGGGAAGGAATTCCTCCCTGTGAGGGTGGGGAGGCCCTGGCACAGGGTGACCAGAGAAGCTGTGGCTGCCCCTGGATCCCTGGCAGTGCCCAAGGCCAGGCTGGACGGGGCTTGGAGCAGCCTGGGATAATGGAAGGTGTCCCTGCCTGTGGCATCCTATGGGGAGCAGAGCCCTTCCCCTGCCCAGCCCCACAAATCCCTGTGATCTTCACCCAGCAGGAAGGTCACGGCTGCTGGAAAAGCAGGACCCAGGAGCTGAATGCTTTTGCCTGGGCTGCAGCTGAAGCTGCCTCAGTGTGGGTGCTGGAATTGCTCCTGCTGCTCTGACACCAAATGAGGGGCAGAGAGGCACCCACTTCTGGTGACCAGGGGTCCTGGCACCCCGAGGAGGGTCTGAGCTGTGTCCTCACCTGCCTCCCCCCTTCCTGATTCCCTCAGAAGGTGATGCCGCGGCAGCTCCCGAGGATGCTCTAACAGGGACGGAGCAGCCCCCGGCCCACCGTGGCGCCGCGTTTTGGGTCCCCAAGGTGGTGCCAGGGGTCCCCAGGGGCCAGGGCCAAGCCCAGCACCTCGGCTGCGAGCTGGGTGAGAAATTTTGCAAGAGGAAGTGGCCGGGGCTGCGAGGCGAGGGCAGGAAGGGGAGGCGATGCTGCTGCGCGGGCACCCCCGGGAGCGGCGAGCGGAGCGGGAGCGAACTGGGAGCGAACTGGGAGCTCTGCCCCTTCCATGCTGCCCCAGCGCCGCTGCGCAGGGAGGCGGGTGCAGGAGGCGAGGGAAGGGAAGGGTTACCCGGCACGGCTGCCTGTTAAGGAGGAATAGCTCGGCAGGATGAGCAGAAGGAGCTGCTGCAGATAAGCGGCGAGCCGGGGATGTGAGCGCGGGGCTCGCCGATGGTCGCCGGCCCCCCGAGCCCCCCGGCTCGCCCGCAGCCCCTCGCCTCTGCCCGGCTCCCATGACCATCGGCAGCAGCATGAGCAGCGGCTACTGCAGCTTGGATGAAGACCTCGAGGATTGCTTTTTCACGGCCAAAACCTCGTTCTTCCGCAGCGCGCAGAGCAAGGTCCCCGCCAAGGTAACACAACTCGTGCGCAGGGCCGGGGGATGCCGGGGCTCCCGCACGTTCGGCTGCGGGTGCTGCCAAAAGCGAGCTCGTGTGGGAGCCAGGGCAGAGCTGCCGGCGGGGAGGGGGTTCTGCCCTCTCCTCTGCGGGGTCTGCGCCGCTGCGGGTTTTTCTCAGCCCTTGCCACGCCGGGTTTCCCCGTTCCCCGGGGATTCACGCCGGCGGAGCCGGCTCTCAGTGCGTTTTTTCAGCATGAGGTGAAATCCTTTAGCAGCCTTTAGCCGGCTGTCAGCCACGGGTCAGGCTCCCCGGCGGGGACCTGTGGTTTGGCCTTGCAGAATCTGCACCATGAGTGAAAATTGCACCTGCGGGGTGGATGGGAAAGTTCAGGGCAGAATTAATCTGTGAACTGATTAACGCGATGATGAACGTGGTCCTTTTCGGGGACCCTGGGGCTGTGTGTGCCTGCCTTGGAGAAGGATGGAGGGTTTGGCTGGGCAGTGTTTCACCCAGCATGAGATTTGTGTCTCGGCAACATTGCCAAGGCTGTTTCGCAGTTTTTAAATGTCTATTAAAAAAAAAAAAAAAATTAAAAATCGCTGCCATGAACTCTGGGGCCCCAACCAGAGCTGAGCATAAAAGGAGAAGGCACTGCTGCAGAAGTGGGAGTTTCACACGGGAACGAGAGCCCTGCAGCAAGATCAAATCTGGCCCAGGGAGCAGCTTCTTCACTCAAAATCCTCCTGTAAACCACCAGCACCGACGTGCTCCTGCTCAGCCTCTGCTGTGTTTGCACCTGAGGCTGCAGAGCTGCAATCCCCAGCAGGTGCTTTGGGGTTCAGCTTCCTGCAGCAGGTCCAAAGGCTCCCCTTGGGTAGGGGGGGCTGCTCTGGAGAGAGAGCTTCAGTCAGCTGGGAATTTTATTGAATTTCTCTGAAGAAATGGTTTAAGGTGGGATATTCCCTGCTAGCCAGCAGCTCCCTCTCGCTATGATTAACCGACACGTACTGCTGGTTTTTAAATGTCATTTGATGATTCATTTGTGGAGGAGATGGAGGAGATCGGGGTGCTGGTGCAGCCAGAGCTGCTCTGTTTGAGCCAGGACACTGCAGATCCTCGGGGACCTCTGGAAATCAGCCTGGTGCTGTTTGGGATTTCTCCCTCACAGGGGGGTCAGGGGCTGCCACAGCCCCTTTTTCCCCAGCTCCTCACCTGGACGTGACCGACGTGGGCGGCAGAGCTCAGGCTGCCAGAGAAGATGGAGCCTTTCGGGGGTTTGGTGCTGTGGGGAGGAAATGGTTCCTGTGCATGAAAAACACTCCCCCCCGCTGAACCGAGCCCGACTGGTGTTGTGTAATGGGTCTGTGTGTGGAGGTGGATTCTCACAGAGGGGGAAACCACGCTCAGGCCTTGGTGGAAGAAGGTTTGGGGGGGGTTCATGGCTTGTTTGGGGTTGTTGGTGGTGGTGCAGGTCCTGCAGGGGCACGAGGCAGGGAGGAAGAAGAGGTGGTGGACATCTCCCTTGGGTTTTGATTCATCTCCTGTCCTCTCTTTTTAACTTGGCACCTTATTTGAGTGGTAATTATTGAATTGGCACATTTCCACCCCTGCAAGGGCTGTGTGTGACAGCAACTCTGTTTTTCACCACCTGCTCCTGGCCGTGGGCAGAAAACAGCTCAGACCCCAGAGTGAGTTAACCTGGTGGAATGTTTGGGAATGGTGAGGATTGTCCATCCTGGCGTGCCCAGGAGCGATTCCTGAGCCCAGGCCAGTGGGCAGGGCCTGCTCTGGGCAGGAGGAAGCTCAATATGGATAACTTAGGGATGCACGTCCTGAAAGACACAGGAAACATCTCTGTGGAGGAAATGTGTTGTGGGTGAGTGGGAGGGAACACAGAGGCTGCTGCACGGCATTTAAGAGTGGGATTTGATCTGTAGGATTAGAGGAACAATTTTTCTGATTGAAACAAGTGTATTAGTGAATTGAAACAAGGGAAGAGCCTCTTTCTAGGAATGCTGTAATTCCTTTTTATTTTCAGAACCATCAGCAAAATCACTCTTCATTAGCAAAGAGCTGGTTGAGATCTCAGATGTGACCTCGTCCCTGGAGATCCGTTACTTTGCATTTTTGGGCCTCTCCAGCTGAATGGCTTCAGTGGCTTCTGCCTGAAGCCTGACTGCTCAAAACTCTGCAAAATTGCTCTTGGAGTCCTGCATCAGTGGCTGATGGGAGAGCTGGCTCAGAGGGGGAAGGGGGACAGGGAATGTCCAGGGATGGGAAGCACAGGAGGGGCAGAACCCAAACAGGGGCTGGATGAGGGGATCTCCAAGGTCCTGTCCAGCTTTGCCCCATAATCCCAGAGCTGGCTGGTGCTCAGGGCGGGTTTGTGGGGTGCAGGGAAGCAGCTGGGGCTGGGGGGCAATGTGGGCATGGCCAGCCTGGTGCAATGCAGAGGAGCTCCAGCCTGGACCCCCCTGAGATGCAGCTCCCTGTGAGGACCTTGTCAGCTCTCACTGCTGAGCTGAGCTGTGGCAGGAAAATCGGTTTCTAAGTGAAATCTCCATGGCAATCAAAACACTGAGCCTGTCTTCACTTGCTCTAACCTCTCTGAGATGCAGCAGCCATCCCTCTCCCCTGCTCTGGAGAGGCACAGCTCTCCTGTCTTCTGCCTTTTCCTCTGAGCCCCAAAGTAACCCGCAGCATCTCATCTGAATTTCTCAAAGGGAGGGAATTGCTGGGGGTATTTAAGGTTTTTTGGGTTTTTTTTTTTGGTCCAGATCTTGTGTGATTCTCCCCCCTGCCTGTCTGTGCTGCAGCAGTGGATCCTTTCCCAAAATAGTTCTGTGAACCCTGGCAGTGGGTGTTGAAGGGGAAGTGGTGGGTGTTGTGCAGGGATGGAGAGCTCTGTGAGAGCAGAGATGTCCCAGCTCTGGTGACAGCCCTGTCCCCAATGTCCCTGAGCTGCCACCGCTCCCTGCTGCAGCAGGATTTACAGATCCGAGCTGTTGGTTCTCATGTTTCTGACTCAAATTTGAAGCACTCACATTTCCTCCCAGTCCTTTGTGCCGGGCTGTGCTTGTGGTCCCAGGCGATGCCAGGGACACTCAGATGTGCTTCTCCAGGCTTTGTTTTCTGGTGCTTTAAGACAAATCTTTCCTTAATAAGTGGAAAAATTGAGGATTGTTGCCCCAGGCCGTACAATCCCTTCAGAGGAGATCTCTGAAGTGCTCCTGCAGTCTGAACAAGGAGCCAAAGGGAGAGCTTGGGCCGCGGGTTTGGGAATGCGAGTTGTCACAGCCTGGCTGATGGAAATGGTGATGGAGCTGTGCCCGAGCACACCAGGGAGGACTTGGCCACTCCTGCCTCGAGCTAAGACTGCCAAGAATGCGGTGATACTGGGCCGGATCCATCCCCACTGCTCTGCTCTTCGGATTCATTAACGAAATAACTGGTGAGGAAACCTGGCCGGGAGCGAGGGGCAGGGAGGTGGCCCTGGGGCAGCAGGGAGGTGGCCCTGGCTCCAAGGAGTGGCCACACTCAGACCTTCTGCCTCTGCTGCTTTTCCATGTCTGGTCTGAGCCACAGTTCCTGAGCTGCTGCTCTTCCAGCTCGTGAGCTGAGCATCCAGGCTGTGACCGCACAGCAGCTCCTGTGGTGGGACAGCTCCTGGGTCCCACCTGGAGCTGTTGTTCCCAAAACAGGGGTCCAGCGTGGTGCAGAGCTGCTGCCTCGGGTGCTTTTAAAGGTTTTTTAAGTTGGGGGTTAACTTGAGAAGGTGAGAGGCTGTAGGGACGGTGCTCTTTGAATGTGGGGTGTGTTTCTCCTGGCATCCTTGCAAACTGATAAATGGAAATATCTGTCACTTAGAACTCTTTTGAGAGCTGTCACCATCATTTCGATGGCCCCTGGGTTGTCCGTAAAAGCCTGGCAGGAGTTTACAGCTCATTAGCCGAGTGCTGGCTTGCACAGAGGGGGCCGGGCGGTGAGCTCTGCCCAGCCCCGGGCCATGGGCTTTGTGTGCCACGCTCCTGCCCCTTCCCAGAGCTCTTCCCGGGCAGCCTTTGTCCCGCGGAGCATTAGCCCAAGTGCCAGCTGAGGCTCCAGTCATTCCTTACAATCGGTATTTCTTACAGCTGAGCGATGATGTCGGTTGTGGAGGCAGGGGCAGGGCACAGGCGGGTCCTGCGCTGCTCTGGATGTCCCAAATCACCGTGTCCGGGCTCTGTCCCGGCAGCCCGTGGGTCGCTGCAGCCACCACTGCCCGCCAGCTGTTTTATGGCAGTGCCACAGGGCTGGCAAAGGCCTCAGCTGCTGAGTCGGAGCGATGCCGGCGTGTTTAACCTCGGCACCCGTGGCCGTGCGGTGCTGTGCAGCAGGCTTTCCATGGAGCAGCCGTGGAGCCCTCCTGGCAGCTCCAGGTTCCCGTGGTTTTCCTGCCGGTGGCACAGGACGCTGGCACAGGGGGTGGCACGGGGGAATGTGCCGGTTCCTCTGCTGCCACAGGGATGTTCCGAGGCCACGTGCCCAGGTGACCCCCAAGGATGGCTGAGCTGGCTCTTCCCTGCTTTCCATGCGGGAAGGCTGCAGGCCCAGCAGCGCCCGCGAGGGTGTAGGTGCGGATCAGAGATGTGGTTTTGTTCACAGCTCGCCTCATCCTGTCCCGGTACAACAGGAAATGTGGCAACGGTTTATGGTTAAAAGCTTCTGTTTTTCTCCCTTCAGCCAGAATTGCAGATTCTGCACCAGAAACTTTGCACAACCGGAGGTTGGGGTTGATTTGTGAGGAGCAAGAAGTGGCTGATCTGATCATGCACTGGGGGAGGAGCAGCACTTCTCTTTCCAGGCTGTGGCTGCTCTTCCTAGGGCTCCTGCGCCACGGGGCTGGTGCTGCTGGGCTGGTTTTGGTCTGGAAGACAGAAAAGCAGAATATTTAGGCGTGTAGGGTTGGGATGGGTGGGTGGTCCCTGCCTGGGGGGCTCGTGGTGCAGCCAGGCCTGAGCATCACTTGAATGGCAAGGAGAGATGAAGGGCTGAGCCCTTGGATTCCCAGTGCCCTTATGGGCTCCCCCAGCCCTAAATAGCTCCTGCAGCTGGGGTGGCCCCACTCTGGATCCTCTGGGACAGCTGGCTGGAATTCACCTTAATCTTTCTCCCGTGACCTCACTGTGTGTCCCCAGGTCTCATCCGGACGCTGTCCTGGCACTGAGCCCGCGCTTGGATGGATGCATGACAGAAATTATCCAAACTTCCCTTCCCTGCAGTGGGAGGGTGCGGGAGGAAGGGGCTGGCAGGGGGCTGAGCAGGCTGCAGCTCCCCCTGACCTGCCCGCTGTGGGGAAGGGAGGGTGCCACAGCTGGGCAGTGCGGGGACACCGTGTGGCACCGGTGACGCGCTCCTGAGCCAGGCCCCTCCTGCCGCGAGTGCTTTGGGTTTCTTGGAACCCAGAGCCATCCTCGTCTGCC
>VZTI01004623.1:427264-443995 GCA_013397865.1 Struthidea cinerea
CTGGGTGGGTGGGTGGGTGGGTGGATGGATGGATGGATGTGGGTGCCGTCTCTGCTGGGCTGTGTCCATGCCATGGATGATGTGTGGTGCCCTCAGCTCTGCAGCTCCAGCTCTCTGCGTGAGAGGGGACGGTCCTGGGATTCCCCTGCCCTCCCTCACTGCGCGGTTGGGGTGGGGATCAGCCCTGGTGAGGGGCAGCGCAGCTGTGCCTGTGCCAGTGCAGTGACAGGGGTGACGTGAGGAAGTGCAGGGTTTCTGAGAGTTCATCTTCTGTTAACTTATAGGGAAGGGGTTTTTTTTGTTTGTTTTTCCTTTTTTTTCTTTTCCTTCATGCTACTTTCAAAATCTCAGCCCTCAGCATGATTTCTAAAGTTGATTTTTAAAGATTCCCCTGCTAGCCCAGCAGCTGTGTATGCCCAAGGCTTGGTGCAGTGCATAGATTGAGGTGCAGCGTGAGCCAGAGGACTCTGACAGACTGGGGAGTTCTGATAAATGGGTATTTACGTGCAATTCTGAAATAACCCAGGAAAGCTTTGCTTTTATTGTCATAGAATGCTTTGGGTTGGAAGGGACCTTGAAGATCATCCAGTGCCAACCCTGCCATGGGCAGGGACACCTTCCACTCTCCCAGGCTGCTCCAGCCTGGCCTCGAACACTTCCATGGATGGGGCAGCCACAGCTTCTCTGGGCACCCTGTGCCAGGGCCTGCTCACCCTCCCAGGGAAGGATTTCTCCCCAGTACCCCATCTAAATCTCCTCTCTTTTAGTTGAAGCCATCACCCCTTGTCCTGTCACTCCAGGCCCTGGTCTAAAGCCCCTCTGCTTCTCTCAGAGCCCCAAGGAAGGCAGTGGCCAAGGAGGCTGCACCCAGTGTCAGCGCTGTCCCCTGCTCCACGTGGGTGTCCCGAGAGGTCTCGAGCTGTTTGCTGCTCTGGGGTGGAAATTGTGAAATCGTGAGCTGCCACTGGGGAATCGCTTCCGTGAATCCCGGGCTCCCGAGTCCCAGCACTGCAGCTGCCTTGCCAGATTGCAACCAGGGTTTCAGTTCGTCCTCTGCTTGATTCTCTTCCTGAAAGAAATACCATGGGTAGCCTTGGGCAGTATTGGCTTATTTACAGCTTGCTGCCTCCTTGTCGTGCGTGCTCTGGGGCTGTCTGGGAAGGGAGGAGCTTTGCTCCCCAAGCTGCCTTTTTCCCCTTTTTTTTCCCCTTCTCAGAGGTTACAGTTTTCATTCTGAGCCTTCCCAGCCTTGATGGCACATCCCTTCACGCTTGCTGCTCCCTGCTAATGCCAACTTCTGAGCAAGCCCACATAAAATCTGGGAGCGCTGCGCACAGTTCCAGGCAGAGCTGGCGAAATGCGTTCCCCGGCTGTCTCCAGGGGAGGTGGTGAGTTGTGGGAGCGCAGCAGAGCTCCGAGCTGGGAGATCCAGCCCGCTGAGCATTGCCCAGACACACAGAGGCTTGTTTGCTGCAGATCCAGCCGATAGAGCAGGCAGCGCTGCAGAGACCTGCCCTCCTGGCTGGAGGGGAGCCAGGGGAGGTTTAGATGGGATAGTAGGGGAAATTTCTTCGTGGGAGAGTGGTCAAGCATTGGAACAGGCTGCCCAGGGAAGTGGTGGAATCACCACCCCTGGAAACGTTCCAAAGGCCCGTGGATGTGACACCTGGAGACGTGGGTCAGTGGTGCTGTGTTGACAGCTGGACGCGATCTCGGAGCACTTTTCTGACCTTAAAGATCCTGTGGTTATTCATCGGTGACATTTCCATGGGTGGCCTTCAGGCAGAGCCCACCTACAGGTCCGATCTGTTGGTTTTGGAGGAAATTCCCCCAAACTGGGCGAGCAGCACCCTCTGTCCCCGTGTGGGTGAGCCCAGGCAGGCACTGAGCAGTTCCTGACACGGGCTGGGATGCCTGGACTGGCCCTGCAGTGCCTGATTTATCATTAGTCACACAGCCAGCCTGCTGCTCGTGTGCTTTTGTTGCTCTGAGCTATAATTTCCCAAGCTTTGGACAAGAGCAGTGAGAGATTTAGCTCCAGGTTCTGCCTGGGTGAACCCAGTGGAAGCTGCTCGAGTTTTGGGGAGTCAGAGCTGTGAATTCTGGAAACAGGATGGGTTTTTTTTGTCTTGCATTGCAAGAAGTAAATAAATGCTCACAGGTGCAGGTAGCTTTGCTTTCAAAGTGGGTTTTAAAGGCTGGATATGTCATCCTGGTTTGCACTGGGATGTTTAACTGCAACTGGGGCATTTTGTGTTGCCCTCCGCTGCCTGTCACCCGTGCCAGAGGTGGTTTGGGGTTGGGATGTGGCTTCCTGCACATTCAGCCTCCTGGCTGCAGGGACCATCCCCACCCGCGTCATCACCGCTCAGGATCTGCGCAGGATCCATTCCTGCCTCCCCAGGAAAGCGTGGGGCTGAGCAGATGGAGCCTTACCCCACACACAAAGCAGCTAAAGCCCGGCTCTTCTGATTCCAGAATGTAACGCAAGCGGTGGAAGAAGAAAAACCCGAGCCCCCGACCGTCCAGGAGATCAAACAGAAGATTGAGAAGTACAATGCAAAGGTCACCAACTGCCTGTTGATGAAACTGGTACGTACTGGGCTGGTTTTGCCTCACACACAGACGCTGCTGCTGGTCTCTGTGGGCTCGCAGGGGCCAGCCTGTGGGGAAGGTGTCACGGGGCGAGAGGGCTGGTGGCTGTCACGCTGCTTTTCCTCCTGCTTGGCTTTCCAGTGTCGCTGACACTCCAGGTAACCCTTCCCTGCCTCCATCCCTCCCTCCTGGCACTGATCTCTGGCCACCAGTTGCCACAAAGACTCGCCCCAAACGGATGAGCCCCCGTTGTTGCAGCGGGGATGAGTCACGGTGGAACTGGGGCAGTTCAGCAGCTGTTGGAAGTGGATTTAGAAACACAAAACCTTTCTAGAGAGAGATGCTCTGCCCTCACCACTGCCAGGCGTCCTGGGTGGACTGTACAGAACCAGGCTTTTCTCCTGATTCCTGCATTTTTGCAGAGCTCGGGGTGGGGTAAGAGACCGGTGGTGGGATCAGCTGATCTCCAGTGATGATGTGAGAATCCCTTAAATGGGGAGTCAAACACAAGGAATAAGGTTGGGAGATCCTGCTGAACCCGGGGTTTCAAATCCACATTAAGTGCAACTACAAATTCCATGTAATGGAATTTCCATAACTGCCTTGTAGCAGGGCTGGCTTGAAATAAAACAAGATCCCACAGATGAGAGGAAGGGATGAGTCACTGCCAAGAGAAAATCAGTAGTGGCTGTGCCGAAATTACAGGGTATTTTTGACACGATTAACAAGAAACGCTGGAACTCCCAGAGCGGGGGCAGGTCCTGCTGTCGCCCCACGCTGCAGACCAGCCCCTTGTGCTGGAAAAGGGACTGGAAAAGCTCCCTGGAGCCTGATCCCTGTGTGCTTTGCTCCAGAACGACGATGGGACGTACACAGGGTTCATCAAGGTGCACCTGAAGCTGCGCCGCCCCGTGACGGTGCCGGCCGGGATCCGGCCCCAGTCCATCTACGATGCCCTCAAGGAGGTGAACCTGGCTGAGATGACGGACAAGAGAACCTCCTTCTACCTGCCCCTGGACGCCATCAAGCAGCTCCACATCAGCAGCACGACCACGGTGAGCGAGGTGATCCAGGGGCTCCTGAAGAAGTTCATGGTGGTGGATAACCCCCAGAAGTTTGCACTTTTCAAGGAGATGCGGAAAGATGGGCAAGGTGAGTTAGTTCAGGGCCTGGCACCTGCCAGCTCTCCCTGGGGTGGTGAATTTGGCTTCTGTTTGGTGTCCTGTGGGACTCACTGGGGTGTCAGGCAGGCAAAGTCTAAATCCAGGTGATTTAGACCTCCACAGGAGGTGATGCTGCTTAAGTCAACGGGGAATTGTGGTTTTAGAAGGGGCTGAAACCCCCTGAGAGCTTACAGAGATTGTTACGAATCTGTGCTAGAGACTCAGCCCCCTCCACTGTGATCCCGAGCATCCTTCTCCACGCTGCAGCTGACCTCCTGAGCTTCCCTCTGCCCTGGCAGCCCCGATCTCACGGTGGGTGTTTGCTGTCCCCTTGCAGTGCTCTTCCAGAAGCTCCCTCTCACCGAGTACCCCCTGTACCTGCGGCTGCTGGCGGGCCCTGACACGGACGTGCTGAGCTTTGTGCTGAAGGAGAACGAAACAGGGGAAGTTGAGGTACGTTGGTGACTCTTTTCCTTGTTTTTCACGTGAACGTGGAGCACGTGGCAGGGCTGGGAGATGTGTGGCAGAGGCAGCACACAAAGGGCTGTTTCCCCCTAATGGGGCTGGGTTGGTCTTTTATTGCTCCTAAATGGGCTGGGTTTTTAAAACAATTCAAACTTGAGCTTTGAAAATGCTGAGGCCAGTTTCGATGGCCGCTCCCCCGTAATCTGTTTATGGAACCCAGCAGTGCCAGCCCAGGGTTAATCCTCGCTAATTAGATTAGCTGAACACTGTTAGAAGTAATCCACTAATTTAAAAGCCAGGGACATTCAGGTAATAAATTCACAGCCAGTTTTGGGTTGAAATCTTGCTCCCCACCACAACGAAGCAAATGCTGGGAGCTGCTGCATCCTGCAGGATTCTGCTTCCCGTGCTGTGCAGAGGGAGGATTGGGATGGTCCTTCAGGCTGTAGCCCCTTATCCCATCTCTCTCACAACATGAGATTAAAATCCCTGGAGATCAGATAGGTTTGGATGTATTTTATTGCTCCTCCTCCCAGATTCAGAGGTAAGAACCCACAGACCCCATCAGGTGTGTGCTCACTTCCCCTCTGTTTCTGCTGGTGTTGCAGTGGGACGCGTTCTCCATCCCAGAGCTGCAGAACTTCCTGATGATCCTGGACAAAGAAGAGAAGGACAAAATCCAGCAAGTGCACAGGAAGTACGAGAGGTTCAAACAGAAACTGCAACAGACCTTGAAAGAAGCCAGAGGCAAACCTGGATAACCCTCAGGAGGCCCTGAGCATCAGACTAAGCTAGAGACTGTTTTTAAGTGAAAAGACTTCTCAGGACACCTTAGTCGTCATTCTCCCTCTTTGACCTTCCATGAGGACTGGCTCCCAGCACCCCTAAAATGATCCTATTGCATTTTCTTCTTCTGAAACCTCTTCTCCGAGGACCAGAGCCAGTCCAGGAACGGGAAGCCTGTTTCTAAAACAGCTTCAACAAACCAAACGTAGCTGCTGGTTGGCTTTCCAGCCGTGCCATCCTCTGGAGAGGCTCTGTGGAAAATTCCTGGTGTGGCACCCGACAGGGACCCATCTGCTGGCTGAAGTTTCGAGCAGAGCAACTCTTGCTGCTCCTGCTCCTCCCAGCGAGTTGCTCGTTCCTGTTTGGAGGTGCTGTGGCCCACGGTGCCCTCGTGGCCCAGTTCTGGTTTCGTAAGGAGAGCGCAGGAAGCAGCAGAAGGGGAGGAGGTTGTTGCACCAAACCATGTGGGTGTTGCAGCTGTAACCAGCACTGCATGGACTTGTTCAGGGCTGAGGCAGCCAGGGAAATGTCAGGTTATGACTCCAAGGCAGCTGCAACACCCCAAGAGCCTGTTAGTAAATATTATTGCAACTTGCTAATAGTAATTCCTGGGAAAATCATTCATTTTGATTCTATTTGACTTCTAATTTTGAAAAGAGCCGAATTACAGTAAATATCCCTGATGCTAAGTTAGCCAGTGTTTCACCAGTTCTCTACTCCGTAGGAATTGGGACCTGTGTTCCAGAAATTCTGTTTGAAAAGCGTGAAGGTGATGGTTGGGGCACGGACTGAGGGCTCGGTGTTGAAGGTTTAGCAATACGTGTCCGTCAGAGGAACCCAGGAAAGCCGAAAGCCCCTTCACAAATCAGATTTTGAGCTGTGAACGTGTCTGGCCTCGAGGGAGAGGAGCCCCAGCCAGGCCTGGGGTGCGGAGGTGGCACCAAGTAAGGGAATTAATTGTCCTTGGATGCTTTCTGCTCACCCCACCTGTGCTTCCTCCTGCTCCCCCTCCTCGCAGTGCTGTCCCAGCCCTGCTGTCCCTGTCACACCCCCCGTGCCCTGTTTTCCCTCCCCACTCTCAACTGGTGCTCTCCTGCACATCCAGGAAGCTTCCCAGGATTTGCTCTCTCCGTGGCGTTAGGAGAGGACAGCAAGTCCCTCTCTGCCTGTCTCAGGGCTCCCAGCACGCCGAGCATCCCTCAGAAGAGTGCTCGCGCTGCAGGCTCGGTCCCTGCCCTCGCTCCATGGTGCTGATGCCGTGCAGGGATCACTGCAGGGCCGGGAATGCTCCAGGGATCCCGTGGGAGAGGATGGGCCCCATGTTTACCCTCAGTGCTTCGTCCCAAGCACGCTGCACGCAGCCAGGGCCAGCCCTCCCTCTGTTTACACCACAGCAGAGCGCAGAGAACGGGGAATGTCAGTGCTGGGTCGGGATGGAGCAGGGAAAGGGGTTTGTGTGGACTTGATGAACAGCTGCCCCTTTGAGCTCACTGTGGCTGCTGGGATCCCACCTGCACCCAGTGCCAGGGGAGGCAACAGGTTATTGGGGAACGTGGAGGAGTCTAAAATTTACCTCAGTGCCTTTTTTTTCCCTTAAGTGTGAAAACTTTGCATTTGGAGTAAGGAGGAAGCTGTGCCTTGTCCCTCCTGTCCCCCCCAGTGCCCCCAGCACTGGTGTGGCGAAGCCGCTGTGGGGTGAGGAGGGATGAGGAACTGGCTTGCTTCTTTCTGCAGGGTGAATGCTTGGGATTTTTTTTTCCAGATTTTGAGTGTTTGTTTCTAAGCCACATGAGAGTAACTGCATCACGTCAAGCCCTCGGTTTGTGTGAAAGCCACTTTCTGCCAAGCTCAGTTGCAGCTCCTGTTCTGGTCAGCAGTGAGGGTTTGCTCGCAGGGCTCTGGTGCAGAAGAGCCTCCAGCTGTACTGTACTCTACACCCAATGACCTTTAACAACTGCTGGCAGCCACAGAGCAGCGCTTTCCATGCTCTGGGGCTGTTTGTCCAGCTACAAGCAGACTTAGTACTTCACTACTCACTCGTGAAGTCATTTAAATACCATTTATCTGGTGCTTTGAGCCTTGACAGCACCGTATAAATACTTCAGTTCCACCGCGGGGAAGAACGCTGTAAAAACTGCCAGTGGTTCTGAGAGGGAAGAGCCACACGCTTGGTTTGAAATCCCTTTTCTTTCTGGCTAAAAGTTGTGCAGGTTTTCCTTTTTTTTTGTTTTGGTGAGCGTCCCCTCTCCCCTCCTGGCCCCAGCATGTCTTTGACAGTTCGTAGAAGGCATGGCTTCGTATGCAATCACTGTGGATGCTGCTGAAAACCTCCTGCCCCCAGGAGGGCTCTTTCTTTTGGTTTTTTCAAGATGAGGGGCATCTGAAGAGGTGGTGGGTGTTGAAACTCGAACTCTCATGGGTCAGTTGAGCTGTTTTTAGAAGTATTTGCCCCTTCTTTAAGCGCAAAATCCTGTTGGCAGTGCCTTTGGTTAGCAATTGTCTCGCCTAGGTCGTGTGAGTTTATTTTCCATGGCTACTGTAAAACCTGTAAAATAATGTGTATAGGATGGACTAGTAGAGCTTCTATGGCAAAGTGAAATGCATTTTTGCAATGCTGTAATTTATTTTTACTACTCCCTAGTGATTCTATGGCATTTTTACAAAATGTCCCACTCTCAGCTTTTTTTGAAGGTTCTGGAACTCTTTGTTCATATGCAGACAGTGTAAGAGACAATGATAATAAAACTGTCAGTAATTAAAGAAATCTCTTGGCCTTCTCGTTCTGGTGCTCTGCTATGGAACTTCCATGGATTAAGTCTAAAGGGAAATACAGGAATCCTTCCTAGAGGTGAATTTAAATTTCCTAACCTACTGTTAAAGAGTTAAATAACGTCCACCCCTGTAGGACCTGAACAAAGTGTTCCATTAATTGTAGCTGGGGCTGACAGAGCTGTTACCTGTAATAAATTACAGCTCATGTCACACATTAAAATGTATTTTTATATATAAAAATAATATAAACTACAGAAGCCCAGCTAATACAGTTAATTCTCGGTGCTGAAGTGTCTGATTTCAATAGCTGGAAATGTTTAAAAGGATAAAATCTAAACCCGAGTGGGTTTTACTTCTGACAGTCTGTGGCAGAACACACTGGACTGTCCCAGGATTGTGCTGGAATGTATTTTTCTCATATTTCAGTGGAGGTTTATTCCACACCCTTGGTCAAAGATGCAAAGCAAGAATGTTAAACGACCCAAAAGCCACTGTAACATCCAGCGCTTCAGTACCAACTTCCAGAAAATACCACACAAGGATAATGCCAGGGGGTTTATTCAGCTTTTTATTTTTATGAAAAATGAACACCTGGAGCAATATTATTATTTGGGTGAATTCCAGACCTTGTAAACATCCAGGACTCGTTTTGGAATGAGCAGGGCCTGTACATGATCCTTGATTTGCTGGCAGAGAACGCTTCTATCAATAACGAGATCTGAGCAATCCTCAGAGTGGATTTTTCTCCTACTTCTTCCGGCCAAGCTTTGGAGCCTTCTCCAGGCCTTGGATGTATTTCCGAGGTAGCTGATACTCTTCTGCAACACAACCAAGAGCTCACTTCAGGTAAGGAAGAATTAAATAAGAATTAAAAACTCGGTTTTGCTGTAAATAGCTCCAGAATCTTCTTACCGAGCAGCATCTTGGCCAGATGATGGATTTGGTTGCCTTGGATCTGGACCTGGACTCTGTCCTTTGCTCCTGGTGCTGGGGTGATGGTGGCACTGGCTTGGACCTTCTGTTGGAGAGTGTTGGCCACGCACTGTGGGTCCAGACCATACAGCTCAAGGTTCTTGATAATTGTCACCTGTGGGGTTTAAGTGATTGGAAACATCACTGCTGAGGGTTTAGCAATGACTGCCAAAGCTGCCCTCAGGATCTGGGCGTCTCATCTGCTCAACCCCCCTCATTTCAGCTGTCTTTTTTTACCTTCTTGTTTGATGATCTCTGTGCTATGCTGATGTCGATGGGCTCAATGTTTCCTTTCCTCACCACGGGTTCTTGTCCAAAAAATGTCACCTGGTGTAAGGGCTGCAGTCGTTCAAGGCACCTGAACGATGCAATAAATCTGTGTCACTCTGGACACTGAGAGAACAAGCACCTGCTCAACCCCTTTAAGGTGTGAGATCTCATCTTGTTCCCATTTATCTCCAGGAAATTACAGCTCAGGCAGCTCCCACCACGGGGCTTTGAGTTGCAGGCAATAAATCTGTGCAGTTCTGGGAAGAGATATTGAGAGAACAGTCACCTGCTCAAGAGTTCATCCCATTTAAGGTGCGAGATCTCATCCTGCTCTGATTTATCCAACAGGCAGTCACACAGAATGGCATCCACCTTTACAAAGCTACAAAACAAAAGCACGCACAAGGAGTGAACCAGGTCACTCTTTTTCTCTAATTTCAGCCTCTCCTGTGGAAGCAGGGCAGGAAAACTCCCACCTGTACCTACTTTTTGTTTGTTTCATCAACCAACTCGTTACTCTTCACGTAGTTAATGATGATGTTTCTCACCTCACTGCTTGAGAGGATGCTGCCTTTTCTGAAGGGAAAGAGAATTTTTAACTCGGGTATTTGGGTGTTGGGTTCTGGCACTAGGACAGAAACAGCATCTGCAGTTTTGTAGGTCTCTCTCTTCCTTTTTTTTTTTTTTTTGCTTACCTGTGTCCAGATTCCTGGAAGAGCGGGATCATTTTTGTGGAGACGCCATAGAGTGGAATGATTTCAGGAGCATGGTACACTTGCTCTCTGTCTTCGCTCTTGCTGTCTTGGGCAACAGAGGCCGAGGAAAATCCTTCAGGCACTGCAAATGCTCTAATGCTGCAACAAGAATTGTTTGGTGTGAGCAAGAGGGATGGAAACAGCTGGAAATAGCAGATTCCACTCCCTTCTTTCAGAGACTCCCAGCTCTTTTAAAGATGGCTGTGATATTCTACGTACTCTGGGTGTTTCCAGTCCACTTCCACGATGCTCTCCACACCTTTGTTCAGCTCCTTCACTTGTAAGATCTTCTGGTGCTGCATGCATTGCAGGAATTTAGAGAACTGAAGGAAGCAACAATCAGAAATGTGGAGTCAAGCATTTTAAACTCCTGCTCTTGTGTTTCAAACCTTTTCTCTCCTTCTGTTTCTTATTCAAATTAATGCCAAAAAAAAAGCCCCCCAAAACCAACAGAAAAATCTCACCTTCTTATAGCTTGATTTCTTTATGTCCAGTTGTTTTCCAGCAGGGCTATAAATGGATTTTTTTAAAAGTTCTTTAGTTATAAGTCACCCTTCATTTCTTCTTAAATCTTGCTACTTATGCTAGAAGTTTCTTAACAGTGGGAATACAAATCACACAGAAAAAGAATTACTTCAAAGAAGCTGATAAATAGAATGCTATGAGTGAAATTAGTGCTGATGTTCTTGTGGACAGGCAAGAAGCCACTCAGGTGACTAAACCATGCCGAAACCAATGTCAGCCAAGTCAAGTTGGCTCCCAAGTGCAAATCCAAGTCTGGACAATCCTGACATCCAAGTATTTGACGTAAGGATTGTATTTGATCGAAGTATTTGATGGCAGAAGTGAGCATAACTTAGATGAGAACCGGATTTTATTTTTTAGTCAAAACCTTCTTCCTAAATATCCCACTCAATCTCCATGTTTTAAACACCAAATCCCAGCATGCAAATCCCAATTCCATCTCCTTCCCACGTACCAGCAGGAGAACATGTGGCTGCCTAGAAATGTGCTGGTGAGCAGAGGGAGATCTGACTTCTTTACTTTGCATTTTAAGGCATGGAAAAAGCACTGATTAAATAATGCATCCATTTGCTCTGCAGGGAAAGAAAAGGACAGGCAGGCAGTGAGTTGTCTGTGGGCTTCAGCAACCCAAAGGGAAATGGTTTGGGTTCGCTGGGATCCAAAAATACCTTGTGGGGTCCTGCTGTCCTCAGCCTCCTGCTGATCCTCTGCGCTGGCATCCTCAGCTGGTTCTGCAGCTCTGCTCTCACGGAGCTCCTCCTGTCCCAGCGGTTCTGCACAAGTGTCTCTGTCCCTCAGGCTCAAATCCCCGATGTCCACGCGCCGCTCTGGCTCAGGGGAGCAGCTGCTGACAGGCTCCTTCCCCTGCAGCTCCTCCTCGTCTCCAGCGCTCTCCTTCGCAGCAGAATCCGTTACCAAGGGAGCTAAGGCAGGAGGAGAAGATTTGTCACCATATTCCCTACAAAAGGAAGAAAAAGCAGAACACAGCTTTCCTTTGGCTGCTTTGAAACCACAGGACAAGGAACAGGTGTCACCCTGAAAAAAGGCACTGGCAGCTGCACTGGTGTTTTTCTGTAATCTCTAAACTATAAAATTTACTTTGAACTCATCTTCCTCCATAAATTCTGACTAAAGATCCTATCTAAGATGTACCCAAATAATTCAGTAAGTTGGCCTGACAGACTAAATTTACTGGGGCACAGATTTGGATTTCAGTAAACACATGAGACCTGTTGCACATTTTGCCCAAGGCCGGGCAGTTACGTACCAGAGGTGATCCAGGTGAGTGTGCAGCACAGCAAAGCCCTTCCCTTTCATTCCAGCAGCCAGCATCTCCTCCGTGGACATGGTGGCAACTCCAACTGCCACGGGAGCCCTGGGAAAAGATGGGAATGTTGGAGCAGGACAACACAAACACACTGTGCACTGGAGACAGGCTGTGCCACTGGGATAGACTGAATCGCTTTTACAATGTCCTTGTTCTGTACAAGCTGATTTTTTTTTTAAAGCAGCTACATATTTCCTGGTTATCCTTCTGGTATGTAAAGTTTTCCAAAGAATCCCAAGGATAAGTGGAGCTGGGATGAAGTGAAGGTTGTGCAGTGGCACATTCTTGCTTTTAATGAATTACCAGAAGCACACGCTCTGCCAAAAGAGACCAGCAGTGAGAGAAAACCAACAGCTCTAGCACTCCCTCACTCAGAATTTCCACAGAGACACAAAAACAACTGTGCAGAATACAATTTTTTGCTAAAAATATTGGTCCACACAGGTCCAAAAAAAAACAATTTACAAAGCTTCCCACCTCAGCTCAAACATATCCTAGCCCAGAAAATTAAGTGGATGTTTTTCCTGCTGCGTTTTCCACTGCTTGGGTCCACAGTGCATCAAATGCACAACAACGCTTCTGCTTTGATTTCCTCAAAACCTTTCATTTCATTTTTAGTTTCTGGACAGGTTCTGAATTGGAGAATCCTCTGTACCTGTTTCCCAGGAGGGTGACAGCGCAGAGCGTGCCCCGTTGCACTTGCGGGAGGCCAGAAGATGGCACCACAACTCCTGGCAGCATCAGGTCTGCGGGAAGAATGAAGCGCATCCGTTTCTCAATGAAACGCTCAGGCACCGCCTCCTCCGCCCCCCTCCCTCCCGTTACTCAGCAAAAACAAGAGCTGAGCACACGCCAGAGAGAACAGGATTCTCTATTTCTCCTCCTGAGGCAGCGCTTTTTCCCCGTGGAGTGCGGGATCCAATTCGTAAGGGTGCTGGGCACATCCCAAAAAACTCTCAGACCTGAGGGACTGTTTTTAACGAGCTCCCAGCACCACCCTTCAGGAACAAGGAGAAGTGTCAGGAATTACCCATTCAGTCTCCCCCGTCCCCAGGGAAGGTGATCCCAGCAGGTTCATAGCCTCCCATTCATTGTCACAGCTATTTTTACCAAGTCTAGAATGAACTCTGCAACTGCCACCAAAGCTCCACATGGCTGGGGACAGAAATCACATTAAAGCCTTAACGTGACCAGGTGAGCAGCATTAAATTATGTCAATTACCAGGGCAGACAGCAGGTATTTGAATTCATGGAAGAGCTATCCCAAAACACTGCTGCTCTTTGGAACTGAATGCTTCCTAAATCTCCTCCAGCCTGCAGCACTGGAGAGCCTCAAGCCTTTCCTCTCCTTCCTGAGAAGTGGCTCTACCTCTCCCCCTGGCCATTGTCCCCTGGCCAGCTCCTTATCTTTGGATCCTGCACAGAGGTAGCCTGGTTGCCAGGGGCGATGAATGACCCGCAGGCCTCTTTCATCAATGTCCTTCCCCATTAGCAAGTCCTTTTCCCCAGAAACTGGGTCATTACAAGTCAGCAGCGAGGCTTGCTCAGATGTCTATCACAGCTACACACTCGAGCACTTCATTTTCCCCAAAAGCAGACAAAGCACAGAGACCCGAGTTCCACTTTAGATCCTGTGTCATGGAAAAAGACATCCCTTCCTACGTGAGCGCTTCCAGGTACAGACCAAGGCTGCAGCAGCTGCAATTTAATCTTTTTCTGCTTGAGCAGTCCAGCAATTTAAAGTTTATAATGCCCCGATTCTCCTGAGTCTGAACTGCATCCAAAGCAGGTTCCAGAACACAGACTCCTTTCCTGTTAGTCTTGATCCGTAATGAGGTGGTAGAGCCAGTAACCCAGGAACTCTGCTCCAGCCTCACCCGCACCATCCACAATTTGGCTGACAGCGACTGCACTGTAGGTTCCAAAATAAATCCCCTTCTTATCCACAGGATAAGCGTGTTCACCTGGGGACTGACAGGAAGCAGCGTGGCAGCAAAGGAACTTTCAAAAGGGACAGCCCAATGGCACAGGCAGTTCTGTGTCCCAGTGCAGCTGCTCGTCACCCTGAGAAAGTATTTCAAAATCTGAGCCTCCCACGCGGAACAGGTTACAGCATTTAAACAGCTTCACCTCCTTTGTTTCATTCACAGATCCTTTTTACAGCTAGTTTATTTCTTTTTTAGGACACCATCACGAATTATTTTTGAGTACTAGTTCTTTCTACTTGTTTCAGGTACATTTTTGCCACTGCTGAAAGCAAACACCTAAAAAGCCCTGAAGGCAGCTCCTTTTTGCAGTGTGAAGTGACAAAGTTCTGGTGCTCTTACCTGCTCCTCCTGCAAGTTTCTGTAGCACTGGGGGCCATGTTGCAAAGGCAGGGAGAAGGTCTGGGTAGACCCACAGAGTGTACACTGTCCCAAAAGAGAAGTAAATTTAAAAATGCATCATTAAGAACATTTCTAGCTGTTGTTTCTTCCCACCTTTAAGACCAAACTCTCCTCGGATAATCAAGGAGATTAAACTTAATTGGATAATAAAACTCTTAATTGGGTAATAAAGAAATGTGAAATCGAAACAGTGCCACGATAATTAACTGGGAAGGAAAGCAAAGAGGGAGGATTATTCCAGTCTCTTCTCCCTACCTGTTGGATACAGAACTTTCTCAACTTCAAAGAGTATTGGGTTCCTGTGGTTCATGTAAACAGTGATGGCCTCCCCTTTGTGAGAGTATATTTTGATGACATTGAGCTCTTCCTTGTTTGGAATCAACTCAGCCAGTTGTTCAGCGCTCAGGGTGGGAAAAGCTGCTGCAACATCACTGCGTAGCTTCCTCCTGCAATGATAAAATCCCAAATGTGTTACAAAGCTGTCTAGGCCATCCCTCAAAACAATTCCTACATCTGCTGTTACTGTTTTGTTGGCTGCTCCAGAAATTCCCACCTTTTCACAGGAGTTCATTTGAAGCATTTGTGTCCGGGTTTACAAATGGTGTAAGAAGAATACCAGGAAAAGGCCAAATACACTTGCCCTGCTCATATCTTCCTTAAACATCTGCTTTCAGCTTCTGTTTGCTGCCCGTGCCTCTGTTTTGTGCTGTGATTTCAACCTGGGAGTGTCACACTCGCTCAGCCCAGCCTGTCACCCACAGCTGGATGGGGAGCAAGGGACAGCCAGATTTCCCTGTCCCCCAGTTTTAACTGAGGTTTAAGCCCCAGTGACCAGTGACGGGGGGGGTTTGTGGTCATTCACAGCAGTGTCCAGTGAACCTGACCCATCAGGAGGTCAGCCCAGCATCACTGCTCAGGAATTCTTTATTTCTTAATAAAGAATTAAGAGAATTACAGATAGTTCGGGTTAAAAGGGACTTGAAATCCGACCCAGTCCCACCCCCTGCCACGGGCAGGGACACCTTGCACTGTCCCAGGTTGCTCCAAGCCCCGTCCAACCTGGCCTTGGGCACTGCCAGGGATCCAGGGGCAGCCACAGCTGCTCTGGGCACCTGTGCCAGGGCCTGCCCACCCTCACAGGGAAGAATTTCTTCCTAATATCCAATATAAATCTACCCTTCTCCAGTTTAATGCCATTCCCCCTTGTCCTGTCACTCCACGTGCTTATCCAAAGCCCCTCTCCAGCTCACTTACGGCCGCGTTAGGCACTGAAAGCTGCTATAAATAAGCACGCAAGGCTCATCCAGGCCTCGGCATAACATTTCAGTTAAAAACCTGGTTTGATTACGGCAGCGCCTTCCAGAGAAACGCGCATTCCGTGCTCAGGCCGGGAGCGCATCACAAGCAGGGGGTGAAAGCAGCCCGCGACCGCGACCCCGGGGCCGAGCCCCGCGCGTCCCCCCGGCCCGGCGGGGGTCCCTGCGGGGTCCCGGCGCGGCACTCACCGGTCCGAGCCCTTGATGCTGGTGTTGGCCCTCACGCGGAACGCCCTGGCGAACATGGTGGGCCCGCGCCGTCCCCTCAGCCCGCGGCGGCCGCCATGGCGCCGTCCGCGCCCGTAAAGCGTCCGGCTGGAAACGGCGCCCGGCCCCGCCGAACCCCGCGACCCCCGCCCCGCCGCCCGCAGGGGCACCGGTCCCCCTCGCCCGTGGTGGGGACCCCCGCCCCAGCTCCTTGAGGGGGTCCCGGTCCCCTTCGCCCGCGGTGGGGACCCCCGCCCCAGCTCCTTGAGGGGGTCCCGGTCCCCCTGCCCCGGCTCCCTGCGGGGCTCCCGCTGCCCCCCGCTCGGGTCTGGGGTCCCCCCGCGGCGCCCCCCGGGCTCCTCCACACGAGGGGCTCTCAGAAAAGCGGGGTTTGTTTTGTGCTGAAAGTACTGAGCTGTTTGCTGGTTAACGCGCCCTGGCAGGTGGGCATTCTTGCTGTGATTTATTCATTTGCCTGAGTGTTCCTGATCGAGTTTGCTGATCCAGCTCGAGACGGAGGAGTTCGGAGCGGGTTGGGGTATTACAGGAGCACTGCAGCAATGCAGCCTTCGCAGGATCACAGAGTTATTGTGGTTGGAAAAGACCTCCCAGACCATCGATTCCAACCCGTGCCCGATGCCCACCCTGTCCCCAGCCCAGGGCACTGAGTGCCACGTCCTTCCTTCCTCGGACACCTCCAGGGATGGGCACTCCAAACCTCCCTGGGCAGCCCCTGCCAAGGCCTGAGCTCCCTTTCCATGGGGAAATTCCTGCTCCTGGTGTCCAACCCGAGCCTCCCCTGGCCCAGCCTGAGGCCGTTCCCTCTCCTCCTGTCCCTGTTCCCCGGAATAAGATCCCAAATCCCCTCCGGCTGCCCCCTCCTGTCAGGGACCTGTGCAGAGCCAGAAGTCACAGACACCACTTGAATTTTATTTTTTTTATTAATTTAATGAAGGGAATAAATACACCTCCTCCATGCCATTAGAGAGGCCTCGTGCTCTGAAACGCCACCGATGCCTTTCAGCTCTGTAACTCCCCCTGAGCCAGGTGAAATCCAAGGCTCCTCGCAGAGAGCTGAACGTTGTCCTGGACGTTTTATTTCAGACCAGCAGAGGGGCTGGCAGGGTCAGGCAGCCTGTGCTGTCCCGGAGCCCCCACACACAGCACTCGGGGTTTTACCGGCCTCCACCT
>VZTI01004623.1:444348-463757 GCA_013397865.1 Struthidea cinerea
GGGGCTGGGGGGAAAGGGGGGGGATGCGGTTTGGGTCGGGGGCCGCCGAGCCCCCCGCGTGGTCCCGGCCGTTGTCGGCTCTGTCGCGATAGGCGTTGCGGTTTTAAGTTCTTGAGCGTGGCCGACAGCGAGAGACGCCGCCTTTTTTTTTTTTTTCTTCCCCCGGTTTTGCAGCCAGCTGTAATTCCCACGTCTCATTTTTAAGGGATAACCTGCTTTAAAGGATAGTCCTATCAAGTGTTTAAGTGTTTGCTCGTTTTCAGCTCATTTGGGATTATCCCGATTAAGGGGAGGCGGGGAGAATGGTGGTTAATGTTTCTTAGGGATGTGTTTTTTGCAGTGCAGAAGTTGATGAACAAAAAAGAACCTCTAAATTAAAAGTATCTCGAATTAAGATTCCCCAGAAGCATCGCGCTCTTGTGGTATGAAAAAATCGTTAAATACTGAAGATCATTTAATGAATGAAGGAGAATCAATGATTTTGCAGATTAAAATGTGCTAAGGGAGCTGCATTTCAGCATTTGGCTCTGTCAGTGTGAGTTGTTGTGAATAACTGGTTTGTATGTGGGACCTTTCCAGCCAGGATTGGAGATGGATTATATGACTCCTATATGAGGATAGATGAGTGTAGATACCCAGAGCCTACAAATGAAGAACGGAGCCCTTCAGGACTTCCTTGCCTTTCAAGACCTCATGTGAGTATTTTAAAGTCTTCTGTGTCTTCACGTTGTGTTGTGTGGCAGTGAGAACTATCCAGGGATCTGACACCTCCCTGCAGAGAATAAATTTTAAAAGTGGGATTTTACAGCTTTGTAGTGGCTTCTTAACATCGGTGTTTTTCCTGAACATAAAAATGATGTGCTGTGTTCACTGCAGAACTTGCTGGCAGCCTCAGGAATCCCATCTTACTGCCCTCAGCTCGTGTTTTAATCAAAAAAAGTTACTTTACAAAGGGTTGAAGCGTTCTGCCGTGTCACCTTGTACTCTGATAAGTAAATCCACATACGCTTTGCTCTGCCTCCTCCTGCACGTTTCCATTTTAGTTTCCCTCATGAAAATTCCAACGGATAAGTACATAGGAGCAGCAGAAGGAGCAGTGTGAGTCTGTGTGGCTGCCAAACGTCTCACAAAAGTATCTTTCTGCTCTGAAAACTTGGGCATTATCTGTCACTTGTTTTGCTACCAAAATAGCTCCGTATGAGCTGAAGGTGTTGCCAGGCTTTTTCATCAGGGCTCTGTTCCCTCAGCAGATGTGGAGCTGGGAGAATTTTTTCCCTTAAATTGGTTCTGTAGTGGTCATGTTCAGCTGTACTTTTGTACACTGCTCTGTCCTTTAGATGGGTTTTAAATGTGTTCTGGCTCTTGTTGAGTTCTGGCAGAAGGGAAGGAGCTTAAGCTTAAAAAAACCCCTCTCACTCTCTAAAAAGTGAAAATAGACATTGCCCTGAGTAAGATGCATTTGGAAACCATCACCTTGTGGGATTTTGTTGTAACAAATTTGGTCTGTGCAAACTCAGGGGCATAAGTGTGTTTTATTTTCCCTTTTTGGCAACGTTGAGGGGGAGCAGAAGGAATTTAGGGTTTGAAGAGTAGTGGGTTGGAGTTACTTTGCAGGAATATGGAAACATTTCAGCTGCAGCATTTTAAGCTGTAGTGTGACTTCATTTGTTCATAACGGAGAACAAGTCAGTAGAGTGGAACTATCCAGTGAAATACAAAGATAATTCCGTGAATATTTTGTTTGACTTGTCTTCATCTGTGTTTTATCCCTGAAGCCTGTTAACTTCTTCGGGCAAGATTAAGGATTGCCCGGTTTGCATGGTGATGCATCAGTAAAATCCAGCCTCAGTGGTATCAGGCAAGCAGGAGCTGAGGCTGGAAATGATGCTGCTCACTTTCAATGGGAAAATACCTGGATTTTTAGTTTCCTTCTTGCAATGTTTTTTATGATGATGTAATGTTACGTGAGAATTGAGGAGTCCTGGTGACTGCAGCTGCCCATTCCTTCATCTGAGCCTGCAAGGGAACAGAAAGTCTCCCTGCTCTGAGAATACACGGGTGGAATTCAGTCTGTTTAATTCAGCGCTCAGAAAATCTCTGAAAACCTGGGAGTTGTGTAGGAATTGCATTCACTGTTTCCTTGTCCATGAAAATGAAGTTTTGTAAGTGAGAGTTTTCAGCAGGGTGCCACTGGTGTTGTCAGCCTCATTTCTTGCCTGCTGCTAGCACTTCAGCAATAAAACCAAAGACCTGGGGAGCCTGTGATTTGTAAAATAAAGCTGTTGAAAGAAAGCTGGTGTTACCCAGGAGTCATCTGACTTTGAGTGCAGCTCTTCTGAGTTCAAGTGAAGATGGAGCTATATTTGTGTCTCACCATCATGTGGCAACTGATTTTGGGAGTCCTCTAAGAATGAAAATTGAGACCTTATTACCGTTGAGTCAGGTTTGAAATCCAAAGCCATAATTCCTTCATTAAGAAATCATTCCAGGATAAATGGAATCATGAATTCCTTGTTTATTTAGGGATTCAAAGGTACAAAATGTTTGGTATGAACTGCAGCACGAGCAGAGCTGCTACTGCTCTTGCGTAGAGAATATTTAAACAAGTGTGAGCCTAGTTCTGTGTTTATATCCTCTGTTTATTTGTAAACTTTCTGTTTGGGTCTGCTGGACTGAAGAGTCTTTGAGCCAGCTCTGAAAAAATGTCATTCTTATCTCGGGGGTTCAGCCAGGCTCCAAGAAAAAGGCGTTTATTCTGAGTTACCGGGGCTGGGCTCTGTTGTTTTTATTTAAGACTCTGGCAAGGCGTGTCCCTCCCAGTACACTGCATTTTGGGGTTGATAGGAGAAGTGGGGCTTGGTGGGATCTATCTGTGTTGATAAGGACTGAATTCTGTAGGAAATGCCCATTTCTTGGGGCTTGTGAGCAAGAGCTAGCATTTCAGGGCAGCACCAGCAAACAGACTCTTTTATGAGCTGTGTGTAGTTGGCTTTGGCGAGAACATTCACTTCCCTGATTTGCTGACCGTGCCGAGGTGTTGGACTGGATGTAACTGAAAAGGAATTTGGTTTTATTGCTGTGGGGCTGCAGGTTTATTTATATTTTTTGTTTGATTCCTGTGTAGTTATTTTGGTTTTCAGGGATTCGGTTTGGCATGTGTCTGAGATCTTTATTTTTAGATTAAAGGATAAAATGGAAAACAGATGTTTCTCCTTCAGTCAGGGCTTCTTCAATTCTGCATGGGGTGGGACACCTCTGCTGCCTCTCTTGCTTCACAGCAAGCAGAAAAGGGAATAACTGCTGTGCTAGCAGGGAACTGACCTCTAGGGAGTTCAGCATTTCCTAAATTGTAAAATTGACAGGCTTGGAAAATTTCACAGTGTTTTTCTCACCTTGTATGGGTTTGTTTCAGATGTAAATATTTCAGCACATGGTGGTAAGAGGGAGTGCTTGCAGACTGCTCTCAGCTGAGTTGGAGTGGGAGGTGTTCTTGATTATTCAAAGCTTCCAGGTCTGTGTTAAGGGAGTTGTGCAGCTCTGTCTTCCCTCTGTGGCCAGTGACAGGACCCAAGAGAATGGCTGGAGCTGTGTCAGTGAGGTTTAGGTCGGATAAAAGTTCTTCCCCCAGAGGGTGCTGGGCACTGCCCAGGCTCCCCAGGGAATGGGCACGGCCCCGAGGCTGCCAGAGCTCCAGGACACCGCTCTCAGGGACAGGGTGGGATTTTGGGGTGTCCTGTGCAGGGCCAGGAGCTGGACTGGATGGCTTTTGTGGGTCCCTTCCAGCCCACAGTATTCTGTAATTCCACCATGATTTCAAAGGGAGTTTTGGGTATGATGATGTTTTCCTCTTGAAATTAAAACCCCACAATTACTTTTTTTTCAAAGGATGGTTTACCTTGCCTTGCCCTGCCATCCTTCTGCTCCTGGTGCAGCTGGCTCACACCAGCCGTATGTCACCTGCTGGTGCTGCTTTGTCTTCCTCTGGCAGCCTGGCTGTGCAATATTCCTGCCCCTTCTCTGCACGTCCACGTTCCATTCCGTGCTCCAGACAGGTGCAAGTTGCATCTGTCGATGGTTGTGCTGCTGCACCCACGTTTGGAGCTAAACATAGCTGTTCCCTGGCTCTTTGCAGACTAGAGATAGGTATTTTGTGGTGGTTTGAGTCTTTGTCTGTCTAGGGTTTCCCCTTCTGGATTTAAAAGCACAAGTGCTGTTTCAGTGAGTTGCTTTCTCTTTGTGTACCCTTCTATAATTGTGCTTGTAATTGAATTTAGTCCAGCACTTTATATTCGTTCCTAATAAATGCCAAACTCATTGGTGTTACTGATTTTGTGCTGGTAGTGATTTTATTTTTAGTCTGTGCTTTAAAAGACAGACTAAACTGCTCCTTTTTTCTCTCTAGGTTTCTATCAGCAAACTCATGATGAAGGATCACTCTCTGACTGGAAATCAGGT
The DNA here is from genome assembly GCA_013397865.1 of Struthidea cinerea. Taxonomy (NCBI): domain Eukaryota; kingdom Metazoa; phylum Chordata; class Aves; order Passeriformes; family Corcoracidae; genus Struthidea; species Struthidea cinerea. The sequence continues at coordinate 448,804 of VZTI01004623.1, forward strand.
CAAAGTGGAGCAGTTATTTGAGGACTCTGGCAACAGAAGGAGCAGCACTCTTCAGTCTGCAGGCCTTACTCCAGAAAGAGCTCTCCCTTCCTTGACAAAAGAGAAAACCCTAGAGACCCTGGGTCCTAGAGGCAATGGAAACTCCTTGAAAGCACATAAAGCCGTTTCCCAAGCTCCAGAGCAAGCTGTCAAACAGTTCAAACATCAGCTATCAGCCTACGAGCAGCAGGAGATCTTTAACTTCTCCGAGATTTACTTTGTGGGGCCATCTGCCAAAAAGAGGCAGGGGGTCATCGGCGGCCCCAACAACAGCGGCTACGATGATGACCAAGGCAGCTACATCCACGTGCCCCACGACCACCTGGCTTACAGGTATGAAGTGCTCAAGATCATTGGCAAGGGCAGTTTTGGACAAGTTGCCAAAGTCTACGATCACAAACTCCACCAACACCTGGCCTTAAAGATGGTTCGCAATGAGAAGAGGTTCCATCGCCAAGCCGCCGAGGAGATCAGGATCCTGGAGCACCTGAAGAAGCAGGATAAAACAGGCAGCATGAATGTGATCCACATGCTGGAGAGCTTCACCTTCCGGAACCACATCTGCATGACCTTTGAACTGTTGAGTATGAACCTGTATGAGCTGATCAAAAGGAATAAGTTTCAGGGCTTCAGCCTCCAGCTGGTTCGGAAGTTCGCTCACTCCATCCTGCAGTGTTTGGATGCTCTTTATAGAAACAAAATCATCCACTGTGACTTGAAGCCAGAAAATATCCTCCTCAAGCAGCAAGGGAGGAGTGGAATCAAGGTTATAGATTTTGGGTCCAGCTGTTTTGAGCACCAAAGAGTCTACACATACATCCAGTCCCGGTTTTATCGGGCGCCAGAGGTGATCCTGGGAAGCCGCTATGGGATGCCCATAGACATGTGGAGTTTTGGCTGTATTCTGGTGGAGCTTTTGACTGGCTACCCTCTCTTTCCTGGAGAGGACGAGGCAGACCAACTGGCCTGTATGATGGAACTTCTCGGAATGCCACCTCAGAAGCTTTTGGATCAATCCAAGCGAGCCAAGAACTTCATCAACTCCAAGGGTCACCCCCGTTACTGCACGGTGATGACGCAGCCGGACGGGAAGGTGACCCTGGGCGGGAGCCGCTCGCGCCGGGGCAAGGTCCGGGGTGCCCCGGGGAACAAGGACTGGGTGACAGCTCTGAAGGGCTGCGACGATCCCTTGTTCATTGGCTTCCTGAAGGAATGCCTCAGCTGGGATCCTTCTGCACGCATGATCCCCAGCCAGGCCCTGCGGCACCCCTGGATCTGCAAGCGGGTGCCCAAAGCAGCCAGCCTGGAGAAAAGCTCCAGCAGACGGATTTCGAGCTATTCAGGTTCCTTCCAAGGAATTGCCAGCAAGCTGCCTCCCGTGGCTGGAATCCCCAACAAGCTGAGGGCCAATCTGGCCGGTGACGCCAGTGGCAACATCCCTCTGTGTACTGTGCTCCCCAAACTGGTCAGCTAGTGGGGAGTGATGGGTTCCCGGGATACACCCCTCGTGTGTTAACTGTCTGTTCATGCTGTGGGGGGAAATTAAATGCAGAGGGTTTTAATGGATTTACTTTTTGTTAGAGGCTCAGTGTGGAATACTGGAAGATCAGTCAAAAATGTGCACATTAAAGGGCTAACTTTGATCCAGTTGCTCCACTCACACCTGGTGCATATTCCACTGCTGAGGGTTCAGCTCAGCTGGGGGCTGCAGGGACAGCTTGGCAGATGTGCTGTTGAAAACTGAAATCGAACCATTTCTTATCATGGTTTAACAGGTTCTTTTGCTTAAGACAGGAAGGGAACTTGATTTAAACTACATGTTTCCAGTTACCTCCAGCTGAACTCTTTTTGTTCCGGGGGAAAGTTTTTAAATCTCTTGTCAAAAGCACAAATGCATTAATGTAATGCATTAGGAACTTGCAAATTGCTTAAGTTTGAAGAATTTTATTTCTCTGCATTGCTTTTCCCTTATCTATCCTGGGATTTTAAAAAATGCGATGGGATGTAGACACCAAAGGAATTTGTTGTTGGAAAAGAAAATACTCAGATGATAAAAGTGCAAAGGAGCATAGAACTGCCATGAAACACAGGATCTATCTAAATAAAAGTACTAATTTCTGTAACACTTGCTATTTCCCCCTAAAAATCTGTGGGAAGTTTGTAGGGGAGTTTGGGATCAGGCCTGGTCCATCACAAGTGTGAGCCAGTTTGTTCAGGTAATGATTGAATTACCTGTTTCTTTGGAGCTCAGATTTCCATCAGCAGTTCTGCCAGGTGTGTGTGTCTTTGTTTTTCCTGTGTTTCTAAAACAAAAATGTTGAACTTCAAGAGCTGGTTTATATCCATGTTTGAGATTCTGGTAATTGCAAAATATTATCTCTTTGTGTAGAGTGAATTCCATTGGATTACATGAAGCTCTTTTAATAAAAATACAAACATGCCACCCCCTGTCAGACAACTTAAGACTTTTTCAGGCCCAGGGCTGTGACTAGAAAATGAGGGAGGGGGGAACACACATTAATAATTGGGAGTGTGCTCTGAAATCTCAATCTCTGGAAACATAACCAGGAAAGTCTGAAAAGGTGCAAGAACTGGCGGATCCAAATGGAAATATTTTATGGGAAGAGTTGCTTTGTTTCTAATTGCCTTCCTTCAGGCCTTTGGGTGCCTAGATTCTCTCACTCTTGAACTACATGAGCTTGTATTTCCTCTTCCTTTATCTTCCCAGAACATGCCGGGGTGGTGTGACCTGTCACAACCACAGCACAGCTTGTTGGGGCTGTTCCTTCTTGCAGCCTCATGGCCCGAGTCCATCTCCAAAACCATCTGACCCCTTGCCAGGTGCCTGAGCGTGACTTTAAATGCAATTTAGAGCTTTTATGAACAGAAGGTTTTAAATCTAATGACTTTCTCTGCATCAGGTTGTGAATGCTAAAGGAAGGAGACTCGGTGTGCAAACAAAGGAGTTGCCGGGGTGATTTTAAAGATAAGGTGAGCAAATGTTCAGTAGGAGACCCTTCCCCTGAGGAGATGGGGCTGCTCTGGCCTCTCTGGGTCGTTACAGCACTGGGTGGAGGCCTGGAGAAAACCTCAGAAAGACACAGCCAAAGCTGCAAAGGACTTTAAACTGAGGTTCCCAGGAGTTTAAATGGAGGTTCTTGTGTGTGGAGCTTTTCTGAGTTGTTTTGTTTTACAAGTGTCAATTCAATGAGCTTAGTAATGATATTAAAATAACAGTCTGGCCTTTATCCGTGCAGCAAGCAGCATGGATGGGCTGCTCGTGGGTCACTTACAACAACACATGGCTGGTATTTTTTATTTTGCTTGGCCAAGTGAAGTTTTATTTGAATGAAGAACCAGGGAAGCGGATTCCGGAGGGAAGTGGCAGAAGATACCATTGATTTTAGTAGAATCTCTAACAGATTTGGCACGTTTTCAGAAGCCAGAGATCATCTTCTTCCTTTTCTGCCCTTCACATTTCTTTTAACAAAATACACCAGGTGAGTGGGGAGAAAGGAGCCTTTCAGGAGCAAAAGGTTGGTAGGAAAGATGCATGGAAAAGTATTTTATAGAGAGAATATGAGGTGATGGTGGTGCTGGAGCCTGGCAGGAGTTGGTGTTGGTGTGCTGGGAGCTGTACAAACAGGGCTCGGGACACACTGCAGGGTGCTGGTTCTAAACCATTTTGTCTCTAAAATGCCAAGTGTAGAATTACAAATTCTGTGACTTGTGAGGGAACTCCTCCTGGGGCAGCCCCTGGTGCACACTCGGTAGTTTTGCGTAAGGCCGGGGCTGTGAAGCTGCAGATAAAGCAATTAACTGGCAAAACCATGGTTTTTCATCCAGGAAAAGTGTTCAGCGTGCCCTGACTGCACGAGGTGTTTGTGTAAAACTGGATCTTACTTACTTGGCACTGCCATATTTGAAAATCAAATACGTAGTTCAGTGAATTGCTAATTTGGGTGAGGAGGAAAAGGAAGCAGCCTCAGCAGGTATTTACTGGGTTGGAAACTTCTTCCTAGCCCAGGAAACATAGCTGAGAATATTGGGGTCTTGTTCCCAATCCCTAATCCCCAATTTCTTTGGAAAACGTTTGCTGTTGGTGAATTGGTTGATGCAGAATTCCCAGACTGGGAGAGCCCTCCAGCTGAGGCAGCAAATGTCCTCTGAGGAACCATCCCTGCAAACCCTGGAGTTGCTGAGTTCCCTGTGAACTGGAGCAGGAGTTTTCCAGCCACACGTGGGGGGTTGGACCGTGGGCTGTGTCGCTGTCATTTATCAGGGGCGGTCACAGTCTCGGTGTCTGTGCTTGCCAGATACGGCCAAGCCTCAAAGCCACACTTGTTTTTGGGAAAGCCAAACACTGGTGGGGTCTGAAATCACCAGAGTCCATCCCTGTCATCAGCTGTGCTACTGCTGAGAACGCTGAAAGTATCCCAAAATGAAAAATGTCTGAATAGATTAAGAGCAGTTTTTATTTCTGTGGTAGCTTTGCTTTGTTGGTCTGCCAGCACTGGCACCTGAGCCACGTTCTCCTCAGCAGTTACCACAGAACTCATGCAAATCACTTGTGTTTACAGCAAATCGGGCATTGCGTTCCTAAAAGTCACCCAAACTTGTTTTAAAATGCTCCTTGTAATGTTTTATTGCCCTGTGAGGGGTGCAGATAACAACTGTTCGCTGTCTGCAGTTTCACCTGTTTGGCTCAGCAGTATTTTTGTATAAATCAGTGACAATGCATGAGCAGCACATCTGAAAGACCCAAACCCATATCTAGAGATCTTCTGGGTACCACAGACCCTCCTCACTGGTGTTTTTTATCCTCCCAGCCAGCTGGAACGGGAATCCTGGCTGACCAGTGACCTAGGAATTCCCAGCAGATTAATTAGATCTAATATGACTTCTGTGGGAGAGTGTGTTACTTACAATCTTTTTTACCTGTTAGGATTTTCGTGCGGTCGAACACTTTTTAAGCAGCTGTAGAACTTCTTTGCAGTGATCTTCTTCAAAACTACCTCTCAAACAAGCACAGGGTCCTTTTTAAAGTGCTGCTCACTGCAGGCTGCGGCTCTCCTGGGTTTTTTTCTTGTTTAATACCAATAGCTGTCCTGGCTGTGAAACATATATATGATGATCTCAGCAATGTCTTGCTAATCCCGGGCACACAAGCAAAAGGCTGATGCTGCACCCAGAGATCTCTGCTGAAATGATACAAATCCCCTGCCTGCCAAAGTTTAATTCCGTTGTGGAAGTGGAGAGCCAAAATAATATGGAAAGATCTGCGGGACTTGTGTGCAGCACCAGCTGAGACTGAAAACAAACCCTGCTCAAAGACTTCAGTGAAAAATCCTGTGGCTTCTGCAGGTGCTGAGTGCTCGGAGCTGTGGGTGCCTGGCAGGTCTGGGAGCTGGACAGCGTGATTTTGTATTTGGTGCTTCACAGAATCCTGGAATCGCTGAGGCTGGAAAAGCCCTCCAGGATCATCAGTTCCAAGCTGTGCCTGATCCCCACCTCATCACCCAGACCAGTGTCCAGTCCTCGGACACCTCCAGGGATGGGCACTCCAAACCTCCCTGGGCAGCCCCTGCCAAGGCCTGAGCTCCCTTTCCATGGGGAAATTCCTGCTCCTGGTGTCCAACCCGAGCCTCCCCTGGCCCAGCCTGAGGCCGTTCCCTCTCCTCCTGTCCCTGTTCCCCGGAATAAGACCCCAAATCCCCTCCGGCTGCCCCCTCCTGTCAGGGACCTGTGCAGAGCCACAAAGGTCACAGACACCACTTGATTTTTATTTTTTTTATTAATTTAATGAAGGGAATAAGTACACCTCCTCCATGCCATTAGAGAGGCCTCGTGCTCTGAAACGCCACCGATGCCTTTCAGCTCTGTAACTCCCCCTGAGCCAGGTGAAATCCAAGGCTCCTCGCGGAGAGCTGAACGTTGTCCTGGACGTTTTATTTCAGACCAGCAGAGGGGCTGGCAGGGTCAGGCAGCCTGTGCTGTCCCGGAGCCCCCACACACAGCACTCGGGGTTTTACCGGCCTCCACCTGCCTCGCCCGAACCACGCCACCACTGAGGATTCCTTACACGCCTCAAGCTGCCCAGCCTCCTCTCCTCCGGGCTGAGCACCCCGCGGCGTGCCCGGGGGGTCCCGCGGGGCGGGCTCGGCTGAGGGGAGAAGCGAGCGAGAGAAGAGCTCCGGGCGCGCTCGGAACCCGCCCCGGCGGCGCTGCGCAGGCGCGGGCGGGCGGGCGGCGGNCTGGACGTTTTATTTCAGACCAGCAGAGGGGCTGGCAGGGTCAGGCAGCCTGTGCTGTCCCAGAGCCCCCACACACAGCACTCGGGGTTTTACCGGCCTCCACCTGCCTCGCCGCAACCACGTTCCTATTCAGGGGTTCTGACGCATTGCAGATGTTCAAACTAAATGTCAGCGTCCTCAGAATCTGCAGGTTTGCCTTTTTATTATAAATATTGTGATGAGGTGAGATAGGGTGGGGAATGTGGAAAACTTTGGAAGTGCATGTGGATGTAACTGTGGAGGAGCACTCTGGAAATCAGCCAGTGTCAGACTATGTATCTAAATGTAATGAGCAGATTTCTTACAGTTGTACTTTGGGTCCTTTTTAAAAGAAAATAAATGCATCCTTTTCTTTAGCAATCGCGTGTGCAGATTCCTCAAAGTCCTTGATTAAAAAGGAAAAAAAAGAAAAAAAAGTAGTAATTATTTCCAGGTGGTGGAACTTACCTTGTGCTGGCAGGCACCACCTCCGGTGGTATCTGCCTGGAGAGGAGAGAAAATTGTCACTGCGTGAGTGGGAGGTTTCTGTGTCTGTGCTAAACGTGATGAAGCTCTGCTCTGACAAATGTTCCCCTCATTAACAGTGCTGTAATTAGAACGCACCAGAGTTTTGCCATGACATTCTTCAGTTGTCACTTTCTTATTCAGCCCACTAGAGAGCTTTTTAAAGCCCAGAACGCTGCTTATCCCCGGGCTGAAAGGAGAAATCCAGTAATAGCCACTTAGGGAAGATTTGCTTTTATTAGAAACCTATAAATGGGTAACTTACTGTACACAAGTGGATATTGGGATGGTTTGAAGATGAAATCATGCTGCAGTAAAAGGTCTCCAGCTACAACCTGTGTGATTAAACCACGTGGGTTACACACACAGAGTGTGCAGACAACACTGAGGGAACTTTTGCCTCGTTTTAATGTGGGTGAATGGCAAATATCTGATTTTTTTTTTTAAGTTTGCAAGCTGAAAACAGTAAAAACAAAATATACAGCAAGATTTAGATGTCTTTGTGGAACATGTACATAAATATGTCCGCCGTGAGTCCATGGGACACTCTCTGAGGGGGGCTGAGTGACATATTCTCAAGCACAGCACCTCAGATTAAAATAATGATCTTATCTGCCCTGCTTGGTGCTTGTTGATGTAAGACGACAAGGTGTTGTCTCCCAAATTCTGCTGTCTGAGCCGCACCGGGCGCTGTGGGGGGAAATGATGTTTGGTGCCAGCAGAGGAGCTGGGGAATCCCACGCCAAAGCTGTGTCCACCTCTTTCTGCCTGGCAAAACGGTGCTGAGGGGTGTTGGTAAAAACCTGAATCTGCACAAAGATGGGGAGCAGAAGCCTGGGGTTTGTCGGTCGTGTGGTGTATCCCAATTGTTATTAATTATTGCAGCGTCAGGACAGGAGGGAAGAGCGTCAGACTGGAGGAGAGCAGGGTTCGATTGGATATTAGGGAAGAATTCTTCACTGGGGGTGGTGAGGCCCTGGCACAGCTGTGGCTGCCCCATCCCTGGAAGTGTCCCAGGCCAGGCTGGACAGGGCTTGGAGCCACCTGGGCTAGTGGAAGGTGTCCCGGATCATGGAAGGGGCTGTGTGAACCAAGGAGGAGAATTTTCCCCCTAATTAGGTTTTCTTTAAGCATCAGCGAGCAAACTCGGAGTGCTGGTGCTGGGATGGTTCGTCTGATGGTGTTTGTAAGCTCAGTTCCCGTGGCACAGGCGAGGAGCGAGCGGTGGCAGCTTTGGGTTTGTTTTCTTTCCTCCTGTCACATCAGCCTAATGGGCTTTGCAAACACTTTGGGGACAGCCACGTGCACAGATGCTCGGAAACGCCTTTCCCTCTGAAGATCGCCCTCTTCACTTGGATTGTGGATGTCAAACCCGGGAACAAAGCACATGTTCTTCAGCGGGTTTTCTCCCGTGGTCCCATCCCTCTCTGCCCAGTGTTTGTGGGGGAACGATGAATGGGATCCGCCGGGTGCAGATGCGGGCAGCTGTGCCCTGAGACATCTGGGGAAAGCCGAACTCACAGGGAGTCGGAGGAGAGTTTGGGACGTGGCTCTGGGGAGTCGCAGGGAGAGGGAATTGCTGCACGAGCAGCTTTTCCCCCCGCCTCTTGCAGACGGGGGGATTTAAATAATTGCTCCTTAAGTGTGCTCCGGCTTGTTTCCTTTGTCTGCGGGGACGGAGTAGCCGCCCGAATTAAGTCTGTCCATTCTTGAGCGCTCAGAGGAGCTTTCCAAAGGCGAGGGAGAGGCAGCCCCAGCCTCCGGCAGAGGAGCGGAGCCATGTAAGGGTTTGCATTCCTCCCGCCGGCTCGGAAGCTCTGGAATTCGGCTTTACGAGCACAGCAGTATCGCCGAGGATTGTTCTGCTGGGCTGGTGGGTTGTAGGTGGGAAGGCAGAGACCGTGATTACAATAATTAAGTGTAATTAAGCATAGCTGAGAAGGGATTGAGAGCAATAAAGCACTTGCCTGATTAGCCCACAGAAGGGACTGTTGGAGGCTGTTGTACGGACCAGTGACACAAACCGGGCTGGATTTAATGGGAATTCCTTCCCAGTTTTAATTGCAGCGCGTCAGGTAGGGGGGGATGTGAGCAAGGGGCTCTCCAGATGAGAAATGACGCAGCCAGGTCTTGCCCTGGGTGGTTTTTTAGCTGCGAGGCAGCTGCTGAGGACGTGGAAATGCAAGAAATCCTAACCCAGAAGCTGCTGGGAGAGTGGGGTTTGGCTGCTGTGGCCCTCAAGTGCTTTGTGGTGGGCATCCACGTGAGGATGATCTTGTAGGGCAGGGAAAGGAATTGGAAAGATGCCGTTCACCCTGGCACACTCAGCAGGAGCCTCAGAGCTCCTTCGGACACGGGTGAGAACGGAGGAAAGGACAAAAGGATTTTACTCAATCCTATCCCAGGTCTGACCGAGAATGCCCAAGGTCCTTGGCCGTGTCCTGCACTGCCCAGGGCTGACCCCTCCCTGTGTGCCCGGCCCGTGTCCTGCCGCTGCCACAGCCCCCGGCGACAGCAGCACCAACCATGGCAGCTGCCAGGCTCTCCAGCAGGTGCTAGTGATGGATGGCATAAATGAAATTATATTTGAGGTGTGAGCAGCCAGCTGTAAAGTCATCAAACAGGAAAGGTCGTGCAAGTAATTTACACCAGAACTCCTCTGCTCCCGAAGCCACGAGCGCGAATTAATGCAGGCAAGCAAGCAGAGAGGGATAATTTTTTTTTTGTCTGAGGCTGACTCTCTGACACAGGAGCTGTAGATCCCCCGTAGATCCCCTGCACAATTCCCTTCATTGCTGCTTTCCTGTGTGCAGCTCAGCCCTTGGCATAGCTCGGTCTGGATGCTGCCAACTCCTGCCGGACCCAGGACAGAAAGAGGCTGGGGCTGGGCAGCCCCTGCAGCTCCTCAGACTTCTGAAGGAGCCTGAGGAAATGTGCTGCCCACCTTTTTATGCTCTGTTTCTTCCTTAGATGAGATAAAAGTGGAAACAATGGGGGTGGTTTGAGATGATTTTCCTCCTTGCTGGAGGTGCCCGGCAGCACCTCACAACCTCCACACAGGACCCTGGGCACGGGGAGGGGGGAGCTGCATTTTCCAACACTTTTCAGACATTTACAGCCCTGGTGATCTTCACACATGCCCCTTTACCGTGGTCACTTGTGGGGCACAGGGAGCACGAGGCCGGACACGCCAGCTGGACGTTGATTGCTGGGGAAGCTGGGGGTGTGTGCTTGGAGGGGGTGAGGACAGGGAAGCTGCTGGTTATTTTGGGAGGTGCAAGAGGGGAGCAAACAGCCCAGCTTTCCTTTTCCAGCCAGCTGGTGCTGATTCAGGAGGTTTTAGCAGTGCCAGTTGTGTGGAGCTGAGCTGGCGAGGCCTTGGTGACACAGCCTGGCTGCAGCGTTTCACCTCCCTCGTCACCTCATTTCTCACTCAGGGGGCACTGGCTGTGCTTTCAGGAGAAGCAATAAGGTGACAGGAAAGGGAGGAGAGGGCCAGAATCTCCAAGCTGGGTTTTCTTCTTCTTTTCCCTGTGGGATGGATCACTTGCTTTGCTATAACTATTTCCAGGCCCCTCTTCAGCACTTGCAGGACTAAGCGTGATCCTTCGACACATCCCCACGTGATGGGAATTGCACCAGAATGACACAAACCTTTCTAAATATTCTTTGATGACTTTTTTTTCCCTATTAAACTAAACCCCGAGCTCCATGCATCACCCACGCTGCTGGGTCTAGTTACACACCGTGGGGAAATTGGCCTTCACGAGCTGCTTTCTCAGGCTCTGCTCTCGTTCCATGGCCCTTCCTGGCAGCGTTACAGAAAGATGTTTTACCTTCCCACAGGGCACAACAAATGCAGCTTTTGGTGGGCCCACTTTCAGTCCTTTCCCTGTCTCCAGCCTCCCTGGTGCCATTTGCAGAGCTCTTCCCACATGGCACTGCCAGGGGATTCAGCACCGCCAGCAGCAGGGGTGGGAGGTGGGAGCTGTGTCACTGCTCTGTCCCGGCCACGGGGTGACCTTGTGCTCTGCCCTGTGCTTGCACGAAGGTTATTTTATAGACAACTGCTTTGGGCACTTTAATCAGGCCATCTTCCCTGTTTTCTGTCTGCTGACCTCGGAGCTTGCTCTGTCCTCCTGGATCCTGCCACTGCAGGGCTGTGTGGGCATTACCCTGGGTCCTAATGCGTCCATCTGAAGAAGCCCAGATCATTTCTGACTCCCCTTCCCTGTCCACAAGGTGCAGTAGCAGCTGGAAAGGGACTGGAATGCAGCACTGTCGGCGATGTCTCCCAGATATTGGGATACACCTGGTCCAGCCTGTCCCCGCATCCTGCTGGCTCTGCTCCGTGCTGTATCCAGCATTTCTCCACTCACCCCAGCATCCTAAAGCCTGTGGTACAGGGAAGGGCAATGAAGATGCTGCTGGGAGTCCCAGACCTCCCTGGAGACATCCTGCTGCCACTTGCAGCCTGTGGGTGCTCCGGGGAGCTCACATCTCAAGCAAAAACCTCCTCACGACAAATCTCTCCCACCCAAAGAAAGAAGTATTTCTGGCCTCCCCAAAAAATAACCCGAACAAAAACCCAGACAAGAGAGTCCCCCCTCAGGTGGCTGCCGTTGCTGTGTTCCCAGTTGCTACACAAACAGGTTTATTTCTGGCGGCTCCGCGTGCCAGCTCCCAGGCTGTGCAATGCAATCCCGGCTGCCCGGGCTGAGCACGCCGGGGCGGCTCCGGCCCTTCCCGAGCGCGGCCCCGCCAGCACGGCCCCGGCAGCTGCTCGCCCTGACCCCGGCCACTTTTAGCCTCTCGCTCGGTGGCCCGAGTGTTTTTCCACTCTGCGCAGAAGCCCCGATAAAGCCCTGCCAGCCCCGCTGCCGGCAGCACCTGTGCGGGGCGGGGGGGCTGTGCTGGTGGGCTGGGGTCATTGCCACCTCTGGGATTGTCCCCCAGCCCCTGACCCAGCGTGGCCCGAGTGTCGCAGGGGCTGGGCTGAGCTGAGAGGATCTGTGGGGCCCCGCTGGCTCACGGTGCCCACCCTGACACGGGGACAGGGGTGACAATCGTGTCTCACAGGGCCCTGGGGACAGCCAGGGCAGCAGCAGCAGCAGCGCAGGGGCTGCATATGTCCCTCTGGATTAGGGCCAGCCCAGGGGCTGCTTATGCTAATGGGGCTAATCTCCATAATCTTGTCACACAAATGCCTCCTCGCTGCTGGCAGAGCAGCGGGGATTTGGGTTATATGTGGATGCCAGCAGACAGAAGTGCTCTGGGAGGTGGCACGGGGAGAAGGCACATTTAGGGCTCGGGGGCCGTGCCAGGTTGGGTTCAGCTGGAGCTGGTGTGAAGATCCTCCTCCTGCTCCAGGGTCTTACCTTGTCATCCCTCTGCAGCCTGGGGTGACCTCCCATCCAGGGACAGTGGAGCTCAGGGTGCTGGCCTTAAAACCAGGTCCCTTTGCCCCAGCCTGTGCCTTGGGTTTTCCCTGGTGTGGGATCTGTGGTTTTGATCATCAGCTGGGCTCCATCCCTTTAAAGCCAATTATTTTAGGGCCTGTACATTTCTGAGTGGTGGTTTTTGTGACTGTGACTTAGGGAAGTGCATTTGGCATCATCTGGTGGGGAATGAATCAGGATCCAGTTTCCAGGTGGAAAAAATCCCCGTCTTGAGAAAAGCAGAGTAAGTAAGGGGTCAGTGCTGGGGGATTTTGGGTGCTTTTAGTGTTCTCCTTCCTTGTGCTAAATCCTCCCTGAGATGGGGGGGTCACTGCCTGGGGTGGACACTTGTAGGATGCATCCAGGACACGCTGGTTTGTCCCTCAGGTCTTGCTGAGTCTGGGGACCGTGGTGTGTCCCCTGGCCTGCGCCGTGTGCCCGGCACCCAGCTGGCCGGGAAAGGGGCAGGAAAATCCTCATCCCCATGAGGCAGACACTCCTAATCCCGAGCAGTATTTCCTGACATGTCTCGCAATCATGGGCTCTGTGTGTCAGCTCGGGAATGTGCAGCGGGAAGGGTCTGGGGAGCCCTCCCGCTCGGGAATGTGAGCAACGCCGGAGCCCGCGGGTGATAATCCCCGACGGGAATCCCGGCCCTGGAGCTGCTGCCTCTTCCCACCGTGTGCCAAGGGGCATTGCTCCATCCCCTGCTGCCGCGGAAGGGTGGTGCCCGTGGTAAATATCCCTGGCAAGGGGCTGATGCTGCCAGCCAGACGCATCCCGTGCTCCGGCAGGGCTGGGAGACGGGGTCTCCATAAAAACCCCATTGCTCAGACTCGTCCTGAGCGGTGCAGTGGAGAAGGTTTGTGGTCGCATTTTTGGGAAATAAATCCGAGTTAGAATAGCTCCTTTCATCCTGAAGGATCCCACAGTGCTTTATAAATAGATTTGCAAACGATGCACGAGGATCACTTCCAGGCACTGGGATGCAGCCGCTTCCTGGGAGCAGCTGCTGGGAGCTGAGCTGGGAATGGTGGAAAAAACCTCGGTGCAACTTCCAGTGCTACCTCCTGTCCTTATTTCAATCCTTCCGTTGCTTTACAAGTGGCATTGACAGTTGTAATGGTGATTAACAGCTTCTTTTCAACCCTATTACCCCTCTCCTAAAAGCACACGGAATTATTTAAAGGAATTATCATTTTTTTAAGTGGGATAGCTTTTCACCAGCCTCGTACCCCCACAAATCCATCCAGGGAGAAGAACAGGATGCACAAAGCCTTAATGATCATTACCCTCATCTTCATGGTCTATTTTTTCCTGATAACTCTGCTATAATCAAATAACGATCTGGTTCATTTCTTGCCATGGAGAGCACGTTCATGGATCAGCCGCCTCTGTCACGTAGATGTAAAGGCTGAGCCTGCTGCCAGCCAGTGCTTTTTCACTTTGGAAATGGGAGTAGAAAGAGGGAAAAATCAGTTCCCATCCACATCCGGATGATTTTTCTCCTGGCTGAGGATCGCAGGTCACTGCTGCTGGGTTTGGTGCTCATAGGCAGTTTTTTGAGCTGGTTTGCTTTGCGGTTTTTGGGGGGTTTTTTGATAAAAAGCAGCCAGATTTGCTGGGTTCTTCCCACGCCGGACCCCTTATGGTGGTTCTTGCTCTGCTGTGGGGCGTGTGGGAAGGGGAGTGGGTGGATGGCAGACCCCACCACCCCCTGGGGAAGAGCCTTCTCCCGATATCCGGCCTAGCCCCCCTCTAACACAGCTCCCTGGGGAACGCGTGATGTGGGGCGAGCCGTGCGGTTCCCTCCGAGGCGAGGGGAGAGGTGGCACATCAGGGTCCCAGCCCGAGCGGGGCTGGGGACCGCGGCCCCGGGCGGAGCGGGGCTCGGCGGGGCCCGGGGGCCACCTCGTGGCGGCTCGTGGCGATGAGCTCGGAGCCGGGCAGGGAGTCCCCGGCACCCCGGAACAGGGAGCTGGCACCCTCTATCCCGTCTGTAGGACAGACTGGATCATTTCGGAGAAATCTCTATGACTCTGCCTCACCGAGGCTCCACTGCCCAGCGAGCTTTCACTGATCAGGTTTGCTATAAGGGGCACAGAACTGCAAATCAAATATTTATGGTCACACTGGGCCATCTGTTGCCTGCCCCTCCGCGGTTATTTCCTTAATAAAATCTTTATTTCTTAATAAATTCACACCGAAGGGCCCATTGTTTCCCACCGACCGCAGCAGAAGATTCTGTCATTGCAATTACCTTGTTAAAGGTGTAATGATGGAAAGAAACATCTGTCCTCGTGACATGGATTTTATAAGAGAAAGCTGAAGTTTATCAACAAGCACGACTCGAAATAGAGTGAGCACAAACTCCCTACAAGCATCAGATTTACCTCAGAAATAGTTAAGAGGTGCTAAGAGGCTTGGTGACAGGACAAGGGGAGGGTTTTAAATTAAAAGATGGGATGTTTAGATTGGGTATTGGGGAGAAATTCCTCCCTGTGAGGGTGGGGAGGCCCTGGCACAGGGTGCCCAAAGCAGCTGTGGCTGCCCCTGGATCCCTGGCAGTGTCCAAGGCCAGGCTGGACGGGGCTTGGAGCAGCCTGGGACAGTGGGAGGTGCCCCTGCCCGTGGCAGGGGTGGCACTGGATGAGCTTTGAGCTCCCCTCCAACCCAAACC
>VZTI01004623.1:466589-489030 GCA_013397865.1 Struthidea cinerea
TCTGCTGCGGGGGGAAGGGGGTCCCGGGGGGGCCATCGGCGGCAGCGGGGTCGGCCGGACAATGAGCTGCCGCCCGCCCCTCCGGCCGCGCTTTAATCTCGTTTTCCACCCCCCCATCAAGAGCAGCGAGACGCGGCTTTCCCGCTTTGTAGTGGGAAAGGAAGCGAAATGACATCTTGGTAGCCCGAGGCAGGGGGGGTCAGGAGTGGAGGGGAGACCGTGGCCTGGCTGGGATCCCCCCGGGGGATGCTCATCTCGGAATGCCGGGGTCTGCATCCCCGAGTGTGGGGGCCACATCGCGGAACGTGGGGTTCCCTCCGTGGGGCTGCTCGTGGTGTGTGGTGTAAGCACCGGCAACTGCTCTCTGTCCCCGTTCGGTGTCCCCTCCCGGCTGTAACACCGAGCGACTGTCGTCTCCCGCTTCCCGCAGGGAATATTTCAGCGCTACGATGTTACCCCCTTGTCCCTAACTTGCTTCTCTTTGACAGGCGTGGGTAAACAGTGGCTACAAGGTGTATTCGAGCTCGCACTAGGTGATAGAATCCTTCTCCTTGTTTCCAAACGAGGTTTTTGAGCAAAGAGGGGAGCGTGTCTCCCTGCCAGCGAGGCTTGGGGAAGTTTGAATGGATTCCTGGCACGCCGGGTGACGCGGGAGCAAGGCTGTCTGCTCGGTGGGAGCGCCGTGTTCTCCAGCATCCGTGCAATTTGCGCCCACACATGAGCTGTTCCAGTCCTTGGCGTTACCTCGAGAACTGGGGAGGCTAAAAACACCCCACCTAAACGCATAACCCCCACCCAAACCTATAACTCCCACCCCAACCCGTAACGCCGCTTCCTCTGTGTTTAGAGTTGCCCCTCTGTTGGTGTCTGGGGTTCACAACCTGAGGTGAGGGAACAAACACGGGGCTTTGGGGGCACAAGTTGTGCTGCAGAGGTGGTGGGGTGGGCAAGGTACTGAATGCCTGTGGTTAGGGAAGGGGGGTCAGTTAGGTGATAAAAGTTTGGCTTTTCCTTCAGAAACACCGAAGACGTTTCTCGCAAGCCCGCCCCGCGTGGTACTCCGGGGCGACATTGTATTGTCATCCCGTTGGGTTGAAAATTAGCGAAATCCTTTTCTGTTTTGACAGACGGGCTCCTCCTCGCCTCTGAAGTTGAGTCATGTATTTAAAGCACAGATCCCAGCACTTCCCTTTCGCAGCCCTGAAAGGGGAAGGATGGAGGAGGAGAGCGAGGCCGGAGGTTCCTGTGCCCGCCGTGGCTGGGGCACGGGACTGGTGCTGTCACCCTGCCCGTGCCAGAGCGAGGGGTCAGCGTTTGCTGTCACGTGTCACGCGGGTTCCTTGCCTTGGTGAAAAGCCTCCTGGAGTGCAGGACTCCGAGCTGGGATGTAAGAGGGTGACACAGAGGGTCTGTGTGGCTCTTGCAGGGTGAGGTATATCCGACACTGAAACTCTTTTAGGAAGAGAGATTGTCCTGCCTGTCCCCTGTCCTGGCCTCTTCTGGCATCCCTGACAGGGAGGGACGAGTTCAGCTGAGTGGTTGGACGTGTCCCTGGCTTCTCAAAGAGCAGCACAGCTGCTACTGTAAGTGATTCCCTCCAGCACCTTCAAAACTGCTACGCTGGGAGTTTGGGCTCTGGGACGAGCCCATGGGTGCCCGTCCTGCCCTCGTGAGGGTGAGCTACAGGCTTGGCTTATTCCATTGGGATATTTGGACTGAGCTGCCGAGCCCAAACTTGGTGTGGGTGACTGCCCTAGACATGATGTGTGCTGACTTCATTCCCTCCTCGGGTACACAGCCGGGCTGACATCTCTGCTAGAGACCTGTGGAGAGGTATTTGGGTCCAAATTACTCATGGGCTTCATCAGAGTGGAAAGATGACCTAAAGCAGGATCCACAGAAGTGATTGCATCGAGTTGTCATGTTTCAGATGATGCTTAAAAGAATCCTGATGGCCCACCGCCAGGAGCCACAGCTGAAATCTGTCTGCTGCCTGCTTTGGTTGTGCAGTGAACCTTTCCATTTGGAGTGTCGTTCTTTAGGGTTGCTGTTCCAAAATCTTGTATAACAATGCAATCCTTCACTGGAGGGTGAGACGCAGTTGTGTCTCTCCCTGATGGGAACGGTGTCTTCTGGTCAGGTTGTGCTTTCCTCTTGGGTCGTGAGCAACTTTTGTGTTGTTAAAGCTCTTTCTCCCAAATCAAGAGATGGATTTAGGTAGGGGTTTTGCTGAGAGTCACTTTGCTGAAGAGAACTTGTCAGTGCTCCAGGAGAATTTCAGCTTGGAGACAGTGTTCTAGCAGCAGTGAAAACGTTAAGGCCAATTTTCTCCTCCTTCCAGAGCAATAGTCCATGGCAGAGACACATCATTAAATGAAATGTTGCTGTGTGCGAGGTAATGGATGGTAGTTCTGCTTGCTGTGTAGTACCTGGGTGAAAACAAGAGATTCCTCTGCTTTTCTTATAAATTCTCCTTCATCTTTCTGTTTCCCACCCCCAAATTTACTGTAATTTTTGGTACCTGAAGCGTAGCATCCCTGAATTACCTGGTGTGAAGCAGCCACGGATGGTCTCAGTCACCCGTGACCTGACCCTGTTTGAAGCACGATGATCTGCTGCGGGGTGGGAACAGAAAGCCCGGGGAGGGGTGATGAATGGAGCTGAAACGCCTGGTTCCTCACCCCTTTCTTCCTTGTACCTTGGTGTGATTTATTATTAGGCAAAATTAGGCTTGTAATTTCTGTGGAGGCTGCTGTATGTAGGTCACTGCTGGCCTGACTTGGCAGGGCTTGCTGTGGTCAGGCTGCAGTGGTGGGGCTGGGAGCGAGGGCTCTTTGCCTACTGCAAATTCCACTTTTAAGACTAATCTTTGGGCTGGCTGCCTTAATTCCACGAGGAAATGGCAGCTAAGCCAGGCTGAAGAGTGGGGACTGGTAATGGCAGGTGATGAGTTTTTCTCTGTCATACACTTTGCTCGATGGAGCTCTTTGTGGAGCAGGTTTCCTTCAAAACAAATGAACAAATCTCGCTGCTGACTTCAGCTTCAAAGCAGGAGGTCCTCACCTGGCTTGGTGAGCTGTGGAAGGGCTGGAGGAGCTCAGGGCCGTGGAGGCTGCTTGTGGATTTGCCCCTGTTTCTGGAGCGTCCTTGGTGCTTTGGGGCGTGGTTGCGAAACACTCTCAGTCTCACTCTTGGTCTCCTCAGATAATCTGTGAGCGATGGTTCCCCCGACGGAGAAGGGGGAAGGAGGATGGTGCTTATGGTTCAGTGTTCTGGGAAGTGCCTGTCGTGGAATTAGGGCAGGCAGCTCGGAGCTGAGAACTGAGCAGCTCTGAGGACGAGTGAGTTTGGGTGGCCAAAGCGCCCTGCATCCCGCAGCTTCGTTTGAGATCACGTGCTGCGTCCCTCCAAAAATCCATCTGGAAAAATATCCCTGAAGTGAGGGAGTAGATGGAGATCCTGGGCTCGTGCTCATGGGAAGCAGCTTGCTGTGTCTGCTGTTCTTCTGCCCCTCTCTCAGTGGAGAGATGTTTTTTTTATTAGCTCGGCCATGTATTTTATATAATCAGAAATGTCTTCGCTGTGGCCTTCTGTGCAAGCTGTGGTTGAAAAGCCGTGGAAACTGCAGTGACATCACTGGGACTTTTCCAGAGCAGTGGTTTATTATCTCATTGACCAAAGGAGTCTACTGGCTTGGGGTTTGAGTTTGTTTAAACGATTTAAGATTTGCCATAGTCTCTTTTAAGCACTTCACATGTTCTGAGCAGTCAGAACTATGGCTGTGATGGACTGATAAGACCCGGGAGCAGGGGTTTTCTCTTTGGTACGTGCTCAGGAAGTGGCGGGGCTCTTCCTCTCAATAATAACCTAATGCCGTCAGCCATAGGTCTTGCAGAAGACCTTTCCCATGTTTTCTGAGGCGGGGAACTGAGATGCAGTGATTTACTGAATGTCAGAGGCGGCACCGCGCTGAGGAGCTGAGCTGCCGGTGGCACGCAGGATGAAAACACAGCCCCTGGATGTGTGATTTAATAACAGCCAAATACCACCAGGTAAAGAGATGATTTTGCCATTCACACTGAGCCGTGCTGGCCTTTGGCAAGATGTGTGCCTTCTGTGCCATCACTTCACACGCACGCTGGGAAAGCCTCGCTACAGGACGGTGCTGGTTCAGGGGGCTGTGGAGGTGATGGCTCTGCCTCGGTAGTGAGCGATGCAGAGCAGAGGCTGGGCTTTGCCAGACACGTGCTCTGGAACAACCAAAACAATTTATAAATAATAACTGAAGCCGTGCAGCCTGAGCCAGGTCTCCTGGCACGTTTGGAGCACGATGGGTGGGCACAGGTGATGGAAACTCCCGGAAGGTTCCTGCTGAGGAAGCCTGAAGGATCAAATTGGTGACTTGTCTCTTCCCAAAAAGCTCTGGGACGTGCTGTGGTATCCGATGGGATGGATGAGCTCTTGCTGGGTTGCAGGGCGGTGCGGGTACGTGGGAGGCATCCGGAGGAGTGGCCGGGTCGGAAGTGGCCGTTGGGCTGATCCTGTGGCACAGGAACAGCATCACTCTGAGTTTATGATCTGCCATCTCCTGAGCCCTCCTGGTGGCCTCCTGTGCCCCGCACCAGGGTGGTCCGAGGGCTTTGCTCCTTTCCAACCCATCCTTTTGCTGTGGTTTTGCTGTCTGCTGAGAAACTGGAGAGGGAAGAGCCCTCCTTCCTTGAGAAACCCTTTCCTCCCGCTCGGAACACAAGCGGCCTCCCGACCTGCAGACGGCCCTCGCTGCAGAAGTCAGGCTCCTCTCCAAGCACAACTGGCCCCGCGCGTCTGGCCTCAAGTTGCAGCATTCAGGCAGCATGACCTCACCTCCTGGTTTCCAAGAATAACGTGCTGCCTCCCCTGCACCACGCCGGGGCTGGCTGTGGGGCCAGGGCGGCTGCCACAGCCCGGCACAGGCCAGCTCCAGGGCTCTGGCTTGTGCCAGCTGCCCCCAGGTAGCCCCGTGCCCACCCCAGGCTGCTCAGCTCCTCTGCCCTTTGTGGGCTGCAGAGGTGAGGGAGCAGCTGGGAGAGGGTCCTCAGGACCTGGCTGGTCTTGCAGGCCTGTTTTGGAGGAGGGAGAGTTTGAAGCAGGACCAGGACGATCACTCCACCAGCTCCAGAGGCTGGCTTGGGAACTCAGCTTGGCCTGACCACTCCCCAGAAAACCAGTTTGGAGCCCGGGCAGTCACACTGAGTCATATCTGGGGGGACAGTGTTGGATTTTAACCGCCCCTGAGACCCGTATCCCACTGGAAGTGGGTCCCGTCTTCGTTGCTGCAAGAGGAAAAACCAGCCTGGTCTGGGGTAAGGTGCCCGTGCCCACGGCAGGGGGGTTGGAACGAGGTGATCCTCGAGGTCCCCTCCAACCAGACCACTCAGTGATTCTCTTGCTCTCTGAAAACATCTTCTCCTTTCAGCTCTGGCTGGCACGAGGGCTGTGAGCGTGACCGGTGCCCGCAGGTTCATTTTGGGGAGGACTCTCAGCTCTGGGGCTGGTTCCCCACGGGAGATGGATGGGGAGCAGCGTGCGGGGGTTGGAGCAGGGCACGCAAGAGCAGGTCTGAATGCAGAGAGCTTTAGCAGCCTTTTAAACTGTTGTTCCTTTGTACCCCGTGGCTGAGTCATTTCAAAGATTTCAGCCTTTTAAGATCTTACCAATTTGAGGTGGGGATTGCAGCAGCTGGCAGGTTTAATGGCTGCATTCACTCGCTGCTGCTTTGTGGCCTGGGGAGGGGACTGACGGCCCCGAGTCCCTGAGTGCTGGTGGACCTGAGATGACCTGAAACAAAAAGTTCTGCTGGGGATGCTGTGAGCCACAAAAACATCACTTAGAAAGTGCCACTGGGAGGGGGACACAGGATCTACTCTGAGCACTCTGGGAGCTCCCCTGTGGCTCCATCGTCCCTCTGGTGCTGCCAAGGAGGATGGTGGCATCTTCTTGGGCATAAGGGCCTTCCCTCAGTGCTCTGCTGCCGTGCCAAAGTGCCCTGTCCCAGTGGGGAGGGCAGGTGAGCGCTCTGGCGCAGGAGGCCTGCGGCTGGCACAGCCTTTGCCGTCATATGTAATGAGATTATTCAGGCCGTTGGCGTCAGGGCCGCACGTGGTCCTGTGCCCGGCTGCCCTGCGAGCTGCAGCCTAAACCAGAGATAAAGTCCAAAATACAAACCCAGATCTGAATGTTCCTGAGGCGCTCAGCCAGGCTGGGACTTTGCTGCTCTGCTCTTGGTGTCCTTATCCGGTTTGGCCTATAGATTTGGGATCGGGGGAGGGATGGATTAATTTCCTTTGTCACCATAATTGAGTTTGCTGCCTCGTGTCGTGCTCTTGGCTGCAGGTGGGTGCCCCTCTTGAGCTCAACCTCTCCAGCTCTGCCGGCCCCAGAAGATGGGGGTCAGGCAGGTTTGGGGTCACTGCTGTGTGCCTCACACTCTGGATCAGGCTAAACCTGTGTAACAGCAGGCTGGGACTCTGCTGTCCCTTTCCCAAGGGCTGCGGCACCTCCTGGCTGGGGAGCATCTTCTGCTGAGCACTCGGGACCGGAGCAGCCGCCCTCCCCGTCCGCTGTCCTCCCGTGTCCTCTGGCCCTGGTGCGCGGCACCGAGCTGGGGCAGCCTCTCCAAAGGCTCCTTGCATGTCCTGCCAAGTGTGTGTTTTCAGGGAAATGTGGCTGGAACACAAGCCGGGGCTGCTGTGGAAATTTGGCAGCGCCTCCCCGTCAGGCTGCAATTCCAGTAGCGGCAGCTCATCGCCTCCCGCGCCCGTAGGTGCGGGCGGGAGCCGGCTCCAAGGGGTGTTGCTTGGAAAGGGGGCTGGAATCCTGGGTATCTCGGCCGGGCTGGGGGAAAAGCAGATGCAGTCAGGTCCAAACAAACCCGAAAGTATGCGTGTTATCCTGGGCTTAGTCTAACAAAAGCAGTAAATAAAATAAAGAGCAGGGGAGGCGTCTGGAGCAGGGATGTGTTTGGAATTCCAGCAGCAGTGAGCCTTGTGGCAGCTCCCAGCTCAGTGTTAGGAGCAGCTTAGACTCGTTCTATTCCCACTTGTTCAGTGAGCAGGCAGGGGCCACTGTGGGTGTCACCGAGCTGTCACCGCACTGTGTGGCTCCCAGAGCCGGGCTGCAGGAGCCACTGTCACCTGTCCCAGCCTCCTCCGGCCGGCCCGGTCCCCTCGGGGCTCTGGTGTGACTCTCTCTTCCTCCTGGGCCATTTCACAACCTGGCTGCCCCGTTGTGCCGGGCAGATTTGCTGAGAGAAAGAGCCCCGGGCAGGCGGCTCTTGCGCAAGCGGCTCTGTGGTGCTGGGAAGGGCGGGCTTGCCGGGAAGTTTAAACTCAGGTTATCTCCTGGAAGTCATCAGAGCTGTGAATTTGGCATTTTCGGCCGGGTACCTCCCGTGCCTCCGGCAGAGCAGCGCTGGCACCGGGACAGGGCTGTTTTGGGGAGCCTGGAGGTGTTGCAGCCCTTGCTGGACGCCTGCTCAGGCTCCTGGAGAGAACATTTTCCCCTTTGCTGGCCCAGGAGCTTGGAAGAGGCTTGGGAAGCCCTTTACCTTTGTCCTCAGTGTTTCCCACAAGGAGTGACCCTGCTCCTGGTGTGAGGGGCTGTGCAGTTCTGTTGGAGCAGGGTCTAAAGAACAACTCTGCCAGGACACGAGATGCTCTGTGGGCAGTGGGATTCAGCAGGGAAGTGCTCCGTGTCCTTTGGGGTTTTTGGAAGTGTCTTGGCTGTCCCATTCCCAGCTCCTTGCTGCTGGAGGAGACAGCCAGCCCTGCGTGTCAGTGCTGGGCTGATGAAGCCTGGGTGAGGAAGATGCTGAGGGGGTTCTGAATGGGTTAAAACGTGGTCGTTGGGTGCTGCTGAGCTGCAGCTCAGATGGGTGCTGGGTGGGAGCCAGAGCTGAGCTGCTTCTTCCCGGGAGCCAGAGCTGCTTCCCGGGAGCTTCAGAGCGGGTCTGAGGCTTCTGCCTGTGCCACAGTCTGGGGGAGCTCTGGAAGATGATGTTTGTGTGCCTCAGTGCAGTGCTTTGGGGTGATATTCCCATTTCTGGGCCTCGTCTGGAGGAGCTGCAGGGCAGGCACAGCTCTGGCCCTGTGGGTCCAGTTAATGAGAGCAAGGAGCGGGTTCAGGCAGCTCCGCATGTCCCGTTAGCTCAGTTTTGCCAGGCTCTGGCAGTAAGGGCAGCGTGTTCTTAGCAGGTCGAGCACTTCTGGCCTTAACCAAAGCATTCCTTTCATGTTTCCTTCTCCTCAAAGATTGCCCTGAAACGGCCGTGCAAATGTCACCGAAGGAGGGCTGGCCTGGGACGTGGTGCTGGTGCTTCGAGGGTTTTAGTGACTTAACTCCTGACCAGCACTGGACATCAGGATCTTGTGCCTGCCTCGAATCCAACCCCCCCAGCAGCCCTGGAAGAAGCCTCACCCTTCCCTGTGTGAGAGACGGGGGTAGTGCAGCGTGGCTGCTGTTCACGGGGGCTGCTCAAGGCTTCGTTTCTCCCTCTCACTCAGGAGACGAGGCTCTGCTCACTCGAGGTGTTGCTCCGGGCTCCGTGGGGCCGCAGGGGCCGTGCCCGCCCCGCTGCTCCCCGCAGTGCCCCAGGCCCTGCTGCCGGGGTTGCGTGGGGAGAGCGGGGGCTGCCCGAGCCCTGGGGTGGGCGGCCGAGCCGCACAAAGGCTGCCCTGTCTGCTCTTTGGCTTCCCCCAGCCCTAAGCTCTTCTCGTGAATAAGTGGGATTGAAAAAGCTTAAATTCATACAAAGCGGGGCCCAGGAGCCCCCGGCCAACCCGGAGGGAGCAGCTGCCCCCTGCTCACCCCGTGCCCTGGGGCTGCCCCCGCACCCGGGGGTCCCGGGTAACGCTGCCCTGGGATGAGGGGATGTGTACGGCTGGCTGAGGGGAGAGGTTTCTTTTTGAAAGCTGGGTATGGGAATGCCCAAGAAGACCAGGCTGTTTGCCAAGCGAGCAGCAGTAGCTGCAGGAGGAGATTTTTCTGTTGGTTTGTTTAAATATCCGTGCGTTTATCCTTTTATCCCCTCTCCGTTTTAATCTAGCAGGCAAAATGAGTCCAAACCACTTGCTGCCTGTGGTATTTGGTAGGAAATCAAGTAGCCTGCTGGTAAACACTGTCAAGCAGTGGGGTACTGAGCATCCATGGGAGGATCAGTGGCTCTTCCCCGTGCCTTTTCCACGCGTTTTTTGCTGTATATTGAAAAGATGCAAGAGCACAAAACCTCTGCTGTCAAGCCAGGCTGGATCAGGTTTGGTGGAGCTCTGAGCGACCTGGTCTGGTGGAGGGTGTCCCTGCCCATGGCAGGGAGCTGGACTGAGATGATCTCTAAGGGTTCCTTTTAACCCGAACCACTCCATGATTCAACATCTCCTTGCTCTGCACTGAGCCCAGCCTTGGTAATGCCGACAGGGGGGAAATTCCCCCTCTGGTGTTTTTGGCAGTCTGTGCTCCCAGACGCTTCATGGTGGGTTTTGCACACTTGTTGGCCGAGGTGTTTGGAGGTGATGGTGCTGACTGGGACGGTGCTGCTCCGGGCTCTGTCCCAGCTTCACCAAACCTCCCCAGCTCCGGGGCCACGCGGCTGCTGCCAACAGGTGCCGTGGGGGCTCCTGGGGCTGCCAAAAGCCTGCGGGGAGCTAAGAATAGCCACCGTGTCCTGAGAGCTTTAATGTGGTGCCAGCAGGATGCAGAGAAGGGCTTTTCTTTAAAATAGAAACACAACTGTGTTTTCCTGCTGGCTGAAGGAGTCTCGGGATGGCTGCTGGAGGAGGAGTGCCCTGCTCGGCTCCTGGGTTGTCAGGAGGCTCTCAGGTTTTCACTGCATTGCTTCAGAGCCCAGGATTTCCCCATAGATAGTGGCTGCTGTGGGTGAGGTGGAAGTGCACGACCTTGGGTAGTGCTGGGTCTCGAGTCTGGGGTGTTGCTTGGCTCTTCACCCACGTGGGTTCATGGCAAACGGGGGTTTCCACCAGCTCTTCTGCAGATCCTGTTGCGTGCTGGGGTTGTACAGCCTCTGTGTGATGGGAGAGGGAGGAGCAGAGCGGCCTGCGGGGCAAGGAGAGGCTGCAGTGAGAGCTTTGGGGGTGTTTGGGGAGATGGCGAAGGATGGTGGGGGACGTGTGCCCCCGACCAGCTCTGGATCACCCAGTGGGGTGCAATCCCCTTGTGTCCCTCTGCCCCTTCCTTGCCATCCCCTCTCCTTGCACGCGTTGCTGCCCCTCTCCTGGGCATCCCAGGGTGGGCTTGTGCACGGGAGCTGGTGGTGGCAGAGGTTCGTGTCTGCCGTGCCACGTGAGGGGAGCAGGAGGAGCAGGGGGAGGAGGAGGGGGAGGACAAGGAGGGCTGTCGGTGGCCGCGGGGCCCCTTCCTCGCCGAGCACCCACACAGACAAAGCCCTGTTATGAAATCCCTGAGCTGCTCCCAGCCTGGCCTTTCCCTGCCCCAAACAAACCCGCAGCGGCCACCCAGCTGCGTGTGCCACACCGGGAGGAGCCGCAGTCCTGCTCCCAACACCCTGGCAGCCTCCAGGCTGCTGTGGGCGTCGTGCCTGGTGTGATTCCAGCCCCCGTGGCACTGCTCGGGTGCTGCCAAGGTGGGTGGTGGGTGCCAGCAGCCGGGGGGATGCTTCGCTCTGGATCCCTGCAGAGCTGGGCTGCGCATCCCGGGCTTATCTCAGCGGGGAGTTTGCTGTGCCCTGGTGTTGACAGAGCCCGTGACAGGGGTGAAACTGTGTTAGATAAACAGCTGAGGAAGGACAGGATGATGCAAAACGGTGCTGTCGTCACTGAGCTTCGGGGGTGCGTAAATGAAACCCTCCCCAGGCTTGGCACTGGTGGAGGAAACACATCCCGAGGCCATCCCGCTCCCAGTGCCAGGGGCGAGTGGTGCTTCAGGAGGGGTTGGCCTTGCTGCAACTGTTCCAGCTTGGTTTTTTCCCTTCTTTAAGTACATGTGTATTTATTTATGCTGCTCCAAGACCTGTGTGGAAAGGCCGCAGGCAGGATCCCGGTGCTGGGGGATGGGTGGCAGCCTCTCCTCTGTCCCGTGGGGGGCCCTGCCCATGGGCTGAGCCCTGAGAAATTTCATTTTTGGGCAGAGCTCGAGCCTGGGAGCTGCCGGGAAGCTGTGGGTGTTGTGGGGCTTCTCCTGGCAGGGCTTCACAGCCGCTCTGCTTGCAGGCGTGGGTCTGGGCCTCTCCCCAAAAATCACTTCCAGCTGAAACGTTGAGGGAATGGGTGGACGTGTCCAAAAATAAAAGCAGTTCTGGGATGTCGCTGTGGGGAATCCAGAGGTGTCCCTGGGGTCGGAGGTAGCGGTGGGGTCAGGCAGGGCTGTCCCCAGGGTCGGTGTGAGGCTGGCGGAGCAAGGGATGCTCCGAGGGCTGTGTGGTCCCTCTGACGCTGAGGGGAAGCCCCTGGCTCTGGGGTACAGGGCTGGCGGAGGCAGCACCGCGCGGTGCCGGTGATAAGGGGTTTTTTCAAGCTCTGCCTGTGGGAGGGAAGCACAAAGGACAAAGGTCAGCCCTGAGTTAATGGTTTACATCAGTGTTTACTTCGGGATTAATCACACCTGCAAATATCAACCACTTCCCATCATAAAAGCACATGTGTGCTTTTCCATTCGCGGCGTTGTCAGCTCCGATCGCAAATCCGGCAAGGAGAGGGGTTGGGAGGAGGAGCTGACCCCGGCCCTCTGCAAAGAGGTGGAAGGTGAAGGTGCTGTGTGTGGAGCAGACCCCGCTGGCTGTGGCTGGGAGGATCTCCGCCCTTCCCGTGGCTCCTTATTTTCCTTTCACTTTGTGTTGTGCGGATAAAAGGCCCCGGCAGAGGCAGCAGAGGCGTGTGGGATCGGGGGTTTGGTTTGCAGAGACCATCTGAGCATCCCCGCCCAGAATGGCTCCGCTCAGAGCTGGGCTGTGGCTTCCTCTGGCCCCAGGACAGCCAGTCCCTTCCCTGCTGAACCCCAGTGCCGTGGTGGCTCCCGGTGGGCAGTGACATCGTGGATGTCTTTGGAAATGGCTGGGATGGGCTGGGTTGGAGCGTTTTGGCCGTCGTGACCCCCTTTGTCCCTGTGGGATCCATGGGGAGGTCCTGGCAGGGCAGTGGCTCTGTCACTCTGGCCAGACGTGCTCCCTGTGGCACAGCAGGACGCGGGACCCTGTGGCCGGGGCTGCTCCTGGCTCCTCACCCGGTGCCTCCTGGAGAGATGAGCCTCGGGTGAGTCAGCAAAACCCAGCGCTGCCGCCGAGGGCTGGAAGGAAGGGGAGGATCCCAAAACAACAACATGGGGCTGAATGGGCCCCTAATTTTGTTTTTCTCAGATAAATGAAGCCGAAACTCTTTATTTCTCTTCTTTAAACACCAGCCCCAGCCTGTTGCTGGGTGTGAGTCAGCGGGGATGCTTCGTGCTGCTGCCTTGTTGCCATTTACCTGCTCTGACTTCTTCCTGTGAGTTTTGCAGCCCCTTCCCGCCCGCCTCCATCTCCTCCCTCCACCCTCATCCCCAATGCCTCCACCACGCCGGTGCCCTCCCCTCAGCATCCAGGCTGCTGCTCCTGGGTACCCGCTCGGGCACTTCATCTTCAGGATGTGCCAAGAACATTTCTGCTGCTGGGAAGTGGGCTGTGCAGCGCGGGGCTGGCCGGGGGGCAGCGCCCCGATCGCACGGGGGGCACGGGCCCCTGGCAGGTGGCTCCCGTTTGAGCCCAGGCCTCTCTTCTGCTCCTCGCCTTTGTGTGCCTCGAGAGGCTTTTGTTGCCGCCTGAAAAGGCTGAATGGCTGCTGCATCTGCCGCAGGGGGAGAGAGGGGCGAGGAAATGCTCAGCAGATGCCCCGGGCAGGGGGGGCTGCGGGGCGGGGGGTCCCGAGCATCCCCCACCGGGCACGGACCCCCGCGGGAGCCGCGGGCAGGGCAGCTGAGAGCGCAGGGGAGCCGGGATTGTGCAAGGCTGGCGGGCGAGCGGGGCCCCTTGTGAAAGCACCGTGTAAGAGCTGCCTCTTCCCTCGCCCCATCGCCATCCTCCGCCCCGTTGCAACATCGCCCGCAGGAGCGGGGACGGGCGCGCTGCGACATCTGCCCCCGCCGCGACATCTGCCTCCCTCCGTGCGCCGGCTGCTCCTGGCAGGGTTTTTAGCTCTGCCCTCGCTCACGCTGCCTCTTCATGCCTGGCTGGCTGCTCGTCTCGGGCCGTGCGGTGGGGAAGCTCTCCCTGAGCTCGCCGTGGTGGCTCCAGGTCTTCCTGGGAGCGCTGCGATCATTCAGGCTGGGAGAATGCGGCCGAGCAGCTCGAGCGTGTGTGTGTGTCAGCTCGCGTTTGCTCGGCCTCGCTTGCCTCTCCTGTCTTGCTCTTCCGTTCGTAGCTCTTTCTAATCTAAATAATTCTCTTGCTGGGATCCTTTCGCCGACCTTTCCATTCTCCCTGAGGCGAGAGAACGTGGAGGATGGAGCCGGCTGTGCTCGTGTTGGTCAAAGCCTCAGCATTCGCCCGGCTCTGGCGGCACTGGCCCCCATCCCTCTGGAAGGTGGCTAGCTGATGCCTGGTGCTCTCCTGCCTTGCAGACCACCTTGGATGAAGCCACCTCCGTCAGGGAGCAGAGCCACCCCTCCAAACAGTCACCCTGGGATGGCAGGACGGGGCACGCTGCGGGCAGGGTGCTGCCGGACCCACGCGCGGCTCCTCCTCTGGACACGTCACCTCTGCTCTCTGGCTTTCCCCGCGCAAAACAAACGTGAGGATGAGGCTTCCGCCTGTTGTGTTGGGGCTTCCGACTCTTTCTGTGGCTCTTTGGGCGTGGGCAGAGCCGAAATGAAGCCCAGCTTGGGAAAGTCCCGTCACCGGGGCAGCCGGGCAGGTTGTGGTGGGTGTGAGCAGCGGGGATGGGGTTAATGTAAAGGTTTATACAAGAGCCACGATGATGTGGGGGAGGTTTCCTGAGCTGCACCTTTAATTGTTACGGCCTTGTGGTTCAACCATGAATTTCCCTCTGTTTGGTAACACAATTCCTCTCAGGGGCTCTGGGACTTGTGATTTTATTTCTTTTGTAGTTCATGAACACCAAAAGTGGAACCAGGCTTTGCTGTTTCCATGTCCTTCTGCTGCCCTCTCCCTCCCAGCCGTGTCTGGCAGGGACTGGGACAGCTTTGGGTTCATTACCTGTGGGCTCCCCAAATATTCCGGCATTTCAGCCTTGGTTCAGTCCAGGCAGAGGTGGGAACAGCCTGTGCAAAGCTTCCAGCACCGGCCCTACAAATGTGTAAAGCAGCTGGCGCCAGTTGGCAGCGAGTTTGCAGGGGAAGATTAGAAGAGGAAAATCCTTTGAAGAGAAACCCTTTTGCTTTATTAGGAAAAAATGCTCCTTGCCCTGCGCTAGCCGGGTCAGGGGAATCCAGAGCCTGTGTGTGTGATCCGGGCAGGGGGAAGCTCTGCTTTGCTTCCCTGCTGATAATTTGGGGGATGACAGCCTGCCTCTCTCCGCTGTAGGTTTATTCTTACTGCAACTCAAGAAGAGTTTATTTTAACCCCTGTGGTGCAGACAGGTCCCGAGGGGAGCTGCTGGGGGTGGTTTGGGGCCTGGGTACACTCCTGCAGGTCCTGGTGGAGGGGTGGGTGCTGCATGGCCTGTGCTGTTCTGCTGGGGACTGAGGAGAATCGGGTGGGATCAAAATACACACAGAAATAAAACCACCCTGCCTTCAGGAGCAGCTGGAGCGCCTGGGGCGAGCGTGGGGCAGCCCTGGAAAACGGACAGCTCAACACCCCAGTGTGAGCCTGATCCTCACTTTCCATGGAAATTGCCCGTGGGAGGTGAGTTTTTCCTGGGCGAGCTCTTGCACAGGGATATCCTGCCCGTCCGAGTGTTCCTGGCTCGCCGAGGGGCAGCAGCGTTTGGGGCTGTGCTGGCACCCACGGCGAGGAGGGACAGTGGGACCGTGTCCTCGGGCACCT
Organism: Struthidea cinerea; assembly: GCA_013397865.1. Lineage (NCBI taxonomy): Eukaryota > Metazoa > Chordata > Aves > Passeriformes > Corcoracidae > Struthidea > Struthidea cinerea. The sequence continues at coordinate 481,576 of VZTI01004623.1, forward strand.
CCTGCCGTGCCAGGGGAGGAGGGAGCTTCCTTTTCCAACCTGTCGTGACTCACGGAACATCATCCCAGGGGGAGGCGGCGAGACTGAATCAGTGGTGCCTGAGGACATGCTCGGAGAGGGAACGTGAGCGTGGGCAGCTCCAGCCCCCTGCTCTGCTCCAGAGCTTTCCTTCCTGCCTTCCTCGTGCCCATCCACCTTTGCTGTGCTTGTCCTGAGGTGATCAGGGGGAAATTCAGCTCCATGTGATGCCGAGCTCTTCCTTGGAGCTGAAGCTCTTTTTTGACACCTGCAGGACCAGGCTGGAGCCTGGGTTTGGGTTTGGGTTTGCTCAGGGGGTGCTGTCCTCCTGCAGAAACCCTGATGAGCTGTTCTGTGTTCAGGAGCTGCTTTCAGGGTTTGTCTTTCCAGGGTGGGGAAAAGCCCAGAGCTGCTGCGGGAGTTCGTGAGGAGCCTTTGCTGCTCTCGGGGTCCTGAGCACGTTGGGCTGGGCTGTGCCATCCGCTGATGGGAGCAGTGTGACAGCCCTCGGCTGGAGGGCTCTAATGAAGCTAATGAGGGTGTTTAGCTGGGCACAGAACTAATTTCTCTCGCAGCATGGAAAGGCTCCTGGGGGAGCTGGGCTGAGCCAAGGCGCAGGATGGCAGCAAACGCCGTCTGCCCGAATCTCGGAGGTGTCAGGCTGCTGAAAGGGGAGCTGGAATGCGGCTGAAAGCTGAATTTCCTCCCTAATTGCCGGGAGGGTGGAGTGACTCTTTCCCTGCTCTCCCTCCTTTCCTGCAGGGAGGTGCCCTAGGGGATGGGGCAGAGCTCTGGGCTGTGCCAGCCCTCCTGGCTGTCCCCTGTCCCGTGCGATGTTGAAGGGACACAGGGATGCTCTGTGACGATGGGCTGATGTTTGGAGATGCGCAGTGGCTGCAAATCTGAACACCCAAAGCACCCAGCAGCCGTAGTGGGGAAGGGATGCAGCTCCTCCGTGTCTGAATCGTGCCCGGATTTGCTCCGAGGTGGTGGCAGAGCTTCCTCCGCAGCGCTGCCCTTGTGCCCTGTCCCGGGGACGCTTGTGTAACTCAGGGGTCCAGTTACTGCCCGGCTCAGCTGCCAGAACCCTCCTCTCCAGCAGGAGCAGGCAGGGAGCGCAGCGTTTTCCTTCTGAAATAATGAAGAGTTTGATCTCCCAGGAGCCCTTCTTTGGAAGGGGAACAGGAGATAAGGGCTGGAAAAGCTGAACTGAGAGCAGCTGTCGGGAGTTCCAGCAGCTTGTCCTGGCTGCTGCCATCGAAGGGTTAACCCTGGTTGTGTTCTGGATTACTGGGCTGCAAAATCAGCTGGGGTGGGATGGGGGCAGTTCACCCTCGCTGAACCTCAGGGGAAACACGAGGTGCTTTTCCCATCGCAGCCTCCTCGCTGGGAGCCAAGGAACATAAATCTTGCTGCGGTCGCAGGCTGCCCTGGGCAGCGGGGCTGGGTCAGGGCCCTGGGCAGTGTTGCCACACCCCCGAATATGCTGGATGTGGAGTTCCTGTGAGCGGAGCAGTGCCAGGACATCACCCACCAGAGGTTTCGCTGCTGGCTGGGGCTGGGGAATGGGAGGCAAGGTTGGCAGCTGTGGGAGCTGCTGGCTCCCACCTAAAGAGGACGAGCTGGTGGAAGCGCGGCTCTTGCCCCACCTCTGCGTCACGCTCGGCACATTCCCGGCATCCCAGGGCACAGGGAGCCGGTGCCTGTGCTGAGGGCAGGGGTTTTGGGGTGCAGCAGGTGATGCTGGGCCTGTGGGCTGCCTCTGCCATGGCTTGGCCGTCCCCACGTCCATCCTGCGGCAGCAATGGCCTTCCCCATGCAGCCTCCGTGCGTCTGGCCTTCAGCTCCCCCTCACGCTGCTGCCACCAGGAACATTTCCTAAATTAACCAAATCATTCCCTTAACGAGGCTTAATCTGCTCCTCTCGAAGCCTCTCCATCACCTCTCCATGCCCAGCCAGCAGGGGAGCGGAGGGAGCAGCTGGATCACAGCTGGGTGTTCCGAGAGCTCAGGGGCAGCTGTGTGCTCCCGCAGGTTGTCTGGGTACAAAAGCGAATGTCAGGGCCGTGCTGGTGCAGGTAATGGAGGCTGCTGCCTCCTACTTCATTAGAAATCCAATTAATCTCCTATAAAAGTGCTCGGAGTGACCTCTAAAAACGGGATGTATTTTGCTGTACCTCTGCTGTTTGTCTTGTGCAGAACGATGTTAACTAGCTGCTTCCTGCTGGTCCATTTTCCCAGCGCATAATTGCAAATTGTTTTGTTTTTTTTCTTTTCTCTTCAGCTTCCTGGCTCCCCACGCCAGGCCCTTCCGAGTGGGGCCGCAAATAGCCAGGCTGTTCTCCAGGCCCTTTGCACGGCTCCTCGGGGGGCTGGTGTTACTCCTGCTTGTGGTTTTGGCTTCTGCAGGATCCAGTTTTTAGGGTAATGAAGCAACAGAGGAGCAAGGAGGGGCTGTCCAACCTCCTGCCCTTGTCTTCCTTTTGCCCCAAGGCTGTGGGTGCCTCGGGAAAGGAGGTGTGCAAAGGTTGGCTTGGCCACTTTGGTCCTCGCTGAGCTTCCGATGGTTTGGGGCCAGCAGCCCCCCCCAGCCCACATCCAGCGCAGGTTCCCACGGGTTTCCTCTGCCTCGGGAAGCAGGAGCGCTGAGGAGAGATGGGAGAGGTGTGGCCCAGCCCCGGGGATGGTGTTTCGGGTGGGCGGCTGAAGGGCACATCCCGTCTGTGCCTTTCCCCGTGGCGGAGGATGAGCGCTGTTCCAGGCAGGGGTGCAGATCGCCGTTCCTCTGCCAGGGCAGCTCCACCGGCGAGCGTTTCCTCTGTGCATGGGAAGCCTGTGGTTTTTGGGAGCTAAACCTTGTTCCTGTGAAATCCCCGCTGCGCTGGGCACCGCCCTGGGTCCTGCAAAGCATCCCAGGGCTGATGCTCCTCCTCCCCTGGAGCATGTCCGGGAGAGATCAGCGGGGTCAGGAGCGCTTTTCTGTCTAAATCTCGGTAAAATGACCAAAGCTGCTGTTTCCTGCGGGGTCGGGGTGTGTTTCCAAGGTGCAGAGCTGCTCCAGAGGGTGTTTGGCTGAGCCCGGCCCCGAAGGCTGCCCGAGACAGGAAGGAAAATGAACTGCGCTCAAGATAGGCAACGTTTGTTGTTCTATATTTAGGAGCACAATAATTAAGGCTGGTTGTTTGTCCTGACAAACGTCATAATTAATAGTCCGTGGCAGACAAGCAAATCCTTCCTGCACCTGGGAACTGTGAGTTGTCTTTGGGAAGGGCAGGGGGCTCATTAAAGGGCTGCTGTTTAGGGAACATCTGGATGTTTGCTTTGTCCCCTCCCCAGGCACGGGTGCTGGTGGGCTCTGAGTCTGTGGTGAGGGAGCTTCTGTGGTCAGGAGGGCCCCATGGAGCAGCAGGCTGATGGATGGGAAATAATGGGGGACAGCAAAGGGGAGGGCAAGGATGCGTGGTGGCACCCAGGGGTGCAGCGGTGGAGGTATCAAGGTGCAGAGGTTGGCTCGTAAATGCAGTAGATCTTGCCGGTGGAGCACAGGGAGGTGACAGAGAGGTGACAGGTGGCCGGAATAAGCTTTTACCAGCCTTGGGAGGAAGGGCAAAATGCTGAGGGCAAGCGGCTTCTCGGTGTTCCCACTAGATGGGGATGGAGGCACTGTCAGAGCGCTCTCGCTGCGCCCGCGGGGAGCGCCCGGCCCTCGCCCCCGCGTCCTCTCGGGTGGCCACGGTGCCAGCCGGGGGTCGTGACCCAGCTCCGCGGGGGTGGCTCGGGGCTGACGGGGTCTCTCTTCTCCCGCAGATGCTGCAGGACTGCCCCAAAGCCCGCAGGGAAGTGGAGCTGCACTGGCGAGCATCACAGTGTGCGCACATCGTCCGCATCATGGACGTCTACGAGAACCTCTACCAGGGCAGGAAGTGCCTGCTCATCGTCATGGAGTGGTGAGTGCCCACCGAGGGGCACCCCGGCCCTGCAGGGTGGTGGGCTGGTGCCAAAAGGGGGGCGGGCATCTCCCAGCGCTGGGGATGCGGGGGGGATGCAGCCCGTGAGCCGTAGGGATGGCGGCCCGGGCAGAGGAGCTGACGTTGGAGGGACGGGGACACGGCGGGGGCTGCGCTGGCTCTGAGTCATTCTGAAAACGCGCTCGGCTCTGCGAGGCTCGGGGCCTGTGGTTCTCACAGGTGGGTCATAACCAAACTGGCTTTGGCCATCGAAAGCCGGGGTAGGCAGCGGGTTCCTGGCAGCCCAGCAGCCTGCGGGGGATGCGTGGGGCAGCGGCCAAGCTGAGCTGGCACCTCTGGTACCGCCCTGGCACCTCCTGCAGCGGCAGCTGAGCGGCTCCGGTTTGGGTAGGTGCTTGGTATTAACCTGGGGATGAGGAGGAGGAATGAAGGGGAAAGTATTGAAACCACATCCCAACCGCAGCTGTGATTTGATGCAGCTTCCTTGCCAAAACCTCTCCTCTGGCAAGCTGGCAGATCGCCCGGGGGGGCAGCGGGTGCAGGAGCACCACGAGCGGCGCTGGGGCAGGCGGCACAGCAGCCCCCAGAGCAGCTCCTGTGGGGGAACAGGCGCCTGGGAACCACCCCGGGACCCTGGGCAGCCACGGTGGGAAAGGGGTGTGCGGTGGGGAAAGAAAGAGTGGCTGAGGGGTAGGAGGAGAGGCCCCAGGACTGTCTCTGTGACTGAGGGATGCTCTGGGGGTAACGCCCGACACAAGGCAGGGTTTGACTTCCAGCAGGAGCAGGGCGTGTCCATATCCTGACAGGCTCTGGATCCATCCTGACAGGCTCTGTGCAGCGGAGGGCCCTGAGGGCTGCGGGCTATTGCTGTTGCAGATGTCGGGTGAATGTCAAGGAGATGCTATCGGCCCTGGGAAAGCCAAACTCTTTCTGCTTGAGTCAGATAAGGCAGGGGCAGGAAGTGCCGCTATCCCTGCTCTCATGGAGAATTCTCCCTATCTCAGTCCTGATCTCCCTGGGAGCTGCATTTTCCCCGAGGGTACCTGGGGGGGAACCCCAGCAATGGTTCCTCACACGGGACCTTGCTGTGGGGCCCAGCCTCTGCCTCCCCCAGCCCGGGGAGCCCATGGTGGCACTGCTGATGTCTCACCCCTGCCCTGAGCTTTGCTCAGCACTTCGGTGCTGGGTCGTGGTGCTGCCGAGGGAGTTGGCTTGTGAGCAGAAGGAGGCCACGAGTGCTGGCAGTGCTCTGACCGACTTGGAGCCGCGTTTGCTGCCTTCACTGTAAACGTGTTTCTGTGGGCTGCCGGGGTGACCACGTCCGCCCGCGCCCCTGCCAGCACGGAGCCGCTGCCCTGCTCGTTTCGGGAAGGAGGAGGCTCTGAAACGCCCCCGAAGCAGCAGCCCACGGACTTGGATGGGGAAGGGCATTGTTTCCTGCTGAGCTCGTGCAGCTCCTGGCTGGGCAGCAGAGGGTTTGGGGCAGCAGCGAGATGCACCCGCAGCATGTAACACTGCACGCTTCTCTTCCAGCTTGGATGGCGGGGAGCTCTTCAGCCGGATTCAGGACAGGGGAGACCAGGCCTTCACAGAACGGGGTATGGAGCCCACGCCCTGCTGGGGTTTCACTCCAGCTCATTCCCCTCAATGCCCCTTTTAATCCCCAGCACAGTTTTGCACTCAGGAATGAGGGACGTGGGTGCAAGGGCCCTGCTTTTCATGTGCACTTGAGAGCAGGGTTAGGGGCTGTTCCCACACCCTGTCCGTCCCACTCCTGTCAGAAACACCCACCTCCCTCAAAAAATTAGGTCCACTGGCTGTGGTTCTTGTGGATCTCATTAATCTCATTCCCTCTACTCCTCTGGCCAGGAAAAGCAACCACACACCCCAAACTCTGAGCCTGTTGCCCCCTTGACTTCCCATCCTAAGGGGAAGCCTTTCCGAGCTGGGTTCCTTGCTGACTGGGCATCCTAAATGGTGCAAGCCCCTCCTTTGTTAGGGTCAGGGGCTGGATTCTGCCCCATCCCTTCCCCTGGGGCTTTCCAGGAGTTGCAGGCTCCTTACCCAGAGATGGGGAGTGGCAGAGACTCCATGGCAAGGGAGGCTTCAAGGAGAGAAAACCCCTTTGACCTCAGCCAGGTTCTTTAATTCCTGGTCAGTAGAGTTACCCAGGGAGTGGTGCCCTTTTTAACTTGCTTGTGAAGGCTTCTGATGATTTCTTTGCTCCTTCAGAGGCTTCAGAGATCATGAAGAGCATTGGGGAAGCCATCCAGTACCTGCACTCGATCAACATCGCGCACCGGGACGTGAAGGTACCACCCTGAGCCCCCCTTGGCTGTGCCAGGGCCGGGCTGCCCCAGCCCTGCTGCTCACTGCTCCTTCCCTGTGTGTTCCCAGCCGGAAAACCTCCTGTACACCTCCAAGAGGCCCAACGCCGTGCTGAAACTCACCGACTTCGGCTTCGCCAAGGAAACCACCACGCACAACTCGCTGGCCACCCCGTGCTACACGCCCTACTACGTCGGTGAGCGCCTGGGGGTCTGGGCTCGGGGGTTTTCAGGGCTGGAGGGGGGTTTGGAGGGTGCCACGTCCATCCCATCACCTCTGCACTCAGCCTGGAGCCTGAGCTGCCGCAGGGAGCCGGGGGCAACGCAGAGCTGCTCCAGGCAGCGCTCCCGACAGTGCCCGGAGCTGCAGGGGGCTCTTGGTGTCTCCGTGGGACATCGGAGCCCTCTCACCCGCTGCTGCCACTTGGATTTAGGGTTTTCTTTCTGTCTTCACCAGCCCCAGAGGTGCTGGGCCCAGAGAAGTATGACAAGTCCTGTGACATGTGGTCCCTCGGTGTCATCATGTACATTCTGTGAGTCTGAGGGTTCCTCTCCCTCCTGCTGGGCTCAGCTCCTGGCACTGCCTTGTGCCCTGCAGGTGGTCCTGGGGAGGTTTTTTGGGGTGGCACATTGTTCCCTCTCCTGGTGCAGGCTGTGCGGGTACCCCCCCTTCTACTCCAACCACGGCCTGGCCATCTCTCCTGGCATGAAGAAGCGAATCCGAATGGGGCAGTACGAGTTCCCCAATCCCGAATGGTCCGAGGTGTCTGAGGAAGGTAAATGTGCTCCCTGTGGGGCTGTCCCCTGGCTGAGGTCTCCTTTTGAGGGCTGGGGGGAGCCTGGGTGTGTTGGGGTCACCTCTCAGGGCTGCAGCATCTTCACCTCTGCTGGAGAGGCTTTTGCTGAAGGGTTTGTACAGGGTCAGGCGTGTGGCACACAGGAGGGCTGTGCAGGGGTTTTGGGGCTGGGCTTGGAGCTCAGCAGAGCCCCCTGGGAGCTGCTGGCTCCTGACCCTGCCCGAACCCTTGCAGTGAAGCAGCTGATCCGCAACCTGCTGAAGACAGACCCGACCCAGCGCATGACGATAACGGAGTTCATGAACCACCCCTGGATCATGGTGAGCGCGGGGATGGGGTGGGGTG
>VZTI01004623.1:489240-501093 GCA_013397865.1 Struthidea cinerea
GGCAGCAATCCATGCAGGTGCCCCAGACCCCGCTGCACACCAGCCGTGTGCTGAAGGAGGAGAAGGACCTGTGGGAGGATGTGAAGGTAAAGCCTCTCTCTGTCCCTGTCCACAGTGCTCTGCACCCCGCTGCCATCGGGGCACTGTCCTCTCCTGCCTTACTGCAAACGTTCACTGTCCCTGTCAGCGTTCAAACACTGCAGATGTGGCGCTTGGGGACAGGATTTAGGGGTGGAGCGGCCGTGTTGGGTTAACCATGGAATCAGAGGATGGTTTGGGTGGGAAGGGACCTCAAATGCCCAGGGCAGGGACACCTTCCACTGCCCCAGGCTGCTCCAAGCCCCGTCCAGCCTGGCCTGGGACACTGCCAGGGATCCAGGGGCAGCCACGGCTGCTCTGGGAATTCCATCCCAGCCCCTGCCCACCCTCACGGGGCAGAACATGGTTGGACTCAGTCATCTTGGAGGGCTTTTTCAACCTGATCACCTCCACGGTTCCCATTTGGTGTGAGCGTGCTGGCTCTGGGTCACACTGTGCTTGGGTGGGAGCTGGAGAATTTGGCAGTGGGACACTCGCTCAGGCTCTGGGGTCCCTGGGGGGGCTTTGCTGATGGCTCTGTGCCCGCTGCCCGCAGGAGGAGATGACCAGTGCCCTGGCCACCATGCGAGTGGACTACGAACAAATCAAGATCAAGAAAATTGAGGATTCCTCGAACCCGTTGCTGATGAAGAGGAGGAAGAAAGCCAACCCCCCCGAGCCCGCCGCGCTCCCCCACTGAGGGCGCCCGCGCCCGCCGGCCCTTGAGAAAGCAATAACTATATATATATTTTTTTTAAGAAAAAAAGACAAAAAGAAACAGACTGTTCTATCGAGCGCATGGAATTCAGACATTTATACCAGACTAGTTATTTTTAGCTACTCACCTGTGTTTCTGACCTTTCTGGAGCAGGTGGTAAGAGCCCCCCTGAGATCCACACCTGCAGCCAGAGATTTTTGTCCTGTAGGTGAACGCTGCCAATAATTGGATTTTTATTTTTCTTTTGTGAAACGGTTTTGATTTATATATATATTTTTTTCTCCTTCCTTCCAAAGACATGGAAACTCCTGTGGTGACCTTTTTAGGGTATATAACGTATAAATATTTTTTAAAAACTACTGTAGAGCCGAAACCCAGACAGTGTTCCCTGTGTGGATGCTGGCTAGAGACAGGCTCCGGGCTCGGGAGCGGGGTCGGGAAGGAGAGCTGCCCTCCCCGCTGTCCTGCTGGCGTGGGGGGGGTCCCTGTGGCCACCAAAACTGCTGCTGCTAAAGCACAGAAGCCAAAAAGCAGCGCCCCACCCCTCCCCGAGCCGAGCTGGAGCCTGGGTCTGCCTGGCAGCGCCGTCCGTCTGTCCGTGCGTGGGGTGTGTGTCGTGTCCCCGGGCCCGGAGCTGCTCGCGGCTCCCCCTCCGAGGCCCGGACCCGTGCCTGGAACGCAGCTCTGACCTCAGGGGTGGGCAGGGGGCGGCCAGGAGCTGCTGCAGCCCCGGCCCTGCGGGGATGTGCTGCAGGTGTCCCCCCTCGCCCCATCCCAGCCCCGGGGAGCTGCCGCCCTGGGGACAAGCGGGTGAGGGGTGGAGGGGGCACAGCTTGAGCCAGGATGGCAGCGCTGACCCCTCCCTGGCCGGGGCTGGGGGTGCTGCTGCCCCCCCGGTGTGGCTCCTGCTGGGAGCGGGGCGGCTGCTCCGAAGTCTTTAGTCCATGGATTATTATTATTATTATTATTATTATTTGTCACGATGTTTCACTTCGTTAAATGTGTTTGAATGGGGAAAAACAATTTTTTTAAGGCGATGTTTAGTTTTTAGGTGATCTTTTAGACACTGTATGGAATTTTAATTTGTTTTGAAAACCGGTTTTTATCCCTTTTTTTTTCCCCTTTTTTTTTTTTTAATTATTTTTGTCTGTTGGCTTATACTAATCTTCCCGGTCTGCTCTTCGGTCCTTTGGATTAAAGACACTTCAAGCGTCACCCAGTCTCTCCTCCTTGCTTGTGTGGCTGTGAAGAACCCCCCCAGTGCTCCAGCTGCTCTCCCTGCGTCCTAAAATTGCTCTTTTTTCCACCAGAAAGGCTGAGCTCCGCAGGATGTTCTGCGGGGGCACAACGTCCCTTTGCCTGGGGGCGGCTGCTCGAGCCTCTGGTGGCTGCTGCAGAGGGAGTTCCCTCCCCAGCGTGTGTCACCCGCCCTGGGCTGGGGCTCTGGGGTGGTGTGGGATGGTGTGGGATGGTGTGGGACGGTGTGGGACAGTGTGGGGTGCTGTGGGGTGATGCTGTGGGACGGTGTGGGGTGCTGTGGGACGGTGTGGGGTGATGCTGTGGGGTGATGCTGTGGGACGCTCGGGACGCTGCGCCCCGGTGCCGGCAGGGGACACTGCGCGTCCGGTGTCGGGGGTGCCGCGGCTGCCGGCGGCGGGGCCCGGTCCCCGCCGGGGCTGCGGGAGCTGCTGGCGCTGCCCGTGCCGCTGCTGGCTGCGGGAGAGGAGGAAGTGGTGAGGTCCCCACGTGCCTCCCTCGCCCTCCTCACCTCCTGCGGGGCAGGGAGTGGGATGGAGGCTCCTGCCACGGCTCGCTGGGCTCTCCTGTGCATCCCCGCTTTGCTTGCCGGAGCAAGGGGGAGCGGCTCCAGAGGGGGAGAGGAGGTTTAGACTGGGCGTCAGGAAGAAATCCTTCCCTGGGAGGGCGGGCAGGCCCTGGCACAGGGTGCCCAGAGCAGCTGTGGCTGCCCCTGGATCCCTGGCAGTGCCCAAGGCCAGGCTGGACATTGGGGCTGGGAGCAGCCTGGGACAGTGGGAGGTGCCCCTGCCCGTGGCAGGGTGGCACTGGGTGTCTGTAAGGTCCCTTCCCACCCAAACCAGACTGTGACTGTGTTTCTAAGCAGCAGAGGGGCTGCAGGGGGGGGTCAAATCCCACAAAGATGCTGCGAGAGGGGAGCTGGGAACAGCCACGAGGAGCTTCAGCCACCTCCTCGAGCCTCTCGGGCTGCCGAGTTCCGCGGCACTGAGTTCACGCCTGGCACTGGCCCAGGCCTGGTGCTCCATGCCTGCTCTCCTCGGGAGAGGAAACGTGGCCTCTGCAAACACGCCCAGCAGGCAGAGGTGTGAGGCACGGGCAGGATTTTCCATCCCGCAGTGCCCGCGAGGTCTCGCGGGCTTGCGCAGGTTCAACGTTTTGGAAAAAAACAGAAGATTGTCGAAACAAACGTAATCCTGGTAATGAGCCCTGAGGCTGTCTCAGGGGGATGAGGTTCAGGTTTCCTCTGTTACCGAGATCCTGTTCTGGAAATTACGGTGCTCACTGACACAAATCTCGACTCCGGTGGGAAGATTTGTGGCTTGAAATGTTTTCTGTGTGTGTTTGGGGAGGGAAGAGCGGAGTGGGCACCCGTGGCCGATTTGCCCCCTCCATTCCCCTCAGTTTGGCACTGGTGTTGAAGCCATCAGAGCAGAGGGGGTCTCCCAGGGTGGTCCTGAAGCTCCCCAGGTTTTCCTGAACGTCCCAACTCCTGGAGAAGAAGGGGTGCACAAGGTGTCACCCCATCCAACCTCCACTTTCCCTCCCTCCCCAGCAGAAATGTCCCTCTGGAGGGGCTTTGCCCTCGCTGCTGCACCCAGACTCTCTCTTTCTGTCACTGCTTTCAGTGCCTGGGTGGATAAACCCCGGCTCTGTTTTCTGTGAAGCTGCTGATACTAAAAGGAATAGCTGGGGCAGTGTGGGCGGCTGGTGAGAACGGGCTCGCTCACACAGGGCCGTATCTCATTGCTTTTAGACTTGAAACCCAAATTTTGGGGCAGATCTGCTCACGAGGCGCTGTAAAGAAATGGGCTGGAGAGCAGCGGAGAGGGCAGAGGAGAGCTGCTGGAATGCTGCGGGCCCTGTGCCCCCTGGGATCAGGTAAGGGTGGGAAAAGCAGCAGGAAGGAATCCAGTTTGGTTTGGGGAAGATGGACTCGCACATCATGGCAGGGGGCTGGAAGGAGATGAGCTTTAAGGTCCCTTCCAGGGTCATTCTGGGGTTCTGTGGTCTGGGAAAAACAACCCAGGGGCAGCCAGGATATAAAATCTTGGATCGAGGTGCTGGTCTGGGACCTGTGGGGGGTGATGGCCACAATTATTTGCAGGAGTCAGCTGCAGTGGGGAGCAGAGCATGGAAACCTGTGGGGACCTGCGACCTGCTGACTCCGAAGGAATTTGTGAAAGATTCACTGCAACATTTGAAATTTTTAGTAGTTAGTAGAAAAATAACCCCTCTCTCCTCACCCCACCTGCTTTATTTTTAGCATCAAGCTTCCTGCTAAGGAAAAAAAAAAAACCAACCAAAACTATCTATATTTCTCGCTTTTGAGGTGATTTTGATCAAAAGTCTGGCTCTGCTCCAGGCGGGTCATTGGTGTTTGCTGCTACCAGAGGGGTGAATCACGAAGATCTCTGTTCTTAGTCTGTCAACACGAGAACTGTCTGCTGCCTTTGCAAGGATGGAGGTGAAGCCCCTTCCTCCAGCCGTGGTTTGCTGTGCTCCCATGGTGTTGATCAACTCTGGACAGCCCCAGGGGGACAAGACGTCCTGTGGCTCGTGGGGATGTGCGGGAGGAAGGCGCGTTGTGCAACGGCGCTCGAGGAGTCCTCGGCTGGTTGCTGTTTCACTACTGCCCTTCGTTCTGTGATGATGAGGATTATTTATTGCACTTATTTACCACTGAGAGTAGTTGTTTTGCCGTGCCTGGGCTCTCAGGGCTCGCAGAGCTGCTCTCAGCCTGCTGGAGCTGCCACCTTGTGCTGGCCAAGGAGGCTTTGGCTTGGCTGCCTGTCTGCCCTGGGTCGGTTTGTACCCTGGGCACGCCTTCTGGCAAGCTGGACACCTCAGAAAGGCAAAGATTCCCTGCAAAAATCAGTCGATGGCGGTGTTTTTCTAAGCATTAGGAGCAGGCGCATCAGGGGCATGACAGGATTTCCTGGTGCGAGGCTTGGCATGAGCTCGGCTAAATTGCTTAATGCTCAGAAAATGCTGGATTTAGAAAAATGAAAATGGGTTTATAAAAGATCCGTTGGCATCAGGCTTGCTCTGACCTGGGGCTGCAGGGACCCTGCTGAGGGCTGGCTGAGAAGTGGCAGGTGCTGATGGAAACCTGGCTGCGAAAGCAAAAGAACGAGATGTGGTTTTTGCTCAGAGCAAGGCTCTCTCCAGAAATTGCCCCATCAGGGTAAAACAGGCCCACAGGAATCCTGCTCTAGGCTTTTGCAGTGCCTTTTCCAAGCAGGAAAGGCAAAGCTGTTCCTCAGTGCTCCAAAAATGAGACCCAGCAGGTTGTGGAGATGCTGTGTGAGATGTGCCAGTCACAGCAGCCGGGCTCAGCATTGCAAAAGAGTCAGGAAACCAAGTTTCAGCTCAGAAAAAAGTAAATCTGGTGCTACTGCCAGGAAAGGAACCGTGTAGTCCAGCTCTGGAGCAAAGGAGATGGTTTGGTTGCTTCAGGGTGTGATGAAATGGTGGAGAGACCCTGCCAAGAGGCCAAAGGCAACAGGTCACAAGGCAGAAAATGAGAACTGGCTGTGTTAAAGCTCTGGATCGCCGCCCCTGAGCAGCTGAGGTGTTCTCCCTGCTCCGTGGGCTGGAGTCTCCATCTCCTCTTCCACTGGAAAGCCCAGAGAAGTGCTCTGATTTCAGCACCTGAAGGTCTGGCAGGGATGGGAAGTAGCTCCATTCCCTGCCTTCCTCTGCATCGCCCTCCGACAGCCCGGGAGTGCCAGCGCCTGCGTGCCCCCGATGAACGCGTGGCCGGCTGGGCTGGCACCAGGGATGTCACAGGGCTGGTGCATCCCTGTGCCCTCACGTTGTCATTGCTGCTTCGTGGACTTTCGATGCTTGAAGGAGGAAGGTGGGGATGAGCAGCTCAGAAGAGCTCCTTGTGAGAGGACGGGGGATAATGGTTTTAATTAGAGTAGATTTAGGCTAGATATGGGGGAGAAGCCTTTTAAAATGAAGGTGGTAAAACACTGAAATAGGCTGCTGGAAGAGGTGGTGGCTGCCCTCTCCCTGGAAACATTCAGGGCCAGGTTGGACGGGGCTTGGAGCACCCTGGGAGGGTGTCCCTGCCCATGGCACGAGGTGGGAACAAGATGATCATTAAGGTCCCTTCCAGCCCGAACCATTCTGTGATCCTGAGCCTCCCTGGGCTTCGGTTCGGGCTCTGAGCCCTCCCCAGAGCCCCAGGCTGTGTCAGGATCCAGCGCCTGAGCGCAGGGGGGAGAGCGAGCGGCGCCTGTTCCTGCGGCTGCTGCTCCCGCAGCCCGCCCTGGCTCTGCTGCTCGCAGGCGAGCCAGCCCTGAGTCATTGTGAAACCTCCAGCTCCGGGCTGCCGGGGCTCCCGGGGGCTCGGCTGCGGCAGGGCCCGGCCCCGTGCGAACGGAGCTTCGCCGAAAGCGGGCACCTTGCTGAGAAGCCGCGGCGAGCCGGCCCCGCGGTCCCGCACAGCCCCTGCTCCGCCTGCCAGCCGGCCTCGAGCATCGTGCGGCTTTGCTTGCCTCGTAACCAGCGCCTGTCGGTTCTCCTTCTGCTCCGAGCAGCGTCTGGGGGCAGCAGGGACGGGGCAAGGCTTCTGCCAGGCTGGGGTGTCAGGGCTGGATCCCTTCCCTGCCTCAGATGCATCCTGCTGGGATGTATCCCCACTAACCGTGGGTAACCCGGGGGTTTTGGGGATGGGGAACTTGGGGTACAGCCCCTGGGGAGCTCTGGGTGCGGTCCCAGGCCTGCCCGGCTCCGGCTTCCCCTCGCCATCCCCCTGGAACGGGAGGCGGGTGACTCCGAAGCTCCAGGCTGGGATGTGGGGTGTGAGAGCTGCTGGCCCTGGCAGATGGAGATGAGCACCAGTGCGGCTGTGGCACCTTCAGCAATCCCCAGCTCTGGTAATTACTCAGCCTCTCACCGCCCGAGGTAAGGAATGGGCAGCTCTGCAATTCCCCCGTTCCCCTCGGTGATTTACGTTCCCAGCTAGGGCTCACAGCCCTGCTTCTGCTGCTCCCCCTGGCCTCTTTCATGACAAAAGCCCCAATTTCGGTCACGTGCTGCCAAAATCTAGGACACAGAGGGGCAGGAGCTGCGTGGGCCTGAGTGGTGCAGCCAGCTCGAGTTAAATAAGAAGTGTTAACTACAACCACCACAAAGTGAGGAAAGTTCTGAAAGCTTCAACAACTCAAAAGAAGTCATAGCGGAGTTTGCTTGCTTTGATTTTGCCCCTTTTGTGCTCAAGGTCCCTCCTATCACCTCAAGACCTGTCCCTGGTCTTTGTGGCACCCTGGGAGGCTGAAGGGTCACGGAGAAGGTGCTCGTTTTCCTCGGGACAAGAGACACTTTTTTTCCTGTTCCAAGCAAGAGGCCAGTGAGGTTTGGTTCCTCAGTCCCAGCACATGAGGGGTGTCTGTCTGTCCTGCTGTGTTCAGGACACACTTCCCCCCAGGAGTTCAGCTGGGATTTGCCCTCCCCGTGCTGGTCAGCAGGAGAAGACCAAGAAGGTTCATTACTTTCCTGACAGCGAGTATGGGCTGTCCAGCACCAGGGACTTCTGGCTTTGAGGAAAGGTTCTAAAGAGACAGAAAGCAGAAGCAGCAGCTCCCCCAGGCAGCAGAAAGCTCTGAGGCAGCCCCCGGTCGAGATGCAGAATTTGGGCTGGTGGGAAGCTCAGCCCTGGGGCAGAGCAGGAGCAGCTGAGGTCGGGGAGGTGATTTGGGCTCTCAGGACTGGGGTTGCTGATCAGGCAGCGCTCTCAGGGTGAGGATACCCAGCAAGGAAACCCAACTTCTGTGGGATAACAAACCCAGAAACCACCAGCTTTGATCTCTGCCACGGCTGTGTGCTGTTACTGTAACACCCAGACTGCCACTGAGATTGGCAGGAACTACATCAGCACTAAGCCCTGGGGGATGAGGAGCCTTGCCAGGGCTCACAGCAGCTTTTGGGGAGGCAGGAGAAGCAAAAGGTTGGGTTTTATTGTTGTTTTTTTTTTTTTCCCCAAACACTGATATTTTGGGCTGAGTCGATGCTGGGACCTAAGGGATCTGCAGAGCTGCTGCCTGCACCCAACATCAGTGAGGGTCCAGCCTGGAGAGACACGGGGTGATGCCGGTGCCAGGATTCTGGCTGGAATTAGGTCACCTGGATGAATTGCCCTGAGTCTCCCAGCTCTTCAAGCTGCCATTTGGGGTTTTCTCCCGTTTCTTTAGGCAGCGCATCCTGGCACTGCTGTGGACAGGGCTCCAGCAGTGGGAAAACGCTGCTGGAGGACGCGGTGTGGATGATTCACGGTGCTGCTCCTCCCCTGGAAATGTCAGCTCTCCCTGGACACGCTGCCTTTGCTTTCCCAGATGGTTTCTGCTGGGATTTCCAGAACACCCCTCCTAAAACTTCTGGGACGTGATACACGAGTTTAGTCAGAGACATCTTTGCGTGCTTTTGCCCACCAGAGCTGCACCGTGACCCCGACGGCCCCGTGATTTCGGTGACAAATGCCACAGCCGACTTTGCGCGTGGCTCGCAAGGAATCTACCACAAAAGGTCCCCTGGCTGTGCCCCGGGCTGGGAGCCCTGCAGCAGCTCCCCATGGTCCTCACAGCCTCCCAGCCCGGTGTCAGAGGGGCTCAGCTGCGTTTCTCTGCTGTGCCACCTCCTGCCCCACCCCGATCAGCCATCCCACCCGGAGCGCTGGCTTGTTCTGCCTCCTTTTCCTTCTGAATCAAACAACGCCATCAGGCAACTGGAAACCTTCTCTCTCGGTGCTGCACGAGGATCCCATCTGCCTCCTTCCTGTGGCTGTCGGAGCAGAGTGACTGAGCTTTACTGAGAAACTCTCCACAGCTGAGCTGACGTTGCCCTTTTCCACACGCAGGGCAGAGCCCAGGGTCCTCGATCTCCCGCTCTGAGCTGGTGACAGGGGCTCTGAGAGCTGCTTCCTGCCTCCCATGGGGAGAAAACTTATAGAAAAGGGGTGGAAATAGGTGCAGAGGGGTCAGGGGAGCGTGTGGAGCAGATGTGGAGAACCGTGCTTTGAGCTGTAAGTGCAGGTTTGGCTGAGAACATAAACGATCTCTTGGGGCGAAGTCAGCGATTCCACTGACCCACATCAGACTGGAGTCTGGGCAGAGCACGCTTAGAAATTGCTGTACTGAGTGAAAAGCTTTGTTCCTAATCCGGGGAGGAAGGAAACTCCGACTGCTGTAAACACCTGCAGTCTGCTGGACCTGCAAGTGAAGGGCTGAGAGAGGCGGAAATGAAAGAGGCTCGAAAGTGAAACAGGAATGTGGCCCTGGCAGGTGCCTGGGCTGTCCGTGAGCCGGAGTTTGGCGATGGTTTTGCTGGCTGGGTTCTGGGTTTAGGAATAACAGAGCTGTGAATTCCCGCTCAGATTTGTCCGGGATGTGCCCATGGATCCACCTGCACAGGTACACAACCCCCAGCCTGGGCGAAACGAGCAGTTCTGCTGTTAATTTGTGTTGGTCTGGTTTTGAGCTGGTATCTACGATCCGATCGGGGATCAGGGTCTGGGCCCGACTGAGAACAAACGCGGGGTTAAAAACATCCCGGCAGACAAACGAAGGCAGCGGTGCTCTCTCCTGTAAATCAGGGGAAGGGAGGTGAAAGCCCTGGTGATTATCAGCGACATTTGGGCATGACTTGGAGCTCTAAATGCTGCTCTAAAAAGGGCGGTGCCTGAAGCAGTTGCCAATCAGAGGCTGAAGAGCCCGGAGTGACCCGCGAAGTGCCCGGGGCTGGTGTTTCTCTGCTGTAAGAGGTCAGTAACAGGTGTTTTGTGAGAAATGGGCTTTTAAACGTGAGGACCTCAGGTTTTCTCACCTCCCTGGTCGTTAACACATGCAATTCCTCCCTGGTGGTCCTTCCCAGCTGGGTCTGTGCCCGCCGGGCTCTTTCCCAGCGCGGTGCCACCGGGCGCAGCATCCGCGCACCGGGGCTGATTTACAGCCCTGTTAGCAGCTCGCAAGAACGGCACAGAGGCTGGATTCATTAGGAGGTCTTTATTAGCAAAAATAAAGGATTTCTTTTCATACAGATAAATAGGCGAGGGTTCACGCAGTGACAGAAGCCGTGGCACCCCCCGGGAGAGGAGCCGACGCTGCCCTTGGCTCCAGGGCTGTCCTCGCTTCTCCCGCAACACCGGAGTCAAGGTATTTGGGGGAAAAACAAGCGCGGAATTGGCTCAGCGGGAGCTTAATGTGCCCTGGGAAGAAGCTTAAATTAAGTTTTACCGTCTTTGGCTGCCCTTGAGCCCGTGCTTTCAGCGTTGCTGCCCCGCTCCGGGGTGCCCGGTGCCCGTGCGGGCAGGCTGCCAGCAGGAATTCCCTGCCGCCGCCGCCGTAAATGTCCACAAAGAGTAAATGCGGTATAAATAACTTCTCCTCAGGCGGGACTTGCACAGCAAACACCAAACTGGCAGTGTTTCATCGGGTGGGGGCCCTTTCACTCCTAAATGTTAGAAGTAAAAGCCTCTCTGGGGCTGGGGGGTTTTCCTCCGGCTCAGCGTCCTCCTGGGGCCGCGCAGGACTCCGGGGTGAGGAGGAAGCTGAGCCCTCAAACCAGCCACTTTCGGGGCACCGGAGCTGCTCCCACTGCTCGTGGGGACTAAAAATCCAGTCCCGACATCGGCAGTGCTGGGAGCAGCCTCATGGATTTGAATGCAAATTACCCAAGCCACCTTAAAATGGTGGTTAATTAAATATCCTCTAACTTCTACAAGGAAATTAACTACAGTAAAACGGTGAGTAAAACCCAATCAGAGACTGGAAAATAGTAAGGTTAACTTTGGAAAGTGCAGAGTGGCCGACCCAGCAGCTCTGGAAGGCAGATACTGAGCAATATTTAAGTCAAGTTCTATTAGAACCAAACATTTCATCCCTACTACTAATTTTTAAAATTTCGTCCAGACTAATCTACAGGCTGAAGTCTAAGGCGGAGTTAACCAAGCTGTTGCTGTGGCTTGTTCTCCTCCTAAACATAAAAACACCTGATTGCATAAATAGAGAGATGGGATATGAGGAGAGGATCGTTTGCTTAAAATTAAATTTTGTTGAACTCAGAGCTGGAATTGCTCCTAATCAGGAGTGGAATTGCACTTGGGGTAAGCTCAGCTCATTGTCTGCCATCCAGAAAAATGCTGCTTCGGATGTTTTGAAGCTATGAATAAAATAGCACTATGATAAACAGTATTGAAATACCGAACAATAAATAGTAATTTCCAAGCTCATCACTCCTTTCTTCAAAACACATTGTAAACATCAACACTGAGGTATTAGAAGTAATAAATAATAAACTCAATTATTAAAAAAATAACTTTTAAATACAATATTAAGCTGGAAGTTATTAACCTGTAACTCTTGACCTGAACTCTGAGATAACTTCACTTGAGCTCTTGCAGCCTAAAGTGATTTTTGAACAAGTAGCAGGATTTGGTGTGGAAAATGCAGACCCGGGAGTGCTCTCAGTTCCTTCTCCTCATCGTCAAATATTTTTCGATGTAGTTGATGAAGATGTCAAACTCTCCCATGGCCTTGTAGATTCCGTTCTTGTTCATCTGCAGGGAAAGCCGGGTGTGTTTAGTGTGACTGTCACAGACATGGGATGCACAATGCCTGGACAAGCTCTCCTTCCACGGACACCTCCAGCTTCTCTGCCCAATCCCCTGGGAATTCCCACCCTTCAATCATCGCTCCCTGGATTCCTCTGCTGCGAGAGTTTGTGTGGTTGCAGACTTTTTGGATTCTGTTCTCCACTCGCAGATCTCTGCCCTGCCGTGGCAGAAGGTTCCTCCCACC
>VZTI01004623.1:509151-558840 GCA_013397865.1 Struthidea cinerea
AAGAAGAAGAAAAAACAATGATCTGAGGCAAACTTCCTCTGCTGTCGGGAAAGGAGGGATGGGCCCTCCATCCCCGCGCCTCGGGAGCGTCTGGCGGCATCTGCTGAAAATGTAAAGTCAAATGAAGAAGCAAAATCCTGGTTTATATTGCTGGCTGAACGGGGCTGTGCAGCGAGGAAATGCTCGGCGTTTTCCAGAGCCTGCGGTGCTCCCCCGCGGTCAGGGGACAGAAGGCCAAGCTGCTGCTCCCCGTCAGGCAGAGCTAGCCTGGATGACTGGTAAGAGGACGAGCCTCTGGAAAAACTAACCTTGCCTCAGAGCATGATTTTACAAGAGTTTACACCCAGAGGCAAACAAAAAGTGCTCAATTCTCCTGGATTTTCCCCTTCCCTCAGGATGAGTTATCAAACGAGGCAGGAATCGGTGGAGCCCAGTGGCTGTGATGTGCCAGCCTTCCCTGCTTGTCCCTTACTGCCCATCTCTCCATGCCCTGGGGCCAGGGCTGGAGCAGAACTCCCCGAGCTCACTGAGCTCACGTGCATCCATCCCGAAACCAGCCTTGGCTCCGTGGGGTTGTGAAATTGAGAGGGGCAATATTAACCCAAAACCGAAACCTGGCGCCGGGAGCCCGTTGCGTACAGAATCCACCGCGGATTTACTGAAACACAGCTTTCAGTTTTGGTGAAAGCTGAACCCCAGTGGCTATTGGAGTGATTCATTTGCTCCCCGGATCATTCGAACACGGGGCTGATATCAGCCAGCTCTCAGTTTCTCCATTATTAGGTGTCATTTTTTGCCTGCACCATCAGCACATTTCACCCTCAGGGCAAACCCGGGTGCTGTGTGGGACTGCCAGATCCATTGGCTGCTCCAGCCTCAGGCCAAGCCCGGTTTTCCATCAAAAGACACTTTTGGGAATATGGTTTAGGGGTGGTTATGGGGATGCTGTGGTTGATTGTTGGATTAGATGATCCTGAAATCTCTTCCAGCCTGGGTGGTTCTGCATTTCTGTGAAATGCCCTGTGTGACTGCTGCTGTCACAGCAGCTTTCAGCTCTCCGAAAATAAGGATGGGAGGAATATGAGAGCTGGGTGATGGGTATGGGAATCCCTGCAGACCCTGGCCCAGGTCATTTAATTCTCCAGTTGTCCCTGAACTGGGCAGGGGTGAGTTGAGCCCTCATGGGCTGGTCCTTGGCACCTCACAGAGCATGAACAGCCTGGGTTTGGGCACAGGGCACCTTGGCTGGGCTCACACAGACACAGAGGTGGCGGCTGGAACCTGAGTGATGGATAGTTGAAAAAAAAAATGCTTTTTGAGCTGTATTATTTGACTCTAAAAGCCTGAAATATGCGTTTCCCTTTGGGGAAGATGCCATTTATGATAACCAAAATACAAGCTCACAATTTGCCAGAGCAGGGGAAACAATTATCTAACCTTTCACGCCCCCCACCCTGGTGACTAAACGAATTTTCTGCAGAACAGCTGTCGATGCTCGAGATCCTCCACCACGCTTTTCCTCTTCCTCAGAGGTGAATCTTCGAGGGAAAAACAGAAAAGCACCTTTTTTTGTTGTTTTATTGCCATTTCTTTCCCCTCTCGGGGTGAAATCCTGTCCTAGCAGCAGCGGTGCCATCGGTGAGTCACGGGGCGAGTGTCACGTCTGCTCCGGGCAGGAGGTGGCACAGGAGGTGGCATCGCTGGGACGTGCAGCCCTGCATGGCTGGGACGTGTCATCCCAAAGCTGCTGAGAGTCCTGGGCACCCTGAACCTCTCGGGAAAAATCCTGGAAAGCAGCTGAATTTTGCTCCCTGGGCTTTGGATGTCTCTTGGAGCTTGGCTGAACAAAAACCGCACTTCCCTATGCTGAGCCACGCTCAGCCTGTTGCTCCCTACGAGGCAGCACCCAGTATTTGATTTTCAGAATTATTCAAGTGGTTGTGGCTTGAAACGTGACTGAGGAGAGGGTACACGCTGTACCTCTCCGGCAGTAGCTCCCCACTGAGTGTTTTCTGACTCATTTGGCGAGTTTACCGAGAAAAACAATTTTTTTTACCTCTGTCAGCAGCACTGCAGGGTGGGTGGCTGAAGGCAGGGCTGGTGCTGGCCCTGGCCAGGCTTTCTGCCCATAACGAACTGCACTAATTAAGAGAGAGAAGAGCAGTCTGGTTTTCAGGGCTGGCGGAGGGCGTTGCCATCACGGAGAGCAAACGTCGGTGCCGAGCTCACGGAAAGAGTGACAGCAGGGGTGGCACCTGTGGGGTGCTGCTGTCAGCGCCGGGGCTCAGGAGGATCGTGCCAGACTAGCACTCGCTCAGACGAGGTTTTGGCTCTGGACTGGAGCGGCAGGGATTTCTTGACGATTAAGTCTTGATTTTTAAGGTGCTGAGCACTGCATTTCACCTTCCCATTAACACCCAGCTACGCTGAGGGCAGCGCTGGCTCACAAATGACACCGCTGCGAGTGTCAAAGAAATTACTCCAGTGCAGAAAAACCAAGTGGAAACATTTCCTTCTGCCACTGTAAACAGAATTACAATTCTTTGACAGGGGTTTTGGTGAGCTACAGCATTATCAGGGCAGGTGCAACACCCTACAATCACTTTCTTTTCATGTGGCTGAGTTGGTTTTTGCAGCTCTTTTCCTGAAGGAGATCAGGAAGGTTCCCGAGCCCAGATATTGCTGCTGGATGTTGTTATTAAGGCTCAATTCTTCCTTTATTAAAATTTCTGCTAGCATTTCTCTCCCTCACATTCTCCGGCTCTGGGGACCTGAGAAAAACCATCATCAGCCTCATCTCTGAAATGATGGTTTACCTAAAGCTGCTGTGAAATAGGGGCGATGACAAAGAATGTCAAACCAAGGCTGGGCTGGTGTTATCAGGACTTCTTGAAAGGCACTGTTGAAACTGGTGCCTTATCATCCTGAAACACTTTACTGGAAACCCGATGTTAAACGTGATCTGGGACCAGTGCTCGAGAGCAGGGAGCCTTCGGATCAGAGCAGCTCGATGACAAACTTTTTAAGGATTTTTTTCTTTTTATTTTTTTGGGGATGAAATGAATTCTTTGAAATGAATCCTTGGGAATGAACTGCGTCGGGTGAGGGCAGGGTCAGGACTGCAGTGTCTCCCAGTAGCACCAGTGGGGTGCACAGGGGATGGAGCAGGGCTGGGAGCTGAGTTTCCCAGCGCGACCGGCCGTGGGTGAGTCAGTGTCGCGTCCCTGTCACGCTCCCGGGCTCTCCGGGATCGTCTCCCGCGTTTGTCACTCCCCCGAGCCGCTCGTCTGCAGCAGCCTGGTGCTTTCTGCTGCCCTGGAGATGTTTTGTCACCGCGGCCGTGACGCCGCTCGGTGACGGCGGTGCTCGCCGGGGCTGAGCATCGTCCCCGCGGCGCTGGGAGCTGTGGGGACACAGCGAGGTCCGAGAGGCTCCTTGCCCCGAGCTTTGTTCTCCAGCCGCGCCGGGGATGCTCCCTGTGCTCCCGACTCAGCCCCTTTGTGTGATGTGGGGCTGCGCTGCTCACCGCGGGCTTTGCGCGGGTGATTTCTCGGACAAGTCAGTGACACCCAGGGCTGCGCTTCAATGCCTGAGCACGAGGGCAGCTGGCTCGCAACCCTCTCTGCTGCCTTGGCTTGTTAGTTGGGTCGCAACTGCTCTTAGTGTGCCCTGTCACAACGTGCCTGCCGTAAAATCCCGAGGGAGGAGCCCTCCCCCGTTAGCTGGGAGCTGCCTGGAAGCGTTCCTGGGAAGAGGAGCGCTCTCCCTGCCCCGTTCCCAGCGCTGCGGTGCCCGAAAGGTTTGACTGTTCCGAGAGCGCCTGAGGGAATCGCTTCCCATTTTTCTGAGCTCATCTGCAGCGTCACAACGCTGAGTTTCAGAAATCCCTCTTTCTTCTTTCCCTCTTCCTTCCCAGAGCAAAAGAGGGATGATTTGCTGTTTCATTGAGGGTGTTTTCACGCTGCTGTGGCTGGCGGGTTGATGACAGCCTGGGGAAAGCCAAGCCGGGGTGATTTGCTTCCATCTGGGTTTGGTCCAACATGTGCTGATGGCTTTAAACTGACTGAGGGCAGGGATAGATGGGATTTCGGGAAGAAATCCTCGCCTGTGAGGGTGGGCAGGCCCTGGCACAGGGTGCCCAGAGAAGCTGTGGCTGCCCCTGGATGCCTGGCGGTGCCCAAGGCCAGGCTGGATGGGGCTTGGAGCAGCCTGGGACAGTGGAAGGTGTCCCTGCCCGTGGGACACGAGGTGGTCTGTGAGTTCCCTCCCAACCCAAACCATTCTGGGAACCCTGCTGGTTCCACCCCATCTGCTCTGAAATGAGAGGCTTTTGGACATCCCCCACGTCCAGCACTTGGGGTGCCCCATCACCACCGTTTCACAGAGAGTAAAACCCAAAAATGAAAATCTCTCTGGGCTGTCCCCCACCCCGATGGGGTTTTCCTCCTTCTTGCCCTTGTGGTGAGGGTCCTGCTGCTTCCTCTGCTTTGCAAAAGGTCGGTGACAGGACAGAGAGGCCGAGGGACACAGCCAGCACCATGCAGAGATCTGCATGAGGCCCTGGACCCCGATAATACAACATTTCCCTCCTGTTCCTGTGTCACCCCAGCATCTCTCCTCCAGCTCCCCCACAGCAGCCTTTACCCCACGTCTCTTTCTTGCCTTCTGGCACTTGGCTGACCCATCCTGGGCGTCAGTTCGGTTACCAAAAGGAAAAAAGGGAAAAGAAAGAAACCCTTTCATGTCATCTGCCATTTACATAATGAGGTAAGATCTCGCTGCCTCTTCCCTTGTTTCCTCACCCGGGCTGGGTGTGCACCGGGCTCCCGGGAATGCTGCCACTTCCTCTGCTCCCAGCGAAACTTTTGCTGCAATTCCAGGCAGCGGCTGGGAACTGGGGGAGGAAGGCAGGGATTAACAGCCCTGCGCTGCCCCAGATCCCTCCAACACCTCGGCCAGGGCAAATCCAACCTGCTGCAGCCCGGGCCCTGCCCTTTGGCTGCCTCACAGTGCGCTGAGGGAGGCACGGTGGGCGCTTTTGGGGCAGTTTCAGCAATCCCAGGTGCAATACCCTGACTAGCCTGGGCAGAAAATCCATTTGCCTAGTCCTCCCCTGGTGACAGATCTACGCTCAAGACTGAGCTTGGTTATCAATGAATAAATTAGTCACCCAGCAGATCCGTGCAGGACAGCCCTGGCCCACAGGCACGAGATACACCTGCATTGCAACAGGGGCACACTGGGGCTGCTGCTCCCGGCAGGAACCCGCTCCAGAGGCTCCCTCTGGGGTTAGAGGGGCGACTTTGCCGCCCCAGTGCCCTCTAAGTCCAGCTGGCCATCCCTCCTTGTCACAGAAACTCCAAGGAGTTTGTTCAGCTGCACATTTTGGTTTACAGGCTGAATGAAGCTCCCTCCACAGGGGCTGCAGAAACAACCAGACCCTGCTTGGAACCAACAGCACAGGGACCCGGGGTTTGCACCAGCACGGCCACATCCCCGTGACACTGTGCCCAGCTGGCAAACCCTGGTTCCCTGGGGACAGCCTGGAGCTGAAATGCTGGGAAGAGAACGTGCCTGCTCTGCTGGAGGACCTGGGCTGCATCAGCAATTAAAGCTGGTGGTGGGACGATCACGGATGTCACCGTGCCACTGGGCTGGGGCACTTCGGAAAGTGCCAGGGACATTTCTGTCCTGCGGGGTGACAGCTTTGGACTGTGAATAATGATCACCTAAATCACCTGTGACCCTGGAAACCACTTCTTCTGCCAGCAGGGTGGGACTGTGTCCTCCAAAATCCCTGACATCGTGTTTCTTTGCGTCTCCAACACCAGGGACACGGGATGGAGAAGTGTCCAGCCATTGAGGAGACAGGGAGCAGGATTCCCTGAACCTGGGAGTAGGATTCCTTGAATTTGGGACCAGGATTCCCTGAACCTGGCAGGGGAAGCCCACTTGTGCCAGGACAATGATGGAGAAAAGCCCTGCACTGGGTTTCACCACTTCTACCGGGCCCCTTGTCAGAAGCCCTGGGGTGCTGGGACCACCGGCACCCTGTGGGGTGATGCCCCTGAGCTCCCCCCATCCCAACAGCTCTGTGGCGAGCTGGGAACAGCCCCTCTCCAGGAGGGGATTGCCAGCATTGCTCCACGTTGGGGAATTTTGGGGATGTGACCCCCAGGATGGTCCCTCCTTCGGTCACATCCCTCTTCCCAAAAGAAAACCCACGCAGTGATGCCAAGAGTTCCCGCCTCCGCAGGTGAGGGAAACACCTGTGGGAGAGGGAGCTGGTCCCTTGCACGAGCTCATTAATTCAGCAAATTGCAAAGGGAAATACGTGCCGGGAAAAGCAAGAAAAATCCCAAAAGTTAATCCAAGAGTTATTTCCTGCTGGTACCGGGATAAAAGCGTGTCCTTCGGAGCCCTGCAGGTCACACAGCGGTGAGAGAGAGGAACCCACACCGAAAAACAAGGTAGGATACTGAATTTATCCCTCTGCTCTGTGTCCTTTTGGGTATTTCCTTGTATTCCTGCAATGTAATATTCCTATAATTTCTCTGAAGTATTTTTTTCATTAATAACCTTAATTTTCAGTGCTAACAAAACTTGTGTTTGACTTCTGCTGTTCCAGAGGGAAAACACTTTATTTTGGGATCAGACTTTGGGATCTGCTCCTTCCAGCACCTCCTGCTGCTTCTGTGCCAGTAGACTTTGAAAAATTTAATTTCACTGTATTTATTTTTCTGATAATATTTTTTCAGAAGAACTCTGTTTATTCAGATGCATTTTCAACTGATGTTTTATTAATTTTCCTTTGCTTTTTGAGCTCTTCTCTTCAATATTTGACTTTATTTGATTTTTTTTCTCTTGCTCCGGGGGAGCAAAAAAGAAATGGGTAAGAGGTACAAGTCAGTGTGGGGTTTTTAATACAGATGTACAAGTTTTACATAAAATGTGTCTATTTTCATATGGATTGCAGTTGTGTTAATTAGGAAAATAATGAGGAATATTCTCTTCCTTGGGCCGGTCTCCCAGGCCGCCGACATGAGAGGATCCCCCTTGTTCCTCTGCCTCCTCTCCATGTCCTGCTGGGTGAATCTGCTGCCGACAGCCGGGGACAAAATCCTCCACTTTGGAGCCTGCAGGGTTTCCATGAGCATGACAGAGATCAGGGCTGGCTTCACAGCAATTAAAGCCAATATTGTGAGTATTTCCCAGGCTCTTGGGGAGCTGGGGGAGCTCTTGGCAGCTCCCAAAGCCTCTCCAGAGCCGGCAGGTCCATGCACATCTCTGTCCTCTCTGCAGCAATCCAGAGACCCCATCCGGACCCTGAGCATCCTGTCCCACCCACAGTCCCTGCACAAGGTCAAGGTAGGTAGTCCTGGCTGGGGAGCCCTTAAAGGATCCAAAAGCAGGTGAATGTGACCTTGGAATCGATCATGAATCAGTATTCTTCAGCTTTCTCACACCCCAAAGCACTGGACAAGGGCCACTGCTCCAGGTCTCAGCCTCTGATATCCAGCTGCAAAATCAGCTGGTTTTATTTCGTGAGACTTGCTGAGGATGGATCTCCTGGAAAATCAGCCTGAAATGATTTCCCATCAGTATTTTATCAGCTTCAATCAAGCGCCACTGAAGAAGCTTTGTCTGAGTCAGGCTGTCCTGCTGTGCTCAGCTACAACAGGCTTCCTGTTAGAGATGCTTCATCCCGGAGAGTCGCTGCAGGCTACACCCCTTTGGAAGGCCTTTTAGTCACTAAGTTCATTCCTTAAGTCTTCAGACAGATGCTGCATCACTCGTCACCTCCTTACCTTCTACGTGGACAAAGTTTTCAAGCACTGCAGGACCGAGGACTCGTTCGTGAACAGGAAAATCAGCAGCATCGCCAACTCCTTCCTCAGCGCCAGGAGGAAGCTCGGGCAGTGTGTAAGTCTTGGCTACTGCTCCAGCGGAGCTTCTTCTGTCACTATTTCACATACGAACCAACCTGAGAGCTTTATAAAGCTGCAGAGTCTCTGTTTGTAGAAATGGTTTTAACGGGAACACAAAGCAGAGTGATGGGAAGAGTGTTCTGTCCACTGAGAGATTTTTGTATCTCACCAGCAAACTCCCCCCCTGGTCCCCAGGAGCGATATTTATCCTGTCCCCGAGTCTGCCGAGTCAACTGCTGTGAGCTGAAGTCTGATTTAGGGACCTGCAGCCTTTCCCACAGCTCCACAACGCCTCGGTCTATGATGCCCAGCAAAATTAGAAACTGAAATCTTATTTTTAAAAATTAACTGCCCAGACTAATGAATTAATCTTATTTTTCCAGCGTGAGCAGAATAATTGCGTGTGTGGGGAGGAATCCACGGAGAAATTCAAGCAAATACTTGCAAACTACGAAGGGGTGAGTTGGTGACTGGGTCTGGTAATTAACACCAATTAAATTTATATTTAAATTCCCTTTATGTTGGGTTGCACTGACAGTCTCTGCTTACAGCTCATTCCTTTATATCCTTGCAGCTGAATGTCACATCTGCAGCCATGAAATCCCTGGGGGAGCTGGACATCCTCCTGGACTGGATGGAGAAATCTCGTTAGCGGGTGGCGTTAACGACCCACGGCTGGGGCTGAGGAGCTGCAGGGGCTTTGCACACAGCAGAGATGAGAGGGACAGTAAATCACTGGATCAGTGCAGCTCCTCAGCCATTCCAGCTGCATCCAGGCAAACATGGAGAGCTTTGCCAGCCGGGGACATCGGCAGAGTCTTCATTAAGACGGAAATAACGAGTTTGATTAAATCAGCATCGCCCTCGCTGACTGCTACCAAAGGATGCTCCAAGGGAAAACCTAGCAGGGTTTCTCCTGCTGGCACACATAAGCTGTGATCATGTCATAAAATTATTGCTTAAATTATAGATTTTTTTGTCTAGGGAATGTGGGGAGTGAGCGCTGAGTGCTGGCTGGGAGGACTTGGTGCAGCTGGTGTTGCATAAACCTGAGCTCGGTCTCAGGGCTGCTGCCACCGATGGATCTGGCTGAAATGAGGAGTACAGTGTGAGAAAAGGTTCCAAGAATAGGTCCCAGCAGGTGTGTCAGGCCTTAGAAATCCGTGTTTCCTTTTGAGATGATATTTTCTGCCTTATCAGTAAAGAAGTTTCTGTGTAAGACATGTGGTTGCTGAATAGAAAATGTTCTTGAGTGTATTGTGCAATTTACTGACACTCAGTAGTGAGTTTTGTGGAAATTGGTTGCCATGACTGTAAATAAACCCCACTTGAAACTGTGCTGAGTCTGTTTGTCAAAATTCTGAGGAATTACATGATTCTGGTTGGTGAAACTTTCTGAATTCTCTGTGGTGTCCTTTTTACAGCAGATGCTGTCACTCCGGCATCCCAGGGCTGATGCATCCTTCCGGGTGTGCCAGAAACACCAAACTCAGACCTCAGCGCTGCTGAATCCCCCCAGTTTGTCCCCAAGACCACTTTTACTGTGCATTATTTATAGCTCTGGTCTGTTCTCCCCCAGTTTGGACATTGCTGGTACTCACTGAATGCTCTAAATCCCGGCTGGGGGACAGCAGCAGCGTTTCCCTACAGCGCGTGTGTCACGCCGAGTGGCATTTGGTGATTCATTTTCAGAGGAAGGATCTCTTACTGCTCACTGTCCTCCCTAAAATGTTGGCTTATGCCAAAGGGGGGCTTCTCAGGCCTTTGATTCTGTTAATTTGCTTTCTCATGGCTTTCATTTGTCCAGGTGTCAGGGCACGAACAGGTGAATTCATCTCCCCGTGCTCCGGCCGTGCTCGGGAGCGCTGATTTTTCAGTTCCATCGCTGTTTTAGGAATGACAGGCGCCTGGGACGTTCCACGACTCTCAGTTGAAGAACAACCACCTGGAATGATGCTGGGATGCAGTGAGGGACCACAGCTCGTCCCTGACCGCAGGAAATCAGTTGACACCTGGTGACTCAGGGGCTGCCTGGTGAGTTCCTCATGGATCTTGGTGGGCTCTGGATCACAGCTGGGGGGTTTTATTCCGCACCTTCAGCTTATGTTGCAACCATTGCAGCTCATCCTATCCACTGATCACACCGCGTGTTGCGCACCTCGGTCCGTGCCTGGCTCACTGCTTCCACCCCTAAACCAGGGATTTTACACTTCTGTACCCGCTGCAGGGCACGGCAGCAGCCCAGGGCCGGTCCCCTTGGGAAGCGGGATGCCAGCTGGAAATGCCAGCAGCGGGAAGGAGCGGGGGTCGCAGCAGGCAGCTGCCAGGGCTGAGGGATGCAGGAGGGGCTGCGGGATGCTCAGCCCCTGCTCCTCTCCCGGAGTTCAGCTCGTCCCGGCCGCTCCCAGGGCGGTGAGGGAGGAGCGGAGCTGAGGAGAGGCAGGCTGAGGAGGAAGAGGATTTGCAAAGGGAGAGCGAAAGGGGTTTTCTCCTCTCAGGAATTTCCAAACCCGAGCGTTCTGCTGCCGCTGCTGCCCGCCGGGGACGCTCTCCGGGCTCACGCCTTTCCTGTTGCACCCGAGTCAGGCATTCCCTCCCTTCCAGCGGCTCCGGGCGGGCGCGGACGCGTCCCGGCCCCTCCACGCCTTTCCCGGTATCCAGCCCCCTTCCCACCGCGCTGCCGGGGGATGCAGCCCTGGGAACGGGGCGGGTGAGCCCTCACCTCCCTCTGGGGGCTGGCAGGGAGCTGCTGACCCTGCCTCAGTGTGTGTGTGAGAACCGGTGAGCGGCGGGAGCTGCTGCCCCGCTCACCCCAGCGCTGGAAGGCCACAATTCGGGAATAATCTGTGTTTTATCCGCAACGAAACTCGGTGTCTGTCAGCGAACCCAGCCCGCAGCGGTCATCTCTCGGTCATTACAGCTTCCTACACTGCTTTATCTGTGGAATATTCAGCTTTTCCCGCCCTTTCCCTGCCTCTCTGGGTGGGCTCTCCTGTGATACCCCACAGACCAGGAGTCCCTCAGTCTGCTGAAAGCCACTGGATGCTTTATTGCTCGTGCATACAAAAACTCCAGACCGTGTCTGGCCTGCAGGTGTTGCCCTCAGGTCGCGAAAGCTTAGGGGAATCAAGAGCATCAGATGCTGTTCTAAAGGGTTATCCAGCTGCCTTTAAAAGAAAATGGGATTTTTTTCTTTTTCTTTTTCTTTTTCTTTTTTTTTTTTTCAATGCTCCTTCTGGCCCGTGAGACCCCAGTGCTGGAGCTGGGGCTGCTGGCGGGATGAGCCACTCGAGTCCCTGCTGTTCCCCAGCCCAACCTCCTCACTCGGTTCTGCGCTTCCAGCCCAGCCCCCTCTGGCATCAAACGATTCCTCCTAAATCACCACTCGAAGCTGAATTTAAGCAAAAAGAGGTCAAGCTATAGCAAGTTGTGGTAGCAATGGAGAGTGTTGCTGGCTGACATCGTGATCCTCAAGGCAGAGCCGGTCCCAGGCGCTGCCTCCCCCTCAGACCTGGTCCTGCGCGGGGGACGCGTCCGGGACAGCGCTGTCCCCCCCGGAGCTGCCCTGGGCGATGCTGTCGGAGGTGACGAGGAAGGAGGAGTAGGCGAGGTCAGCATCCTCCTTGGAGCTCTGGGAAGGACAGGAGGACGCAGTCAGGGGATGGGGATGGGCAGCAGGGGAAAAGGCAGCGTTTTGTGGACAATCCAGCGGGTCACACTGCTGCTGATGCGAGCATCACCCTGGGAGGACCCCAAATGTTTTTAGGTTTGGGACTCCGTGGCAAGCCTGTCCCTGGGTGTTGGCATCCAGCTGCCCTGTCCTACACCTGCTGGGCTTTACTGGTTTCCCGAGCTTCCTTTATTGCTCCAGTTCAGCTCCTGGCACCTACAACACCCACGCCTCAGCCGCTGGTAGGGACTTTGAAAAAGACTTTGAATGTGGCACCTTCAGCCACTGCCAAGTGGTGCCACGGGACCATGATCTTACCTGAGGGGAGGGGAGGCAGGAGAGGGCAGGGAGAGGCAGAGAAAATTAGGGAAAGGCAGGGATCACAGCAAGTCACAGCCCTTGCCATGGCAGAGCCCTCCCTGTGCCCCCTGAACCACTGAAAAGTGGGACATGCTCTCTCTGGTTTCCAGCTATCTGCTTATCCCAGTGTTCCACATTTCTGGTAACAACCCCAACCTTCCTGATGCTGCCTGGGGCTGCTTTGGTTTATTTCTTGAAGCAAAGTGACTGCTGCAATTGTCTCTGCTGAAACAGGGAGTCAGGACAGGGGTGAGAGCCACCCACGGGGGCTGGTCTGCAGCAGGTGCTGGATCTGGGTGAAACGGAGAGCACCTGGGTGTAAATAAAGCCCCTGGGAGGAGACAGCCCCTTTGCCACAGACTGCAGGGCTGCGGCCACGTCTCCCAGGTCAGTGGCCTCTCTCCTGCCTCCTCTTACCCTTTTTGCCTTCTTCGAGTCGGCAGCGCTTTCCAGAGTGTCCGCGGTGGCGATGAACTCTGCAGGCAGAGAAAGGCAGGTGTTGGGGAGGGGGCAGAGGCTGGCAGGTGTTTCTGTGGCTTTTGTGGGGTATTTCAGCAAGGAAGGGCTGAGCCCGGGGCAGGGCTGGGGTCAGCCACTCACCGTCCTGCCCCATGGGGGTCTCCTGGCTGTCCTTCACGCAGGCGCTGTTGCTGGCGCTGTAGTCCCTGACGCTTTCAAAGTCTGACATGCTGATGTTCGTCCTGTAGCTCCCCACGGACACCAGGTCTGGTGAGAGGGAGGAGGAAAATCCCTCAGGCCTTGTTCGGGCTGGGTGGGAGCACGTTCAGACCCAAACCCTCTGTGCCAGGCGATGCCATGTGGCACAATGGGCAAAGCCCAGGGAGGGCTGGGCTCTGTCTCAGCCTGGGTGCTCGGGGAGTTGGAGCCCTGTGGATGGGGTCAGTGGGAGGAGCAGGGTGTTGGAGCTCTCTGGATGGGGTCAGTGGGAGGAGCAGGGTGTTGGAGCCCTGTGGATGGGGTCAGTGGGAGGATCAGGGAGTTGGAGCCCTGTGGATGGGGTCAGTGGGAGGATCAGGGTGTTGGAGCTCTCTGGATGGGATCAGTGGGAGGAGCAGGGAGTTGGAGCCCTGTGGATGGGGTCAGTGGGAGGAGCAGGGTGTTGGAGCTCTCTGGATGGGNAGGAGGAAAATCCCTCAGGCCTTGTTTGGGCTGGGTGGGAGCACGTTCAGACCCAAACCCTCTGTGCCAGGCGATGCCATGTGGCACAATGGGCAAAGCCCAGGGAGGGCTGGGCTCTGTCTCAGCCTGGGTGCTCGGGGAGTTGGAGCTCTGTGGATGGGGTCAGTGGGAGGAGCAGGGTGTTGGAGCTCTCTGGATGGGGTCACTGGAGGAGCAGGGAGAGGTCCTGGTGTGGCAGCAGGAGAGCAGCTCAGCCCAGCACGGGGGTGTTGATTTAGCTTAGTGCTGCTGCCGTTCCTCGGGAGCCCAGAAAGGCAGGGACTCACCAGATCTCTTCATCTGCCTGTATTTGACAATGGCAAAAGCTGTCACGACGATCAGGATCAGCCCAGCGAGAGGGCCCAGCACCAAGGCAAGAGTGTTGGAGCCGTGGCTTTCATCAGGGCTGGAACAGAGGGAAAGAGATCTCACTGAGAACGATGCATATGAAAATCCAGCAGGCTAAATCTGGGTAGGATGGTAATTTTGAGTGAGCATGATGCATTTCAGTCAATGAACTGGATCCTAGCACATATAATTAATGAATACCAAATAAAAATATAGGCTAGAGGCTGTGCCGAAACAGCTACATCAGCGGCTTGCTCATAAATACATGAAGGAAAGTTCTCTAATATTAGCAGAAGTACTTTCAAATAGCTGTTTTGTACCTGGAATTTCTAATAATTTCCTTCTGATATTATTTGCTTGAAGTAGAGATTAATTGTGAGTCATCTTGCCCTTTGCTGTCATTTTTTATCTTCTCTGACATTTAGAGTAAAGTTCTTTGTGGATAAGATGATTTTTGTGTTGCTAAACAACACAGCCAGGGTGTGCAAACACGGCACCCACAACGGGTCCATATAAACCCCACAAAAACGATAAATGGCACGGGAGGGAGAGAACCAACCTTTCTGGGGCAGCTCCTTTTCGCACCTCAGCATCGCTGTAGGCTCCTCCCCGGGGAACAGCTCCGGGCGCACGGCCGGAATCGCCAACATCCAGGAGCTCTGGGCTGTGCTTGGCATTGTCCCCTGCGTGTCCCAGGGAAGGAGGGTGGTCAGTGAGCAGCAGCACGAGAATTGGACACAGAAACTATTTGGATGTGTTTCGTGGACGTGGAGCTGCTGTGGGTTTTGGCTTTCCGTGAGAGGCTCTTCAGAATGGGGGTTGGAGATCTGAAACGATCTCACACCAAATAATTTACTGCGAAAATCTCAAGTAGGCTCTCCCTGCCTATGAACTTTTGAAAGTCTTGCATTTCTAAGTAAAAAGGCTTGAATTTCTAAGTTCTGCCTCTAATATTTCCAGATCGAACTTTGCATCCTTGCTTTGCTTTTACTCCCGGCTCCTTGCAATGAAATAAGGTTGTTTCTTTCTCTCTCTTTTCACTTTGGCCATCACCCACTTAGGGTGGCTAAATATGGAATACCCAGAGCTCTTCTCTCTCCCTGCTTCTAACAGTGTTCCTCCCCCCAAAATCATTTCAATCCCAAAATACTCCACCAAAGCTGAGACTAAGCCCCTTGCTGTCGGTGTCAGCCTTTCCTGCTCCCTACTGGTTTCCTGTTTATTAAGACAAGAAGTTCCCTGGAGCGAGATCTCTGACCTGGATCAGTTCCTCACCCGAAAGGTGCCAGATGTTGCCTGAACTAAATGACGGTACAAATCGAATAGCAATAATTAGTACGGATGGGGTTAAAAGTAAAATTGGTGTGGAAAGCGGTGAGTTTTAGGCCGGGTGCTTTATGACCGGGAAGTCAAAGCCGAGCGGATGGAAACACCGACGGCAGGCGGTGCAAACCAGGGCGCTGCCGGCACCTCTGGGATGCTGCGGGCGGCAGCGCTCCTGCTCCGCGGTGCTGCAGCCTAGCGGTGATGGAGAGGCCTCCCCGGGCAGGAGGGAGAGCGGTCCCAGCCCTGCCTGGAGCTCACCTGCGGCCACCCGCAGCTGCACGGCCATGGCTTCCCCGAAGAGCCCGTTGCGCTTCACCCCGCACCAGTACCAGCCTTCGTCTTCCTCCGTCACCGGGTCGAAGCTCAGCACGACCGTCCTGGTGGACGTGTTACAGGTGGCACCCGGCCCCGGCAGCCTCTGGTCCCGCGCGGGCAGCACGGGGCAGCCGGTGTAGTTCCACTTGCACCAGTACTTCTCGTAGGAGTAGTACTTGCAGGGGTAGGAGCAGGTTAAATCCAGCCGGGAGCCCGCTTGTGCCTCCACTTCCTTCTTGCCTGTCAGCCCAGGCTCTCCTGCAAGGGCAAACGGGACACCAGGGCTGCTGTGAGGGGTTTCGGTGGTGGGGGTGGCTGTCAGCAGGTGCTGCTGGGGATGGAGCTTCGAGGGAAAGTGCTCCTTGCATTGCTAAAATGAGGCTAAAGGTGCTCTTTATGGTTCTTTTCTTGCAAGGCTTAAGGAATACTTAACTGAGAACTTTCTGTGAAAATTCCCACAAAACTGAAACTTTCTGTCTCAGTTGGAAAGCTGCTGGGGTGAGTTCGGGCTTGGAGCTCATGTCTCTTCCCAAAAAGCCAGGCTGCTCACTTGGGGTGCTCAGGAGGTGGTTTTGCACCTCCTGAGCAGGCAGAGAACTGCCAGGGCACAGCTCTTACCGTCTACGACCTTCAGCTCCGTCGATGATTGCTGCTCCTTCAGTTCATTTGACATGCACCAGTAGAAGCCCTCGTCCTTGGCCTCCAGCTGGTTCAGGACGATGGTGACAGTTTTGTTTCCGGGGTTCTCGAACATGGCCACTCTTCCCTCGTAGTTGTACTTCACGTATCCGGTGTTGTCTATGATCTTGTCACATCCCTGGACTCTCCACTTGCACCAGATCCTGGTGGCGGATTCCTTTAGAGGATCATAGAGGCACTCGAAAGTTGCCGAACTTCCCTTTTTCCCGGTTACCGTGGTCTTTAACTGAGGGAAGTTTTTGTCTGTTGGTGAGAACGAAATGAGCAGTTACAAAGGCCTCGCTTGTGTCCATGGGGCACTCTCCCAAGAAAATCAACGTTATCAGATCAAACAAAGCTGCTGCGGCTGAAGCAAGGCCAGGCAGAGCTCAGGGGGGCAGCCAGCAGGAGACTGTCCTGGCACTGGTGGGAATTGATCCTAAAGGCTCAGCCAGGCCTTGCTTTTCCCCACATTCTCTGGGTGTTTGTTGGCTCTGTGGACAGACATTCCAAAGCTTTTTTCCCTTTGCTGGAGGGATCATCTACATCTGTCAGTTTGAGATTTAAGGAACTGGGGGCTTGAAGAGACAGCTTGCATGCCTCAGACTGGGGGATGGAATTTGTCTCCTGGAGTTTTGGGCTGGGGAGCAGAGCTATCCACTGCTGGGAAGGTGAAGTCTGGATACAAGCTTTATTTAGCAATGGTTTAGTACTTTACAGGTGGTTAAATGAATAGAAAGAAGTATTTAGACGAGAAAATAGGGTAATAGCAACGAGAAGTTCAAGTTCTTGCTAAATAAAGTAAGACTGCTGGTGATGCTTCTGAAGAGAAGGAGAGAGGAAGGGGAAAACACACTGGGAACAGCTCACCCTCGTAGATAAACACATCCAGTTCCTTCGATTTTCCTCCGTCCCCGTATTCACCGGCCCCACAGTAGTACAAGCCTGCGTCTTCCCAGTCCATCTGAGTCATCGTGACACGGAATGAGCCTAGAGGCTCCTCAAAAGTCAGCAGAACTCTGCCTTTGAAGTCATCATCAATCTCCTGATAGCTGTTGACGATGGTCCGGCAGCCTTCCTTCTCCATCTTGCACAGGTACCTCTTCATGTCGGCAGCGTCCGGCCCAAAGCTGCAGGACACGGTCCAGGTGCTGCGGAGCTTCACGTAGAAGAGCTCGGCTGCCTCAGGAACAGGCGGGGCTGCGCACAGAGACACAGGCAGGGGCTGAAATGGACCTTTCCTGAGAGCGCCTGCGGCTCTCGGACACCGGGCAGGCCACCGCTGGAGCCTTGTTTAAAAGGGAGAGGGGGGACAACTAAAAGGTATTTTAGGGAGTCTGCGATTACCTTCAGCAACAGCCAGAGCGACTCTGTAGGAGAGCCCTCTGCCATTGACCCCGACGCCGCACTGGTAGGAGCCGGCGTCCCCCGGCCCCAGCGCCGAGATGTTGATCTGGAAGTTCTCTGCCTCGGGGTGGTCGGTGAGGGACACTCTGTCCTGGTAGCTCGGCGCCACGTACCCGCTGGACACCACGGTCACGCACCTGGAGCCCGACTCCCTGCACCAGTACTTCCTGTCGTGCCTGTTCACCGGGGTGGGCGGGTAGAAGCATTTCACCGTGGCCGAGGCGCCCAGCACGCCATGGACCTGCCGCGGGCCGAATATGGGGCTGGAGACTGCGAGGGGAGAACGGGCCACGTGTGAGTGCCCCACGTGCCACGTGTGAGTGCCCCACGTGCCACGCGGGCCGCGTGTCCCAGGGCAGCGAGGCGGCCCCGGCGCTGCGTAGCACCAGGTGCCCGCGAGGCCCCGTGGCAGTGAGGGGCACCCGTGGGATAAAGATGCTCTCCAGACCCTCCTCCTCCCTTCCCAGTGCCACCTCTGGTCCTTGGCCACCCCAAGAGCTGTGCCCCGGGTGGGTGACACTCACTGGTTGCCTTGGGGGGGTGTCTGCTCTTTGCAGATCCTGCTGGGAGCAAGGAGAGCAGGAAGAGGAGCGCCAGGAGGGTCATTTTTCTTGCATTCCCTGGAAAAGACGTGGAAGAATGTGGTGAAGAATCACACTTGCAAAATGTTAATCATCCAAAAATCTTTGTGCTTGGAGGATGTGAGGGTTGTGGCTACTCGAAGGTGAGAGAAATGAGGCTTTTAACTGCTCCTGTCAAGGAATTGAACAGGAAAGAGGGAGGTGGTAACTCTGTCCTTGCCTGGGATGCTGCATGGCAACAGGACTGCCCATGGATCTCATCCCAACACTCCACTGTTCCCTCTGTCACAGAATTCCTGACTGAAGCCTGTGTTTAGCGACTGCCCTTTGTCTCCCTGCTCTGTCCAGGGACACACAAAAGAGGAAAAATGGTGATATTTTCACCTCTACTTTTTTTTCTTTCCTCAGCTGCTGAGGAACTGAGTGGGCTGCAGGGATTTGCCTCAGCTCTGCTCCTCCAAAAATCAGATTTTGTGGGCATTTCCTGAGCACAGCTCTTGATCCACCTGCCTATTCCCAGTTCATAGAAGGCACCCACAGGAGCTGATGAGAGGCGCCAAGGAAAACCCTTGTAAACAAGCAGAGGAATTTGATTTCAGGGCATCGAGTGACACAATTTTATTAAGGGTAATTCCCGGCAGACTAAAAAAGCTTTTATTTCCCTGTTAAGATGAAAGGTGTTCTATTGTGCCTCTTCCTTGTATTGTGATTTCTCCTTGCTCAATGGCCACTTGTCCATGGCTAATAATTAACTCACTGAGCATGAAAAATTCTCTTCAAACACGTCCAAGAAGTAGCCAGCAAGGCAAACATAACAAATTCTGCAGAAAGTAAACAAAGTGGCACAAAGAGGGCCTTGATGTTTGCCCCGGGCTCACAGCAGCTCCTCTGGCTGATGGTCACCTCACTGCCCTCCAGCCCTCACTCTGCAGTGCAAGCAGGACCCCAGCTCAGCCTTGCCCATTTTGGCAAAGTTGAAATAATCTGTTATTCTGATTTCTTCAGAAAATTCAGCAGTTTTTTGGGTACAGACCACGTTGTTTTGTCGGGTATGGAAATGTCAGGACAGTTCCCTGGAGCTGGGTTGGGACCATCACCTTCCTCTCCAGTGCTATTTTATGCCTCAATTTCAGTATTTTCCAGGTTTCCAGCAGCAGGTTCTCTCTGGCCAGGTTGGCTCTTCCAAATCCCATCCATTACAAGACTTCCCCTGCATTTCTGTTGTGCTTTTGGGATTCTGTCAGCCCTGGGGAGAATTATCTTCAGATTTATGGTGAAGAGACCAGGACCGGACCCCCGAGCTGGGCAAACCTGAGCCAGCAGCTGCTCCATCTGGGTATGGAACACCAGGGTTCAGCTCCCAAATTCTGCTGAATTCCTGCTGTGGGGATTGCCAGGGATCAGCCCAGTCTGGCCCATTAGATATTAACTATTGCTCCCAACAGTGACCGCTGTCAAGGCCGTGCCATGGGACCAACCAAACACGAGGCTTTGGTTGTGACATTTGTCATTCCAGCCCGGGAGCCCTTCTGGCTTTTTGTGGAATGTTTGCTGCTATTCAAACAGTTGAGAAATAACAACACAGAGGTGATGCGTTCCATACCGAGGTAATATATTCTATATATTTTATATATATAGGTAATACCTTTCCCCTCAGATCCTTTTGGCCCACGGGGAAGCCGTGCAGATGCAAATGGCTGTAGAGAGAGTTGTGCTGTGAGGAGGTGCTGGAGGCTTCTGTGCCCAGAAAAAGGGCACAGCAACAAATTTCATCCTGCACAGGACTGGGTTTTCCACATCCTCAACTGCCCAGTAAGGTCACTGCTCACCTTGCCTTGCCATGAGTTTTATTTGGGGGAGGGGAATGGGGAAAAGCCCCCAATCCATCCCATTTTCACAGGGCTGAGAATGAGCAACCAACTTCCAGACAGAAGATCAAGCTGACCCAAACACGTGCAGAAAATGAACATTTCCAGTTCCAAACAGCTGCCTCCTTTACCACGTGGAGAGAATGAATGGGAGGGGCTCGTTTTGTGGTGCTGGGAGCAGCAGCACCCAGGCAGAATTTACTGAAGATTATCAGGATTTACCAAGAAACCAGCAGTTTTTAGGAAAGTCTGCAGTGCTTGGGACCCTCCGAACTAAGAATGTTTGTGTCAGCTAAACGCATGAGCAACAAACTCCAGAAAAGAAATTGAAGAGAATAAACAGGCAGCTTTCACTGCAGTGACTGAAATCCCAGCTGAGATTGTGCTGCTGGCCCATATTTATGTTCCTTTCAGCTGTTGGACCCACTCTACGCTAACCTGAGACCTAATTTTACGTTCCTTCAAGCTGTTGGATCCCCCATGCACCAACTTACTGCTTTCCCGATCAGACCTTCACGGTTCATCCGTTCCTTGGGCTGGAAAGTGAAACCAATTCCAGCACTATTAAATTATTTTGGTTAAATTCTCCTCTTCCTGCAAGGAGCAGGAACATTCCATGGCCCAAGAGCGCTTGTTCACCTCAGCCTGGAGGGCCTGATGGTGCCAGTGTGGATTCATTAACAGCTGCAATCAGGTGATGTTTATCTGTACCTCAGAAATGTATTGAATCTATAGGAACATTCCCTGGGCAGAGTAGGAATTCAGCTGTGTAGGAACCCACACCTCCACTGGCCTGGATGGGACAGGGCTCTGCCAGGCTTCTCCGATTTCACTTTTAGGATGTCCAGCCCATTCACTTAAGCTTCAGTTTCTGTTTGTCTCCCTGTTAACTGTACAAGCTTCTCAGGGAGTTCCTGAAGCAGCTCCTTTAGGACAGAACTGCACCAATTCTCTTCTGAAATTTCAAAATCTGCCTGCTGGCATTCAGAAGTCTGTAATGACCTCAGGCTGAGTGGCAAAATTTAGATTACTACGGTAATATTTACTAACTTTTATTTCCTATGTTAAAACTTAATGCAAATATTGTAATGATAATTAATCAGGGTTTTTTTTCAGAAATTAAATATTAAAAATCTACCGCAGAGAAGAAACCATAACTGCCATAAGCCTGTTCCTGCGGCTCTTTCAGGAGAAATCAGCCTCCCACCAGCGAGCCCTGAGCATGAAGCGGTTCCAAACCGCGGCTTCCCTCCCGTGTGAGGAAGGGTCCTCGAAAGCGGCCCGAGATTTGTGTTCTTCCCCTACAAAAGGTCCTACAAAAGGTTTTGCGCTCCCAGAGGGGCCGAGGCAGCGTTACTTACACTCGGGGCTCCTGCTGCGGTGCTGGGCGCTTGTTGCTTTCCCTCTGAGGCTGAGCCCGACCTGCAGTGAGTGTCCTGTGTCCCGTCCCGGTGGCACTGCCAGCCTGGTTTAAATACTCGCTGCACTTTCAGCCCTGCATTCCCACCTGTTGTGCCTTAAAGGAACAACATCCAGCGGCGCTGCCAGGTGAGCCCCAGCCCACGGCAGGGCCGGGCAGCCAATGCCCAGCCCAGCTCTGCTGTCCCTCCAGGCTGCCCTCTCCTTGTCACCCTCCTGATCACAGCCACCCCGAGGGTGGGGGGCTCCCAGGAAGGGTCCAGGGCACCTCTGCCTCCTTTGGGGAGCAGCCTGGTGGCTCCGTGGGGTCAAGTCCGCGGAGGGTCCTTTGGGTACCCCGCCCCAGCTTTTTGCTTGGGCAGCTGTGATTCCTTGCTTTGCCTTGCTTTAGTGATGCAGAAGCAGGAATTCCTTCTCACTGGGGGGGTCACATGGAGCTTTTCTCACCCTCTCAGGGAAAACTGGTGAGTTTGAACAGGATGGCAGCTCCAGGCATTCCTGCCATGTCTGGGAGCAGCAAGATCCTGACCCAGAACTGGGATCGTCAACAGGTTTGCCAGATCTTAGAGCCAGCCTTGGAAGTACCTTTTGTTTAGCTGAGGGTGTTGAGCTCTTTTCTTTCCATGAATGTGCAGCTCTTGGGGTGAGCAAGGAGCTTTTGGCTGTTGCTGTGCTTGGTGGGGATCCTGGACCGGGAGAACAGCCACCAGCACCTCTCCTGGGTGGGAGCAAACCCCGATCCCCTCCAAGCTTCCCACCAGTGCTGCTTCCGTGGGCATTCCAAACATTCCCCAGGTGATGCTGGCATTATTTTTTGCCTCGTGGCCACGGAGTTGTGCTGGCCGGACCACAGTGGACGCAGCTGTGTCTGCTCTCCTGGAGCTCCCACTCTCCCAGGCACAGATTCCTTGGGATCAGCTTCCCTGCTGGATCCTGCAGAGGGATGGAAATGTGTTTTTGAGACCTTGCAGGGGAAGGTGGGATGGCCACAGGCAGAGGAAATGCTGGCAGAAGCATGGGAACCTGTAACTGCTGCATCTCAAGGAGGAAAAACTAACCCAAGGTGAATGAACAGGTTTTTTTTAACCAAACCCCCCCTTTCACCCTCGAGGTTTCCAGTAAAACAAATCCGTTGCCGCATGCAAATATATTTGAAATGGATTTCCTTGCTTTAGCACACGAGGAAGCGTTTTCCTGCCAAGTCCCAGGTTCCAAAGCATTTTGGCATCTCCAGAAAGCAAACAACCTTCGGATTGCTTTTATTTGGGGAGTGCAGATTGC
Organism: Struthidea cinerea; assembly: GCA_013397865.1. Classification (NCBI taxonomy): domain Eukaryota; kingdom Metazoa; phylum Chordata; class Aves; order Passeriformes; family Corcoracidae; genus Struthidea; species Struthidea cinerea. The sequence goes on from VZTI01004623.1 coordinate 531,512, forward strand.
AGCGTGAACCATGATCTGAGTGTAAAACCCACGCTGCTGCTCGGGGCTGGGCTGCGTTTGGGCTGAATCTCATCTGGCTTTGAAGCTGTGGATATCCCTGCAGAAGAGGTGAAGGAAAAACAGCACTTGGGAATGCGGGTGTCTGAGAAACTGAAATCAGACGTGGTTTATGGGCTGGAAAATGACTCCATGGATCAGGATTTAAAAAAAACCCCAGAAAATTCTTATTTTTTGAGCAACCTGGTCCCTTCCAACCCAAACCATTCTGTGATTCTCTGATATTTTGCATCCCACTGAGCAACCCTGAGGCCACAAAGGTCTTTCCCTCCCCACCACTCCCCAGCTTTTCCTTTCCCTCAGGGAAATAACCCACAAATAGCCAGGTTCAGGTGCAGGATTTTATTCTCTCCTGTGCAAAACACGGAGCAATTTGGGCAGTCTGGGGGTTCAGCTCTCAGTGAAGGGGATTTGGGTCCTGAGCAGAGCAGTGGGAGGTGTTGGGGGCCTGGCATTTTATAGCCCTGCCCTGGCTTTCCATAGGGAGAATTCCCAGCTCGGGTACACGGGGCTTTCACAGAAGGTTCTGGCTCAAGTCTTCATCAGGCCCCTTGAAAAGTAACATTTCCCCATAGGGCAACTGCAAAACAATGAAACAGAAGAGAAGCTGTGACCCGGCTTTGCCTCTCTGCGGTATTTGTAGAAGTGGTTCCACAGGTGTCTCTGGGTTTATGCCAAACTTGGAATTTTAACTGATGTTTTAGGGGGTTCTGAGAGCAGAAAGCTGGAGAAACCCGGGTCAGAGGGGACTTCTGGAGTCACCCTCCCGCTCAGCTTGAGAGAATTCTCCCAGGCTTTACCCCAACCCAGACATCTGGGAGCAAAAGGCACAAATAATTTCTGGGTTTCATTCTCATTTTTAGGAGTTTTTCACAGAACGCTGAGAGTTTATTTTCAAGGTTTTAGGGGGGACGCACTTTCTCCTTTCCATTCCTTATATTTAGGACCAGAAGGCCCCTTTTGGCTCTGAGTGCATTGTAACGAGAATGTGAAATCACCCAATTCCTGAGCCACTATTCCACTATTTTTTTCTCCAGTGGAGTCCTTTTCACTGATACGAATTCCTACAGATTAGATACCCTTTCAAATATTTGCTCAGATGATTTTCACAGGAGATTTTTCTCTAAAAAAGCATCAACAATCTGAGACAGGCTCTTACACAGAAGCTGGTCATCCTGATATTTCCAAGGATAGCAGAGATTGTCCTGTGCAACAGAACAGAAAAGAATGACACGGTTGCAACACAGCGAACAATAATTTCTCCTGTGTAATACTGAGAAAGGTGATAAGCAATCAGAATTTACTGAAACAGGCAGGAAGAGCGATAACAGCTTTACTGCTTGCAATCAAAAATTATAATCAACCCTACAATAAATATATAAACTTTATATAGGATTTAAACCAAGTCTTTTGAAATCCATGGCTTAACTTTTCTTGGGAAGGAGTAAAGGCAAGAGTTTGGCAGCAGAACGTGATTCTCGGACTGTGGATTGTCTTTCCTGGACTGCAAACCTGGTGCCTCTCCCATGGAGAGCCACAAATTCCCCGCTTAAAATTTGGGTTTATTCTCAAGAGAGAATAAATATAATCAAGGGAGACGACACTTGCAGTGCCAGCCCCAGCAAACACCCACCTACATTTGCCAGAGCCCATCCTGAACTCCTGCACTTCTCCCACACTCAGGTTCTCCTCCATCCTCTCCTCCCTTCCAGGGCTCAGCCCAGCACGGGCCGGAGCTGGCTCCAGGCTCCCCGTGGTGCTTCTCGCTTCTCCTTTAAAACAAAACACACGGATGCACTGCAGGGAACAGCCCCACTTGCTCCTCTCTAAGTATTCCAGCCCGTCAGACACCATATTAGGCCATCATTTCACAGTTTCCCCCTTGAGAGAAATGTATTTCCCCTCGCCGCTGCCATCGCTGAAGGCTTTTTGTCCCTAAATTTATTTCTATGGATATAATCCGGTCTGGATTAAGACAGATGCCCATATCTTTGCAGATCAGTCACTAGAAGGGATTTTTTTGGGCCCGTCTTTGTCAGCTTTGCACTGAATGAGCTGGACCCGGCCCCAGGAGCTGCCCGGAGTGAAGCCACCCGCACCACACAGGTCCCTCCCGTCAGGATTTTCTATCACTCAGGGAGCCATCAACCTTCTACACACGGAGCCCCAGCCTGGCTTTCAGCAGGGCTCCAGGATTTCCATTTCCTTCATTTGCTCTGTGTTTGAGCACATTTAAAACAAAACATTGAGCACATTTAAAACATTTAAAACAAAACCAAAGTCCTCAAGGACTTTGCTTGCAGGCCCAGCGGTGCTCTCGGGCTGCGGAACAGACACGTGTCTGAGAGATGGAAACATTCCACGGGTCAGACTCCAGCCCTCGGAAAGCACCAGCAAAACCCTTGCAAAACAGCCACTGCGGCCCCAAAAGGTGCTGCCTGGCCAACTCACCTGGCTTCTTTTGCAGCTTGATTTTGGCCAGCGTGAGGATGGTGATGGCGATACAAATCAGCAAAAGCAGGGCTGGTAGCACAACTGGGAGCAGCCGTGATTCCCCCGAGGAGCTGGGGAGATGAACCACTAGGGTTAAATTGGGTTTGGATTCACCTTCGGGGCTCGTGCAGGTGGTTGTTTTCACACTAAAGGGTATCGAGGAGTTGTAAACTCTGTCTGAATCAGAGAAAGGTCAGCAGAGTCAAGGAGAGTTGAAATAATTAGATCTGGAGTTCCACTTATGAGGAAGTGATTTCTACAGCTGCTGTGTGGGGTTGGTGCTGCCAGCTGAATCAGCCCCCCCAAAGGAAAAAGACCTGTTTGCACAACACAAATTCACAAGAAATACGTCCTTTTGGCGAGTTGTTACAACCCTCACATTTTTGGAAGGTGTCTTCCCTCCTCTTTCTGTCAGGATGGCAGGGAAATGTGGCTTGGGGGAAGCTGGGGATGGGGAGGATGGGGCTTCCCGTGCTGGGGCTCAGTGGGGTGGATGTGAATCCGAGGTGCCCATCTCAACATTGAACTGGATTTGTGGACTTTGGCCAGGCTGGGTCTGGCTGATCCCGCAGTAGCTGGCACATTGGCACCAGATCCCCTGAGCAGGGCTGGCTGGTGGCCACAGCGGGGGGAGAAGTGTTGGAGCTGCTCACAGGGAGCACAGGAGGCAAATCCACTGGGAAACCACTTGCACTGGGGTGAGACACGGCAACCGGTGTGGAGAACAACCCGAATGACTCCTGGCCGAAACGCTCCCAGCCTTTAGCTCAGTGCTGGTGCGAGAGCCAGCACCCAGCACGGCCCGTGGGCTCCCGGCTGCTGCGGGGCTGCGGAAGGTGCGCTGGGCTGGGCAGCAGCTACACATTCACCAGGGCTGTTGCTCAAGCTCAGCAACGTTTCCCAAGGTCCTGTCTCCGTCCTGGGCACAGGGAACCAGGCAGGAGCACAGCTGTTGACTCTGGCACCTGCTCCACAGGAGGGCTGGAGACCAGTTCAAAGTGTGCGTGGACACGAGGTAACCTCGCCTTCTCCAGCCTCTCGTGTCCCCTGGAGGCGTTTCCAGCTGTGCACAACTTCCACGGGGCTCTGGGGAGTGGGGCACAGGTTGTGAAACACCACGGATGTGGCTGTGGACTCACCTCTCCTGGAAGGTTTCACCTGGGGAGGTTGCAGAGGTGCCCGGGGTGGCAGTGGGCAGCAGGGTGCTGCTGCCCTCGGGGACAGTGCCCATCGTGGTGCCCTTGGGGACAGTGCCCATCGTGGTGCCCTCGGGGACAGTGCCCATCAGGTCTGCGGTGCTCCTGTGCCTGGGTGTGCTGTGGGCAGCAGGACGTGCTGAGGGTCTCACAGGAGGGGCTGTTCCTGGGTCTCGTGAGGAGTAGATTTCTACAGAGAACATTATTTTGAGGCTTCAATACCCGCCTTTTTGCAGACGCAACGAGTTTGTTAGATTTACGGAAGATTTACACATTTCACTGTGCATCTTGTGTGAAAAAATACCAGACTCAGGCATTTCTGTTTTCCTTGGAGTCCTACAGAAAGCAGCCTGGGAGTACTGATGAAAACCTCAATACCTGGTAACCATTCCTGCTTTAACCCCACTCTTTCTGCCTTTGCCAGAGGAGCAGTTCCACGGACCTGTGTATTTACACTCCGCAGTTTCTCAAACTGCAAGATAACCTTCACCTTATCTCCAGAGCCAAGCACGTCTCTGTGCTGCACGTGCCAGGACCAGGATGTCAGATCCCGGGGGTTTGCATCACGAACAATCAATAATACAATCCAAACCTATTAAATTCCCTCCGAAAGCTCGGCTCTCACACCCCTGAAAACCTTCACCATCACCTCAGCTGCTGGCTAGTGACTGAGGGGAAATGGAGAGCTGCTGCTTCTCCTGGAATGGCTTGGGGATCACCCAGGCCCTGCCACCACCTACCCCTGTGGATGAGCAGCTTCAGGGAGGCCGTGAGCTCTGCGTGCCCACTCCTGGCCCCACACCAGTACCAGCCCGCGTCCTCCTCCCTCAGCTGCCTCAGCACCACCGTGTAGGTCCCGCGCCCGGGGTCATGGCTGGAGATTTGTATCCGCCCCTTGTAGGACTCCAGCACAAATCCCTCGTCGTCCAGGAGCACCGGGCAGCTCCCTCCCTTCCACCTGCACAGGTACTTCTTCTCGTAGGTCCCCTTGGGGTCGTGGTGGCACTGGAAGGACAGCGAGCCCCCGACTGTGCCGCTGAAGAATTTGGGTCTCCTGGGAACAGTGGAGGCTGCAGGGGAGGGGCAGAATTAGCACTTCACGCCCCTCACCCAGCGCTGTGAGCCCCCCGTGCCCCGTCCTACCTGTGGCCACCTGCAGAACCACCTCCTGTGGGCTCTCCTGACCCCTCAGTCCTTGTGTCCCACACAGGTACAGCCCCGAGTCTTTCTTCTTCAGGTCATTTATCAGGACTTTGAAAGCTCCAGAGCTCTCCTGGGGGGTGATGAGGATTCGGCCTTGGTACCTCCAGTCCACGTAGCCATCGGAGCTGGCGATGAGAGCGCAGCTGCTTCTGCCCACTTTGCACCAGAACCTCTTCTTGTCACCTTGGGTGTCCCCAGAGGGGCACAGGACGGTGACAGAGCCATGGAGCTCCCCTCGGATGAGCTGGGTTGGCCTCGCCACGGCAGCATCTGTAGGGAGAGAGCAGGACAGGGACTGTCAGCTCACAGAACCCCCAAAAACCTGCCCCATCCTTTTGGCTCTACAAATTCTCTCAGGCCATGTTCCTGAGCTCTGCTCCAGGATAACAAAGATTCATCTTTTAACTTATAATAACTCAAAAATATCCACACACGCATACCTCACACCCTAAAAGCCCATCAGTTATTTCCTTTACTTCTCCAAAACCCGTTCCCTCAGACATTTCCTCTTGTGCCCTTCCCCAGAATCTCCAAACCCGCGTTTCCAACAGGCAGGAGAGGGCTCCCTTTGACATTTATACACCTTTGGCCCAATCCGGGTGCTTTTACACCCCACAGTGGTAACTACCCGGTTAACAGAAGCTGCTGTGTGTCGACGCTCCAGCGCCTGACCCCAAACCTCTCCCAGGAGGGAATCCTACCTGCCAGAACGGTCAGGTTGAGGCTGACGTACAGCCCGTCGTTGGTGCTGCCAATGCCACACCTGTAGGTGCCCGCGTCGCTGCCCCTCAGCCCTGCCATGGTCACCGTGAAGGTGCCGTTCTGGGGCGCGTCCCCCAGGGCCACTCTGCCCCGGTACTCGCTGGAGGTGTAGCTGCTGGAGGAGACGATGGTGTAGCAGACCCCGTTCGCTGCCATTTTGCACCAATATTTCCGCTCGTATTTGTTGGCCGGGGTGGGGGAGTAGAAGCACTGGTGGGTGACGGAGCCCCCGAGCCCTCCGGTCAAAAACCTGGAGCCGTACAGACTGCTGGAAACGGGCTCTTCTGGGGACGGAAACAGAAGGTTTTGGTTACTCGCAGCCAGCCAGGAGAACCCAGCACCGCTGCCTCGAGGCAGGGCCGTGGTTCTGAGTGGCACCAGGGGACAGCTGGCTCAGAAAATCTGCTTTGGATGTGCCATGTTACCCACCCCGAGTGCCACTTTACCCCACCTGAGGGGCACTGCTGTCACAGAGCCACTGGCACAGACAGGGAGACCCTCGATGCCCCTTGCAGGCCACTCCAGACCCTCCCAGCCCTGGAGTTAAAGGCCAAGGGCAGAAATTAATGGGAGAAACCTTCGGCATTTGCAAACTCTGCCTTGTCCCCGTGGATGCTGCAGGAGAGCTGGGATTCCCCTCCCAGCTCTTCCCACAACCCGCTGGCTCTCTGCAGATTCGGACTGGGCAGGGGGGTGGCCGGACTGGTTTCCGCACTGCAGGTGGAGCAGTTTGGTGTCCAAGGGAGGACTGAGCCAGCAGAGCACAGCCCCAGCTGTGCGTCCCCGGCTCCAGCTTCACCTCTTCTTATCGGCGGCTGGGGGACTCACCTTGCAGCAGAGCTGCTAAAAGGAAGAGAAGCACCATGTCCAGCCCTCCCGAGTGTTCCCTCGGCCAGCCTCACAAATCTCACTCTGGGGACGGGATTTTGCCGATTTCTGTGTTATTCAAACAAAAGAGAGAGATTGTGGCAGCCACCGGATTGCTCTGAGAGCTGCTCAGGGCAGGCCGCTGCCTCCCTGGCAGCTCCGAGACTCTGGCCTGCCCTAGGCCAAAAATAAGGGAATTTTAAAAGGAAAAAAGGTGCTAATGGTGCTCTGCAGATCCCTCCCTCCTGCTCTGAACCCCGTGGGGATGGGGTGGTTGCTAAAGGCATCGCTGGCAATGAGGGGGCAGTGACGGCCAAAGGATGTGTGAGGGACCTGCCGTGGTGCTGCTGTGGCACCGAGCCGTCCCTCCTCCCTTCTCCCTCCTCCCTCCTCCCTTCTCCCTTCTCCCTTCTCTTCTTTTTCATCTCCAGAAACAAGAGGAGAAGCTGCAGATCTCAGGGATGCCGACATCCTCGAACATCTCCTGTCACCCCCTGCAATCACCTCCCTTTTTAATTTTCATTCCCTGCCACTTATCTTTGCGCAGGTTGCTGGCACCCCTTTCCAGACCCGAACACAAACAGTGCCCGGCTGCTCCTGTTGAAGGCAGGGATGACTTCCTTGTTTGAGTTAAAAACTTCGGCTCACTGCAGCGTTTGCTCTGCAATTCTGTGCCTGAGGTTCGCCTCGTCCCCAGCGCTGCTCGAACCTCGGGGAGTGCAAACCGCGTGGTTTATCTCACACTCGCTCAAGCGTCGGGAGCTCTTCCGAGCACTCGGGAAATGTCAGCAGGGAAGCTCATAGGGCCACAACGAGCCTCATTCCTGCTGGGCTGGGTGCCCACAAACCCCGCTGCTCGTGAGCTGCAGAGGGTGGGAGATGAGCTCGGCCTGGCACCGGTGCCGCGGCTCGGCCCAAACCAGCACAGCCAGTGCCCTGCACACCCCGTGCTGGGGACACTGGGCACCTCCCAGCCTGCAGACACCCAGCTCTGCCTCCCCTCTGCCGAGGGAAGCGTGGGACGGGGCTGCAGGAACCCCCCTTCCCCGCTGGGCAAAGGCTGGGGGGTCCCGTTGGCGCAGGACCCCCCCCGGGCGCTTCCCCCCAGGTTTTTCCTGTCTCTGGGGCAGGGGAGGCAGCTCGGGACCCCCCAGCTCTGCTCGCTCGGGGCAGAGGGCTCAGCAGAGCCTCAGCAGCTCCCTCACTGCAGCCCGCAGTGGGGTGGCTTGAAAAACGGGGATTTTCACTCAGTGTCATAAATTCCCACCAGACTGGAGGACTTGAGGCAACGAGGAGCTAACAAGAATGACCTGGGAGAGCTGAATGGCCTTTTTTTTAAATCAAGAAATCAGTAAAAATACGATCCCTATGCTTATTTAATCTTTTCTGATGCCCAGCCGTGCACTCCCCCTTTTCCTCATTCCTGGTCTGCAGGACAGAACCCTCAGCTCCACCTTAATCTCATTTAATGTTAGTTTTTAGGCAAGGAGGTGTTTTTTAATGTTTTTGACCAGCAAATAGGCATTAAATATAAAGCAGAGAGAGACAAGAAAGAGCTGGAGAAACCCCAGGAGTAAACCACGTGTAGCTGGTTTTTTCCTGTCTTTGTTTCAGTCTTACACTGTGAAAATGTTTATAGGATCTGATTAAACCATTATCCTGCCACCATCCATAACTGGGATGCATTTTACCTGGCCCACATCTTTTTTTTGTTTTGGGTGTTCTTGGCCAAAAAGGAATGTAATTTAATTTATAGCTTTAAAAGGAGAAAAAAAAATAAAGGCACAGTGGGGAGAAAAATCACCATAAATCACTACCTGTATTTTTATAGAAATAATTATGTTAAATTTCAGAACTGTTACTTTCTATGGTGAAATCTCTCAAGCTATCTCCTATAATCACTCTACAACAGCACTGTTCTCCAAAAAACAGTGTTCTTGGGCAAATTGAGGCTCACCCACCTTAGATTGCGACGCTTCTGGTGCTGGAAATTTTCTCCTCCGCCTCCAGCTCGAATTTGGTTTAATAAAGTTGTTTTTGCAGCTCAGTCTGTCTTTGCTTTTCTCCGGATGTTAAATTCTCTTTTCCATATATTGATGTGCAGAGTTTAAAATGGGTGCACTAAAAATCTTCTGAGCTCCTGATGTGCATTGCTGAGCAAACCGGAGACGGGCAAAACGCTCAGGGGAGCAGCAGAGGAGCCACCAATGCAGTGAGGATGGGACCCAAAAATGGTCTTTTTTAGCTGTTTAGGGATGTGGTGACATCATTGGGGGGGAGGGGGAAAGGGGTCAGGAGCAGAAATTGCAGAGTTTGAGAGGAATTCCCCTGCCCTGCAGACAGACTGCTCTAGTATGGAGCACCTGTCCCCAAAGAGCTGCAGTGAAACGGTGTCTGCCACTTCCAGGCAGAACTTCACATCAAGAACTTTGTGAAAGGTTCCTCAAACATCTGTGGTTTGAATGGACCTTCACTGAGCTCATGTCTGTGTTTTGATCCTGTTTTAGGGTCAAAAAGATGATTTCTGCTTCAATTTCTGTCATAAACCAGGCCGTGAAACGTGAACGAGGTGGGTTCAGCTCACAGGGTCTGAAGATGGAACATAAACACAATTCCTCTTCTGCATGAACCAAATGAGTGAGGGAAGTGTGGATGTGCTGATAACTTCAAGGCTGTGGAGGCAGTTCAGTTACTGCCAGGGACTTTGGTCTGCTTTGCCTTCAATTAAAAATGATGGGCTGCAAACAAAAACCCACCGGTGGCACTTCTGGGCTGGCTCCAGCACTCCGTGCGGCCCCAGGATCTGCAGGAAAACATTCTCTGTGTGAGGAGTGTGACGGGTTCACAGGGACATTTAGAGGAACCACTTTGTTCTCCAGTCCTGTGGGGTCCAAGGCCTTGATCTTCCCCTCTTGGGTCAGCCAGGGTGTGAAGAGCAGACTGTTTTCTGTGTAACACAATCACTGGAGCACTTTGGAATCTCCCTGGCTGAAGATAAATCTCCATCGAGCAGATCTGTGCTGTTAATCATGATATGATTGCTTCTATTGCAGTAATTGTGTTTCTTACCAAGCCTGCCCCATAAATCCCCCACTCTTGGCTGGGCTCCAGCAGAACTGCCCTGTCTGAGGGCATTGATTGCCGTGCCAGCAGCAGAGCAACAGGGCTGGCCTTGTGTGAGCAATAAGCTGGATACAGGCGATGGTGGGACCCCCTCAGGAACACTCAGTGTTGTTCGGGAGAAGCATAAAGCCATGGAATTACAGTAGGAGTCCCTCCTGGGGCGGTACCGCTGCCTTGCACCTTCCACTGCTGAAGGAGAGTCACATTTCTCAGCATTTACTCTTCCGGGCTGTGCTTGCGAAGGAAATTCCTCTTCCTTCCTCTGGCAAACCTGCTCTGGAGGGGGACTCTTCTCCCCGGAGCAGCACCAGCACGGGCAGAGGCTCCATCCCGTGCGTCCCACCCCTGCGCAGATGCTGTCGGCACCTCAGCACAGCCTGTCTGCGCTCAGAGCTGTCATTAATGAGTGATTGTAATTAACGAGCGATAACACCCCCTGCCTGCTCCACGGTGCCCGGGTAATGGTTAACCTCCTGCTCGCAACCAGCCGGGGACGTTGTGGCTGCGCATAAACCCCTCTGCAAGGAACAACACTGCCCCTGTCTGTCTCTTCCCGGACTTCCAAATCCGAGGCTGCTTGGAAAAAACGAGCTGAGGTCTCGGGGGAGCGGAGATCCTCACTCCCTGCCCCGCCAGGGTGATCCATCCCGGCCTGAACCCACCGGGTTTTAAGAGCAGGAACGAGGAACACCGGGTCTAGCTCTGGTTTAAGATATTATCAGGTAAATTTGCACCACTGGCAAACAGAGGAAAGCAAACCCAAACCAATAAACCCTGACTGCTTTAGCACAGCAGTAAAAGGCTGGAATGCCCCTGGTGGGGCTCCTCTTTGCAGGTTGTTTGTTCTGTGGGGCCAAGCCCGGCTCGGGTGGGAGCTGCAGTGACGAGGTTCGGCCTTTTTCCATTTACAATTCCATTAGAAACAAAGGACGGGGCAAAAAAAGAGAAAAAAAGATAATGGAGAGAAGCACGGTGGAGTTGGAGAGGGTCCTTCCCTCCACCTGCACGTGCGCAGGGAAAGGGCAGAGCCTCGGCTCCCGGTTATTGCCCAAACCAGGCTGGAATGTGGTTAAAAAGCCGCAGACATCTCCAGCCATCTCCCACAGAGCTGGAGCGAGCCCAGCTCCATCCCGGAGCCCAGGTGTGGTGTTTTCCAGCTCGGTTCAGCAGCATCCAGCCCTCCTTCCCCAGCTCTCAGCCCCGAGGCTCCCCTGACGCCGCCCCGGAGGCACCAGGGCTGTTATTAACACAAATGATTTCTGCTGCAGCCTGTGCAGCCGATGTTCCCTGAACATCACCAGCCACTGCTCCTGAAGTTGATCTTTGTAATGAAAGGTGTGCACAAGGATGCTTTAATTGGGACACTTGGTCCTGGCAGGCTCGTGTAGACATGGAAATGACACGCCTGAGCCAGGGTGGGACTGATAGTCAGGAACGAGATGAATATTCCGTGCGAAATGCAAAGCTGGGCGTTTTCTTCGTTGTTTTTAACATTGTTTTGCCACATAACCTCAGTCTGGACAATCTGCATGAAGACACTGAGGGTACATTCACCAACTCTTCTGAGACTTGTTGCTTCTGCAAGGCTCTGATCTCTCTTCGTGGCTGTTTTGTGTCTGGGCTCTGCTGGGATTTTGCCTTCCGGGCTGAAATTGAGTTAAATATGCCCAGAATTAAATTCACAGAATTGTGAAATGGTTTGGGTTGGAAGGGACCTTAAAGATCATCTCATTCCACCCCTGCCAGGGTATAAAGTCTGATTTTGGGCATCCCCAGACCAGAACCCAGGAGTTCTGCTGGGCTCTGGCTGAACCTGGGGGCAGATTTTGTTTGTGTTCTTGCTTTGTCCCCCACCCAGACTTGGAGCAACCTGGGACGGTGGAAGGTGGGTGGAACTGGATGACCTTTAAGGTCCCTTCCAACACAAACCATTCCATGATTTTATGATGATGACAAAGCGAGTGCCCTTGCTCCTTACAGGCAATTTAATTTCCAAACTAATGCAGGCTTTCTTTAGAGAGGGGGCTGACCCGCGGAGGCAATTGCACCAAACAATTTACTGATGTTAATTAACTGCTTGCAGCACTGAGCTGCACTCAGTCGTTTCCATCGCTGACCTTGCAGCACCAGCACCTTTCCAGGACAGTCCGTGAATACCAAACAGGCTCAGGCCGACAAAACCCACAGCCAGGCTTTCCATCCCTCTCCAAACAGGCAGCCCTGGAGCTCTTCTGCGCAGAGAGAAGGGGAGGGCACCCAGGAGCAGAACTGCACCGCTCCACACCCGCACACGGAAGGTGTGCGCCGGGGCAGGGACGGTGCTGACCCACAGAAAGAACCCAAGGAATGCAAGGCACTGATGCCTGATGAGCTGCACTCGGGGGAAGCAGGGAATCGCTCGTTTGTGGCTGAGCAACTCACGGAATTCCTTCGGGGCTGGCCAGCCTGGTGCAAACCCGTCCATCAGCAAAGAAAACTCGCCGGCAGCAGGAGGCAGAAGGAGCAGCTGGGCTGCAGGAAGCCACTGCCAGGTGGCTTCTGCGACATAAACCTCCAGGTGGAGCTGAGGTGGCCACGCTCCCTGCAGGAGCAGGAGCAGGAGCAGGGGCCCTCTGTCAGCAGCAGGGCTCGGCTCCGGGTGGCACCAGGCATAGTCACGGGCCTGCTCCTGCGTATGGTCCCGGCCCCTGGGCATAAACAGCTCCGTTTCTAAGGGCTACAGACAGATCCAGCAGGTAAAATTCCTTATTCCCCTCGCAGGGTTAAACAGCAACGCCCGCTCTTGGAACGGGGCTTGCCCGTGGTGAGCGATTCAGCCCAGGCGATCTGGCAGCAGCAGGAGAGGCACAGAAATGTGGAGTTCATTCCCGGAGGAATGACCCTGCTGCTCTGTGGCTGCTGTTTTAATTTATTCTCTTTTGTTTCCATTTCATACCAGCGTGCACAGCTCCTGTTTGTGAGCATCGCCACGTCACAGACTGATAAGCGATCTTTGGAAGAGAGATTTCTCCTTGGAAATCTGAACAGGACTCAGCTTTCGTGGCACCAGCACACAATGGTTCTGACTAAAGCCAAGGATTGGAAGAGAAACCTTTTGTTTCCAAAACAATCTGGTTTTAAGAAATGTTTCGTTTCTCTTTCAGGGCAAAAACGCTTTGAGAGAGCCCTTAAAGCTCTCCTCCTTTCTCAGTAGATAAACAAGGTGAGATTTCCCTCGGGACTTGCATCATGCAGGTGCTGAGCAGTCAGAGCATTAAATAGATGAAATCAGCCCTGGGTGAGACCGAGGAGGTCAGAGGAGAGGAGCAGTTTGGGTTGGAAGCACCTTTAACCCGGGCAGAAGCTCGGCTCACCCTTTTCCTCAGCGCTTACCCGGGCATCTCCCCCTCCTCTCCACTCCGTGCCCTGGCTGCCTTTAAAGCCAACCACTTGCACTCGGAAGTGCCCAGCCCGAGGAGCTCAGGGCTGGGCGGAACCTCTGCTGCTGCCTGGCTGCACACCGGGCTGGCTCGAGCCCGCCAGCAAACACGGGAGCACCGGGAATTCCATATTCCCTCTTTGTGCTGGCAGGGAGAGCCGGGAATCACAGAATCATGGAACAGTTTGGGTTGGAAGGGACCTTAAAGCTCTCCTTGTTCCACCCCTTGTCACAGGCAGGGCCGCCTTCCACTGTCCCAGGTGGCTCCAAGGAAGGCTTCGCCTGTGCTGATAAAATGATTCCATTTCATAGGTGGGACAGACCTGGCCCGGCTCATCCTTTGTCTCAGAACTCTTTGTTTTACAACTCCAGTATTTAGATTTACCTGACTGCGACATAAATCTGTACCACACGGCACTTTCTGATCACACACAGGTTTATTAGGGACACAAACCACCTCTGTTCCCCAAGGTGAGCAGCATCAGCCGGGCCTGAGAGGTGCCAGGACAGCTCAGAAGGGAAGGAGTTGGGGCTGTCCCAGCCTTGCATCTGTCCCATTTTGGGCAGCACTTCTGGATCCCACACCAGCACAGCCTCTTGCCTCCTCCTGCAGTTCAAAGTCTTCCAAGTGCTGGATCCAGGTGGTCCGGGCTGGATGGGAGAGCAGAGTGTGGCAGAGGAGGCAGTGGGATGTCTGTGTAGCCCTCCAGCCCCTCCAGCAGGGAGTGGTGGTTTTGGGAGGCACTTTCCTGTGGCAGGTGAGTGCTCAGGCCTCAGAGGCTGTGATAAAATTAATAAAAAAAACCCCAAAAAAAGTCCTAAAGGAGCAGCAAAGTCCGGCAGTTCTTCCCAGAGACGCTTTATCCACAGGCAACCCCTTTGAAAATAAGCCAAACCCCTAATTCCATGGCTTCCCTGTTTTGAGGAATCCCCAAATGCATTAAAGCCCTTGCAGGAGAATCCACCCCGTCCACGCTGAGAGATGCTTTGTATAAATAGCTCACATACATCTGCTATACACAAAATGTTCTGTACACGCGGCGTTCCTTTATTCGGCGTGAAGCTCCCAAAGCGCTCCCGAGGTGCTGGGGCAGGAGGTGGCAGCAGAAGACGCTCATGGCCGAGGCCAGGCAGTGAAGGCCGCTGGATCTGGGGTGAAAAACCCCTTTTCCACCAGTCCCACGAGCTATTCCTTCAGCAGCCCCAACTTCTTGAGCGCCTCGCGCCGGTTCTCGTCGGCCGCGGCCTTCGGGGAGATCTTCACGCTCACGGCGGAGCGGGGCGGCCTGGGGAAGCTGGGCAGAGGGTGCGATCTCTTGCTGCTCTTGTCCTGCTCCTCCTGCTCCTTCAGGCCGGCAAAGTCCTTCCCTGCCCCGAGGGAGGCGGGCCGGGGGCGGCCGCTGCGGAAGAAGCTGGGGGCCAGGCGCTCGATGAAGGACATCTTGCCCAGGGAGCTGCTGCTGCTCCTGGCGTTCTGCTCCTTGGTGCTGCTGATGGAGCTGCCCAGCCCCACCCCGGAGCGCTCCAGGGTGTTGGATTTGAAGGTCATCTGCCGGACCCCCGGCACGGAGCCCTCCGCAGGCTGCCCAGGGATGGGGAGCGGCGTCTCCCTGGGGTGGGGATGGAGGTGGGTGCTGGGCTCCCTCCTGTCCTGGGACAGTCCCAGCTTCTCCAGTGCTTCCCGTCGGGCTTTCTCCTTCTCCTTGGGGTCGAGGTGCCCCGAATTCCCCTTTTCAGCAGTGCTGTCGCTGGCAGGGCTGGGGTGAGAGGCGGCTGAGGGTGGAGGTGCTGCTTTTACCTTCTGGTTGTGCTCCACGGCCAGCGGCACGGGGCTGTTCCTGCTGGTTTTCAGGATGATGTTTGGTGGCAATTTCCGTGGTTTGGGGGCAGTTGGAGGCCCACGCTTGGCATCGTGGTCCTGAAGGGCCTCCTCCAGTGTGGATTTCTCCGGGTGGCCCCACGAAGTCCGAATCTTGGTCTCTTTGGCCGCCTCCCCCTTGGCATCCGAGCGATGGCTGCGTGACCACTCCAGGTCATCCTGGAAGGGGTCTGGGGCTTGGATAATCACGGACTTCATGTGGCTTCCTGTGCTGGCTTGGTCCAGCCTGCCCTCCTTGGGCACCTCCTGTGCAGGTTTTCCTGCCGGCACTGCATGGACACTTCCTTTGCTGCCAGAAGCTCCATTTGCTGCAGGGAGACTGGAACAACCTGGGCTTGGAGCAGCTGCCAGAGCTGAGCTGGAGGAGGCAGAGACGCTTTTCCCACTCCTCTGTTCAGCCCCACGCTGCTGATCTCTGCTTGGAGCCCCATTGCCCAGATCTGGGAAGAGAGGGAGGTGAAGTCACGCACAGCACAGGGACACAGAACAGCCCTCAGCCCTGCTGGGCCCGCACAGCCACGGCTCAGGACGGGCACCCAGGGCTCCCCTGACCCCACCGCTCCATCCCTGCTGGGGAAATTGGATCCTTCGGGCCTGACAAAGCCTTGTGAGCCTGTTCAGAGCGCGAGCACGGATGCTCTGCCCCGCGGTTCTGCTGGCTTTGCTCCCCACCCGCCCGTGAGAACGGGGAGGGCGCAGGTGCTGCCCGGCTCGTGTGGCTGCTGCAGCGTGATGGCAACCACCTGTGCCTTATCAAACTGCTCCTCCCCTCCCTGCCAGCTTACCCCGGGGCACAGGGCCCTTCCTGGGCTTGGAGGGCTCCCCGTAGTCGGTGTCGTCCGTGGAGACCCCACTGTCCCCCTCTGCATCCAGGGAGCCAATAGTTTCTTCCAGGAACATCAAACACTCTTTCTCTTCCACAGATAAATAGTCATAGCTGTTGTCACTCTGGAAAAAGAAGATAGAGCAGTGCAGGTAAGAAAGAGAGGTTTACTTTATGCTATTCTATATATATATATGTATGTAACTTAAGATAACTTTATATATATATATAACTTTATACTGTTTAATGTCCAGGGAGTTTAGAGAGCCTGTGACAGCTGCTTGGCCAGTGGCAGTAGTGTATTTCCTATTCTAAAATAGGAAATCTATATCTACGTAAAGCCTTTTTTATATTACCCTACTCTGTGGGTCAGGAGGTGGATTATTCTTAACTTGGAACTTGGCCTCTAACTTTTAGTTCTTTAAATTACTGTGAGTTGTGAGCAGATGGGTAACAGATCTGTAGGTTACAGGCACCTCTACAGCTTATTAATGCTTAGAAAACATCATAAATACTGAAGGTTTCTGTGCAGGTGATGAACTCTCCTTGTTCTCCCATTCATACCTGAGCAAGAGATGCTTAATTTTTGTTGTATTTTGAGCACCAGGAGATGTGATATTGCAATATCAGATATCAAGGTGATTCCTGCAATCTGCCATGAACAAAATGAGGTGCGGGACAGGATGGAATGTGCATCAGATCAACAAGCACGGGGCAGGAATTATCCCAGGTGGAGCTGTTTTGCAGAGGCACCTGATCCAAATCTTTCACCGTGCACTATCACAACCAGTTTTTCCATCCCTATTAAACTCGGAGGGTTTGGTTCTGGTTTGCAATACATCAATGGAGAACCTGCCAGGACTGAGTGCCGCTCTCACACGTATCAATTATGCTCCCAGTCAGGCAGGATGTAATTAGTGCATCAATCTTGGAATCGGCGTTGGGAGACAAACAAGCCTGAATGGACAGATAGTGAAAAATGACACATCTACGCCCATGGTCCGCGCTCATCTCCGCCTTAACTGGGCCATCCATCTCTCGCCAGGCAGGAGGAGCTCAGCTCGCTGTCTGCTCCAGGCGAAGTCACTCCCTCGGAGCCGGAGTGACCCAGTTACCCGGCTGGTCTGAGCCCTGCAGCGCTGCCCCGTCTGCCCGCAGCCCTGGCAGCACCGGAGCCGCGGGCAGGGATCCCGTCCTGGCCCGGAGCAGACCCTGCAGCACGAAGGCTCCGGCTGCTGCCACACGCGTGGCAGGGTGGGAAGGCTGCGAGTGCTCCGGGGCAGGAATTCATTTGGTCCTGGTGCTGTCTCAGGGCCTCCGGGTGCTTCCGAAGCACCGAGGGAGAGCGGATTTGAGCTGAGATCTGCCCAAAATCCTTCCTCAGCTCAGAGGGGCGAGCTGGGCTGGGCACGCCGGGGTTACTCACCCGCTGCGAGTGGTCGGAAGCCGTGCTGACCATGCTGTCACAGCTGCCGGAGTTGCAGCCAGCCATCCCCTGCTCCTTCCTCGGCATAGCACGGGCTGCCCTGGTGGCTGCAGGAAGGAGAAGCATTAAGTTGTGAGACTCCCCCGGGGGTGGCTCAAGCGCGCTGGGAGGGAGGACAGGCAGGGTCCGATGCTGCTGGATGGAGGAAATGTGCTCCATCTTAGGCTGCTGTCTCCAGGAGAAGGCACAGCTGGGCTTTTTAAAATAATCCTTGAAGTTTCTCCCAAAACAATTGGGAATAGCGTCACCCCTGCGCAGCCAGCTCGTGTTGGTGGCTCTCTGAACACCTCAGAGGGGTGGATAAGGCGAAGGCAGAGGCTGTAAGCCCAGCTCAGCCTCAGAGGTCCCAGCACCAGCCCCAGCCCGGACTCATGGGACCTCTTTCCTCCGCCACACGCTGTGCCAGCCCCGCAGCTTGAACTCGCGAACGTGCTGCTGGTTACTCACATCCTCGCTCTGCCGGGAGCTCCCTCTGCCGCCCTTCCTTAGGTGCCCCCGGGGAGGTGCCCCCGGGCCTTTGGGGCACGCCTGGGTGTGTTTGGGCACACGGCTGGCGCAGCCTGTGCGGAGCAGGGCAGGCCGGGGCTGTGCCCAGGCTGCCCCAGGGCGGTTCGAGCAGCACCCCAATGTCCCCTCTGCTCACAGCAGGGTCCCCCTGATGCTTCTCTGGGTGCAGCCCGGACCCCCCATCACCAGCGGGGCCCCAGTGTGGCGGCAGCCGCCTGGCAAACACCCCGAATTTGGGTTCCACCACCGAGACAGGGGCAGGGCAGGGTCCCAGGTGGCACAGGGGACAGTTATCCCTGCACAGAGCTCTGCTGCCCGCGGCGAGAGGCTGAGAGCCCACGGAAGGTGTCAATTACCGATGGATGCAAAGCACCGAGCTTCCAAAATTTCCTGGCAGCACCAATTAGTTCCCTCCACGTGCGCCACCCCGTTCCTGGGGAGGGAACTGGGCTGTGGAGGCGAAAGGGAGCAGCAAAACAAACACCAACACCCCCTCCAAGACACACGGACCCACGCGAGAGGATTTGCTCCTCGGAAGACAGAGGAGCCCTTTGTGCTGTAACCTGCAGGCAGGAACACACTGCTGCTGTTTTTTCTCGTAGCAGGATCAGGGAATTAGATCCAGCGATAAGTGAGCAGAACTGGCTGCTTGTTCAGAGCGTTAGACCCTGAAAGAATTCCTTTGTAATTGGAATACGCCGCAAAAATCAGATTTCAACACCCACGCCCTGACAGATCTAATCCTTCCACGCGGGAGGATTTTAATATTTCAGTCTCAGCTTTGCATTATTTACTGCTTAAATGACGTTGCAGTAAGTGGTGGCTTTGGAACAGCAGCTCCCTGGGTTCTTTGAATTCAGATCGCTTCAAGGCCAGGGAGTTGAGCTGTCAGGAAGCAGAGCTGAGCTTGGGGGACTTTAGACCTCTGCAGGGTTTTGCTGTGCACTTGAACATCCACAATGTGAAATTTAGATTTATATCAAAACTGGATATATAGATTTATAGATTTATATCGACTCCTAAGTAGCAGGAGGCTTGACCATGGTTGTTGCAGTGCTCCTGGCTGCCTCCCTCCCAAATTTCAGACAGCAAAACCCTCCGGGGGAAGTGAAAGCCTTGCTGGAACTTGAGTATGCAGCTGGTTGGGGCCAGCAGGGAGGCATTTCCACCATGAGGATCCCCACCACCACCAGGCCATTAAAGAAATCATTTTCTCTCATTCAAACAGCATTTGCAGGGACCTAAAGCAGCTGCCAAGGCTTTGGCACCCACCGAGCCCCAGCTCATGGGAAGCAAAGTTCAGCCCGAGCCCGCCGGGCGCTGTGGAGGATCTGTGCTGAAACAAGAAGTTCCTTTTCCTGCCCATTAGTTCTCTGATGTGATTACGGCTCCAGCACACTCATCCAGCTCGGGAAAGGGGAAAAAATCAGTGTTGAAACCCCCCAGTTTTAATGGTTCAGAAGGATTTCAGTTCCTTCTTCTGGTGAGTAAGAGCCACAAATTAAAAACGCAACTGAGCATTTGATTTAAAAGACGCGGTTCTCAAAAAGCTGTTTTATAGCCGGGTTTCAACGGTGTAGATCTCTTCCCCCACTAAAAATATATTTGGAAGAAGTTATTTTTTATCTAAATCCGAAGGCCAGGTCCCTCAGCTCTCCTGGCCGTTGCCATAACTGTCCTCTGAAAGCCCACGGAGCCATCAAAGAGGTGCCGGGTAGCAATTAATGCTAATTGCTTTAGACAAGAGGCTACTTTCTTTCAGCCAGCACCACTCCAAGCTCTCCATCCCGGGTTAAAACACCTCGGTTTTGCTGTCTGGGGCAGAGCAGCCGGACCCCTCCTGCCTGGGAAAGGGCTTTGTCCTGGCCAGCCCCAAACAGAACCCGAAGCAAATCCCCCTTTGCAGGCACCTGCTCCTGAGCAGCCCAGGGGATGGATCCCACCTCAGGGGCGAAGGGGACGGTGGCAGATCCGCGTTTCCTCCTCTCTGAACGAGTAAATGAAGGGCCCCAGCAGCTGCCTGAGCTGTTTGCTCTCCTGGGCACAGGTATCCCCAGCTTCTCCACTGCCAGCTCTGGGTCTCCCAAGCTTTCCTCCACCACCACCACCTTCAAACCACCTCGTCCAGCTTCGCTGGTGAGCCCCCCACCACACTTCACCCTTCCAAAGCAGAGCCCTGCAGGTACCCAGAGCCCCCCAGCCCCTCACCCGCAGCCCGTCCAGCAGGACAAGCACAGAAAGCGAAGGACAAGCAGGAACACAAATGATTATTAATCTGTTTTGTTTTTTACCAGGCCGTCCGTTGTTCCGTGCTGCCCAATTCCTTGTCCCGGCCGTGCCTGTCCCAGGACTTCTTTGCTTTTCTGGGCTAACCAAACACAGCCAGGTTACACATTAACTCTGCTCCCGCTGCAGATAAGGCAGTGCCGGGCAGGTACGTCCTGACAGGTGATCCCTGGCCCCTCACCTGCAGCCAGGGCGAGCGAAATTCATCCTGCAGCCCTGCAAGGCACCTTTCCTCCTGCTCCCGGCTGGGGTCACGGCGCGGCAGAGCCCCTAAAACCCGTCCGTGCCATGCCCCAGAGCGCTGGGTCGCGGCTGCTGCGCTGCCCGCGCTGGGTGTGAGCTGGCAGTGCCCGGGAGCGGCGGGCAGCTCTGCTCGGTACCACCCAGCTCCCCCACTTCCCTGCTGTCCTCCGCTGTCCTCGGCGCGGCTTTCGCCGGAGACTCCTTAATCCGACATCCTGTTCTGCCGCATAGCTGCTCGCTGACAGCGGAGCAGCCGAGCCGAGCCCTGACCCGAGCCTCGCATACAATAATTACGTCCCCGGCTGGGCGTTTGCTGCCAGGAACGCGTCACCCACAACAGGTTTCTTCTCTCAGGTGGTTTGCGCAGGGATCCCGCAGCTTGGTTCCTCCTCGGCTCTGAAAACAGCCCGGGCTAGGACAGGCAGGTACTTGTGTTTCACCACAGCTTCCCAGAGGCCAGAAGGTTGCTGCCTGCAAAGGAAGGAGGTTGTAAAGACAGGCAGAAAGTGTTTGGGAAGGGAAGCTTCAGCACGGATTTGTTTACGTGCTGCGGGACGGGGTGCCCAGGTCTGCGCAGCTCCGGGGCTCATTCTGCCTGTCCCGACCTGCAGCTGCTTCTGCCCCAGTTGGCACCGGTCCCTGCGGGCACCAAAACCCTCTGCAAGCTCCTTCCAGTGCTGGGGACTCCTTCCCCGGGCAGCTTGAGGTCAGTTCCGGGAGCTCTGGTGAAAGCCAAAGCCCCCCAAGATGCCCACCACACTCATCTTCACCCTGACACCTTCTGAGAAACTCTGCTGAGGCACCACCTCTGCTGCCTCTGCCAAAGAGGGGCCCAGATTTGCCCGCCCTGTGCAGGGTGACACCGACCCCCAGCCCGGGTGGCTGCAGGGGCGGGGAGGCAGCAGCCGTGCCTCCTCATGGCTCTGACTTTGGGCTCTGTTACTAAAATCAGAGCTTTTCCAGCTGATGAACAAAACTTTGGCCATTCCCCACACGCAGCACAGACTTGTACCTGCTTGACAAGGTGCTGCTCACTGAACATCTGCAAACACCCTGCAGGAAATTTCCAGGGCTGACACAGCTCCCGGATTCATTCACGTTTCTATGCTTCAGTGATTTTTTTTTTCTTTTTTTTTTAAATTTGTACTTTCAGCAAAAGGCTGTGTTGCCACACACGTTCCCTGCTCCACAGAACGGGGAAGTGGAGCTAATTAAAGCCATGGGAAGATGGAGAGAAAGCGGATGAGCCGGTAAGTGCCGAGGCTCCCACCGGCGGTGCCGAGCCCAGCCGAGTGCTGTTCCAGAAGGGAACGTGCTGGGGAGCAAAGCAACAAACCAGAGGCTGCTGCCAGCCCCAGCCAGCCCCAGCCCTTCCTGCTCTCCCACGCCGGCCTGCAGCAGGTGAGGGATGGGGATGCAGCACGTCGGGAGCAGCCGGAGCGCTGTGACAGCCAGGGATGGAGGGCAGGATTGGTGCCAGTGCTTCGGGAGCTGTGCTGGATGGCGCAGCAGTTTAAACAGAGCCTAAATGTGAAATTAATTAATGGAGTGGGTTTGATTTTAAATGAATTAATTTTAATTTTAAATGGAAGCTGTAGAGCCACGCAGGTTTTGCCGAGTTGTGCCTGGTGCTGAGGCTGCTCTAAGAGAGGAAGGAAATCAAAGCCGGGGTTATTTTGTTATTGCAGTGCCAGCAGGGTGTGAGTGAGCACCAGCACAGGGCAGGGGTGTCCTGACAGCAGCAGGACTCCAGTCTGGGCAGTAAAACGGGCAGAGCTGGCTGCCTGCAGCCCTGCGTGGGTCAGGAAAGTGTCATGATCCATCAGGAGAAATCTCGAGCTGCTCCGAATCAGAAGCCCAGAAAGAACCTGTTCTTTCTCCACATTCCTCTCCCTCCAACAAATATAAATAGCTCCAACCCAAAACAAGGTGTGATTTCACACAGATGGCATGAAGGATATGTGAGGAGTCAAATGATGCAGAGAGAACTTCCCAGTGCCCTGGAAGGACTTTGGCAGGTCCACAGCCCTGCTCTGCCTCACCCTGTTCCTAAACACGAGGGCACAAGTGACTCAGGCCTGGCGCTGAAGGAGAAGCATCCACACGGCGTCACTGATAAGATTCCTGTCGAGGTAAGGACGTTTATTTGTCTCTGTGGGACTCTCGGGCACTTTCCTTCGCCCAAATTGCAGGTACGGCCTGCGTGCTGACAAATCAGTTCTGGAAAGCACCACGCAGTTAATGGCTCCTGTTGCACAGCAGTGATTAAACCTTCCTGTGGCCAAGGAGCTCTATTTGTTATCTCTGCGTTACAGAAAAGAGCCAGGGAAGGGACGTTTCCATAGCTTGGTTACCATTACCAGCAGAAATGAGAAGGCAGCTCTCAAGGTTTAATAGTTCCCCAACATTTTCCTCAAGACTTTAATTAAAAATAATAGACAAGGACAGTGCAATCTTGGACAACCTGATTTTGTTAACTCCTCTGTTGTACTCCTGTTCCAGGAAGCACCTGGTGCTCAGACAGGTGAAACAGCAGGAGTGATTTCACCCAATCTGAAGGAATTTTATTCAGAGCAAACCTGGCGGCAGTTTTAGAGCTGGATGCAAAGTTTGATTTAAAATGCAGGCAGACGTTTAATTGTGTGGCAGCTGCAATTTTCAAAACAGCAAGCTGACAACTTTTAGTTCCTCTTCCGGAGAGTTTCCTTGCCAGGGAGAGGTTCCCAGGGCTGGCCCATGGGTGGGTTCTGCAGCGAAATCAGCCGAACACAGATGATTCAGCACTCGGGTGTCAGTCTGATTTCTCAGAAGCTCCCCCAGCACGGGGCTCTCTGTGCTCCAGGCAGCAGCAGAGAACTTCTGCTCCCTCCTCATCCAGCCCTGTCCCTCCCAAGTGGAGAAGGGCAAAGAGGCAGCACTGCGGGGCAGAGAGGTTTCGGTTTCACAGGGGGTTGGTTGCCCCAGAACAGAGCCCAGTTCCAGTGCTGGGATGTTCTCCAAGTCCCCGGGAGAGCAGGACGGGTGCAGGAGACTGTCCCCAAACTGTCACGAGTGGCCCCTGCTGTGACTGTGCTCGGGAAAGGCGCTGATTTTAGATGTACCATGGAACAAGATGTTCCTTTCCTCAGCGCCCTCCCCAGAAACTGCTCTTTTGATATGATTTACCCAGAACTTAGGAGTTCTGAAGGTTTGTCCTTCAGAAATTCCAGTTATTGCTGATTTTCTCCCCAGACTGGTCTTTCAGTCTATTGCATCCATGGAGTAGATCTGGGTAATACTGGACCCAAATATTCATAAAGACTATTTAATGATTTATTTATTTCAGTGCATAAAAGACTCTGCAGGGATGTAAAACTCTCTTTACAGCTGAGTCCTGCTATCTCAGGTACCATATTTCACAGAATCTCAGAATGGTTTGGGTTGGAAAGGACCTTGAAGGTCACCTTGTCTCATTCTGATATTCAGAATTCATTCCACCCCTAGCAGGATGCCATTTTTGTGATAATTCCCTGACTGTGTCATTGAGGGCAGGAAAATCCTGGTTAGAAAGTACTTTAAAAAAACCCTAATAATAATTTGTAAAAAGAAAAGGAGTTGTAATTTAAATCTATCCAGACTTTAGATTTTAAATAATGTAGATACTTCTTGTTTGGGAAAGTTTAGGAGAATAAGGAGAAATTTTTCTCTCAGTCAGTGCCAAAGATGACTTGTTCTTTTACAACCACAAATTACAGGTATTTTTTTTTTTAACCAAAGAGATTTTATTTTCTAGGCAACAAAGGAAAACATCCAAGCAGTGATAGTGACACACCTCCCTCCAACAGAACTGATTCTCTGTCAGCAGATTCCCAATGCAAACATGATCTAGCAAAGCTCAACACTCTGGATTAAATAAAGATCATTTTTTTTCAAATACTGCAACTGAGAAATTTAAAAAAAAAAAAAAAAGTGTTTTACACACTTTGAGCAATTCATCCAGGACACAAAGCTAAAATCTGAGGGTTGCTCCCCAAAGTCAGACAATAAATATGGATCTTCCACTTGTGTTTCAAAGACACCTCGTGCACCTCTCTGAGGTAGGTATTGTGTCCATGTGACAGATGGCAAAGGGTGAGGATCAGCTCCTTGTCCCAGGCACGTCCCTGCTTCCCTGGGGAAGCTGAGAGCACACCTGGGGCTTGACAGTTTCTTGGTCTCGTTCCTAGCCAGTATTTCAGCTCAAGTAGTTATAACACAGTGTAATCTTCAAGTTCCTTTGAACTGTCAGGTATTTCTGGAGGTTTTTAAGCATCAGCTTCTACAGGGCTGGGTTTAATGTTGGGTTTTGGGGGTTTTTATCTTCTTTTCCTAATGAGAGGCTAAAAGCAGAGCGGGGCTTAACACTGGAAGCTAAGTGGCTTTCTGTAGGAAACTCCCAACAGTGCTCATGTGTATTTTAATACTGAATTAAAAACAAACCTGGTCCATAGTGCTCTTGGTGATTCTAGGCTTTCTGTTTAATTATTCACGCCTTAATTCAGCAAAGCACTTATGTAATTATGTTCCTTCTTCAGTAAAACCCTCCTGCATTTCAAAATCCAAGTGGGAGCCTCTGCTGAGAACTCGAAACATGATTTTTGCAGAAAAGGTGATGTTGCTGCACCGGTTTGGTCAGGTGCCTTAGGGAACAGAGGCCTTTCAAACTGGATTTTAGGTTCCACGTGGAAAGTGGGTTTATTTCTGCGTCAGTCCGAAGGTGCTCCTTCTTGCTCCCCCTTCTAAAAGTGCAAGGAAGGTCACTCAAAACAGTAACGCAAGAATGGCAGGCAAAGGATATTTTAAAATTCAAGAAACAAGGATGTGTTGCAGGCATTTCAAAGAAAAAAAAACACCCCGTAGATCCCCTTCAGTAATATGCACCTTTACAGCACCTTTTAAAAGCCCTCGAAAGCACTTGCTGTCAAGCTTCACGACCCCACTGTGAGGTAAGATATCCCATTAAACCAATTTCATCTTCCCTGATTCTGAACAGTCCAAGGAGTGGGGCACTTCACCCAGCTTATTTTGTTCTGAATATTCAGCTGCACCCTTCATTATGGCAAGGAAAGTCTCGCTACTCCACAGTCGCCGGTGACAAATCAAACACATTAAGGCAGAAAGCAGATGAAATTTCAAGCCTCCCTTCTGGCTCTGGCCTTCAGAGGGCAAAACTTTTTACCAGCAAAGAGTGAGAACTCAACCTTAAAGTGCTCATTTACAGTATTTGGAAACTGGAACAGCTTAGTAACACCGTGGCCGTTATTGGCTCTGCTCAAGTAAAGTATTCAATGTATTCAACAGATGCAAATTAAGTCACTTCCCTAACTACTCACTTCCCTCTTGCAGGAATTTCCAATGCTCTTATGAAGAAGAATCCCAAGTACTCCAGGAAGCATGCCTATGCTCTGATGCAGTGTAAACACCAGGGGGTTGAGAGTTATTTTTCAAGCAACTAAAAACTACCTACGGAGGATTAATAAGTTTTATTCAACACTTACCCATCTACTCATTAATTTAAAGGCTACCTTAAAGCTTAGAGGCCATTTCTTTCCCTCAAGTTCTCTCCACACAAACTACGCAGTCTATTCCCGATGTACAGGGCAGCTCAGAGATCCTCCTTCCACCACAAATTGTATTTTGATATTGTACTTGATATTTCCATTACAAATCACGCACCGCACGAGCAGTTTCCCCTCTGAGAGCTGCTCCTACGTGCAGAGCCTAATTCCCAGTGGAGGTGGTGCTGATATGTGTGTTTCCCAAAGCCTTGGCTCCACTGAACTACCCTGAAATCGTACAGAGACGTTCATTCAGCACCTCAGAGGTGGGTTTTACACCAGCGTGGGACAAGCCTGGTTGCGTCTGTCTGCTCAGATCACACACACACGGAAGGTTATGAAATCAAGGTGTGGCTGCCACTGTCCACCACCTGCCCAATTGCCATCCCTCAGCATCCCTATTCCCCGTCCCCTATTCCCAAACCTGTGCCTTGGCCACCATTAAGTTAATTCGCTTTTCAAGCTCTGTGAACGGAATTTTATGATTACAAACAGCTTATCTGGGACCCCAGAATTTGATTCTGGAGCGGTGAGGTAGTCGATGGCACCCTCCTCATGCTGAGCTCACACCTCCCCGAAGTTGGTGTGTCCAGTCTCCTTGGCGTGTTCCCTGGCCTCCAGCTGCCCCGTGAGGCCCTTCTGGCACACCATGCAGCGCAGGGTGAAGTGATTCACATCCGTGAACTGCCTCTTCCTCCTGGCCTCGTCCGCCAGCTCCAGGGCTTGTGCCAGCACCACGTCATCGCTCGTGGAGAAGATGGTCTGGGGGGGAATGTCCGAGCCGGGGATGCGGCGCTCCAGGGGGTCGTAGTGGATCCCGTCGTAGATGAGCAGCACGCGCTTGGCGTAGCCGGCGTCCTCCCCGAAGCGGTCAATGCGCACGGTCTGCGTGTCCACCACGCAGATCTCGCACTGGTAGAACTTGGACAGGATGGACACCTCGATGGCTCCTCCCCAGGTCTCCTCCCTCCTGATCCAGTCACAGTATTCCCTGTTGGTTTTGCCCAGCACAGCCTCGCAGTAGGACTCGGGGTCGCTGGCCACGATCTGGGCGATGAGGCTGCGCATCTCGGGGGCGCAGCCGGGGTCGTACACGCCGCCCTCCACCACGTAGGACACGCTGGTGAACAGGCAGGAGTTGTCTGCTGGCACAACCCTCCTGGCCAGCACAGGCACGGCTTCCCTGACAGGGTGGGACATTGTTTTTTTGGTGACCACGGGCGAGTCGGGCTCGGGTTTGGATGTGTCCTCTTCGACTATGAGAGTGTCACCTGCCGGACAGGAGGAGGGAGAGGTGAGAGGGACAAAAAGCGGGGACCCAAAAGCTGCTGCTGCTCCTGTAACACAACGACACGGCTGTGCTGTCATTGCTGAGGATCACAGAGGAGAATCATGGAACCATGGAATGGT
>VZTI01004623.1:560016-614623 GCA_013397865.1 Struthidea cinerea
GGCCCGGGGCCCGGTGCCCGTGCCCGCTCCGCCGCCTGCGAGCTCCGCCAGCTCTTTGCATGCGATTTGCATGCGGCGAGGCGCGGAGCGGCGGCGTGCAGCCATGTCGGCGGCGCCGCGGGGCTGCGCCGGGGCCCCGCGGGGCAGGGCCGGCGAGAAGCAGTGCTGTGAGTAACCCCGGCCCCGGGGGGGATGCGGGGGAGGATGCGCGGTTCGTGTCCTTCAGTGAAATAGATAACGGGAGCGGGGAAAAGCGCGCGTTTGCCCCGGTCCCGCGCGGGACGCGCTCCGTGCGGGGATGCCCGTCCTGCTGCCTGCCCTGGCTGTCCCTTCCCGGGCTTACCCCGTCCCGCTCGCCTCCAGCCTCCCGGGCGCTGCATCCAGCCCCATCCCGTGCTTTTCCCCCCAAATCTGCCTCTCCGCGGGCGTTTTCGGAGCTTGCTCCGGCTGTTTGCTGAGAGAACGTGACCGTTTTGTTAAAAACATCTTTCGTTCGCCCTTGACGGCTCCTGCCCGGGCGGTAAATGCTTTTAACGCTAAAAGCCCCATTAGGCAGGGGTGCTGCCGGTCCGCCTCTTCAGCAGCACCTGGGAGACCGCCGAGTGGTCACAGCAGCTCATTAACAGCACGGACTCCACGCGAGCCCGTTCCGGGATGCACGGAGGTGCTGTAGCCACCGGGAGATGGGATGACGCTGGCCTGGGTGTCGCTTTCTGCGCCGCAGTGCCGCTGATGCTGTTTTGGGGTGTTTGTATTTTTTTTTTTTTTTTGCAGCTTGGGCTTCCTACATGACCAACTCCCCGACGCTGATCGTGATGATCGGGCTGCCCGCGCGGGGCAAGACCTACATGTCCAAAAAGCTCACCCGCTATCTCAACTGGATCGGCGTGCCCACCAAAGGTGGGGGTGTGTGTGGGGGCATCCCTGCCCTGTGCTGTGGCACCTGTCAGGGGCACGGCCTCACGCCCTCCTCTCTTGTGTGCGAAGTGTTTAATTTAGGGGTGTACCGGCGCGAGGCGGTCAAGTCCTACAAGTCCTACGACTTCTTCAGGCACGACAACAAAGAGGCCATGGAAATCCGCAAGTGAGTCCCTGTCGGGGGCTGAATCGGTCCGTGGTGGGCTGGGGGCACTCGGGCCTTGGCAGGCTGCGTGTCTGAGGAGCACAGAGTCACACTGAGTGCCTGTGGCAGCAGGAGGGAAGAGCACAGCCCGTGCAGGGATCCTGCCAGGGATGGGCGTGGGAGTTTGGGGCTGGCACAAAGCTCAGGGGCTGCGAGTGTCAGGTCACAGAGCAGGTTAGAGGCAGAGGTGCCCTGAGATCTCTGGGGCCCTTAGGAAGGTGCAGGGGTGGGAGGGAGGTGTTTGAATCCCTCCCTGCTGGCTCAGGAGCTTTGCTGTGGGGATGCTTTCCATCAGCCGTGAGCATCCCTGTTTCTGTCCCGCAGACGCTGTGCCTTGGTGGCTCTGGAAGATGTGAAGTCTTACCTCTTGGAGGAGTGCGGGCAAATAGCTGTAAGATCCTCTGCACCAAAACCAGTTCTACACCGCGGCTGTTCAAAGCTGCCCAGGGTGTTTGGGGAGCTGATTTGGGGCCGGTTTAAAAGCCTTAAGCTAAACTTGCTCAGTGCTCCTTCCTCATTTTCTGCCAGGTGTTTGACGCCACCAACACGACTCGGGAGCGACGGGACCTGATCTTAAATTTTGCTAAGGAAAACGCTTTCAAGGTAGTGCTTAATTGTGTGTTTAGTTGGCAGTCGCTGCGCCGAGGGCATTGCAGCCCCCTGGGGCAGGAGCTCTCGAGTTTTGACTCTGAAGTGTGCTTCCCTGCCTTCTCCCTAGGTGTTTTTCGTGGAGTCTGTCTGTGACGATCCCGAGGTCATTGCTGCCAATATCCTGGTGCGTGCTGCGCTTCCCCGGCTCGGCTGCCGTGGGAACTCGGGCGCTCGGTGCAAGGTCACGGGCTGCAGGAGCTCGCAGGGATCTCTGCGAGTGCCTCCCGCTCACGTTTCACCTGGGGAATAAGCAGCTGGGATTTGCAGGTTTATTAAAAGCCAGAGATGCCGTTATGTGAGAACGTGGAAATCAAATGGAGCCGGGGAATGTGTGACCTTGAGGCGCTGTCCTGGCGAGGGAGGGAGGGCAGAGCTCGGAGCCAGCTGTGTCTGTCAGGGCCGAGCCCTTCAGTGCCTTAGGAGTGGCCCTTTGTCTCCTCTCCAGGAGCAGGTTTTTCCTCAGGGCAGTGTTCAGCAATGTGGATTTGTTTCAGAAGGGGGGAATAATGTTATTCATCGTTGTTTTGGTTCCCACTTGAGTTTGCTTGACTCTCACAAAGCGCCGCTGCTGTCTGTTGGGCAGGAGGTGAAAGTTTCCAGCCCCGACTACCCAGAGAGGCACCGGGAGAACGTGATGGACGATTTCCTGAAGAGGATCGAGTGCTACAAGGTCACCTACCAGCCTCTGGACCCGGATGCTAATGACAAGTAAGCAAATCCCCGAGGTGCACTTTGTCCTCGGGCACCAGAGCTGCTTTGCTGTCTGGGGCTCAGGATGCTCCAACACCTCTGCTCTCCGCAGGTGTGACTGTGTGAAGGTGAATCACAGGTCCCAAGTGATTTGATTTGAAGGGATTTTTCTCTGTGCGCTGCAGTGTGAGCACAGAATAGCTTGGGTTGGAAGGGATCTAAAAGCCCATCTCTCAAAGCCGTGGGCAGGGACACCTTCTACTGTCCCAGGCTGCTCCAAGCTCCGTCCAGCCTGGCCTTGGACACTGCCAGGGATCCAGGGGCAGCCACAGCTTCTCTGGGCACCCTGTGCCAGGGCCTGCCCACCCTCCCAGAGAAGGATTTTTAAGCCCAGCAGTTCAGAGCCTGCCCTGCCTGCTGGAGCAGCCAGGGGCAGAGGAAGAGCTGGGTGACACCCGCAGGTGCTCGTGCCTCGTTTTTAAAACCAGTCGTGTGGGTGTTCTTATTTTATGTTGACTCCAGAGATCTTTCCTTCATTAAAGTGATCAATGTGGGCCAGCGGTTCCTGGTCAACAGAGTCCAGGATTACATCCAGAGTAAAATCGTCTATTACCTAATGAACATTCATGTCCAGCCACGCACCATCTACCTCTGCCGACACGGTGAGAGTGAATATAACCTTGTTGGCAAGATTGGTGGGGACTCTGGTCTGTCAGCCCGAGGGAAGCAGGTACGTGCCCGGCAGCCCCTGGGGCTGTGTCCGTGCGAGCCGGGGCAGCGCCGGGCTCCGCGTCCCCCCCGCAGCCGGATCCTGCCGCGACCACCACAGCCCCGAACGATGCTCTGAGCAGCTGCAGCTCCCCCGGCCCCCCTCTAACCTCCCCGGAGCTTTTCTCCCCAGTTTTCCCAAGCGCTGAAGAAGTTCATCGAGGAGCAGGAGATCGTGGATCTGAAGGTGTGGACGAGCCAGCTGAAGAGGACGATCCAGACGGCCGAGTCCCTGGGGGTGCTGTACGAGCAGTGGAAGATCCTCAACGAGATCGATGCTGTGAGTGAAAGGCTGCTTAGAACCCTCAGCTTTTCTAGGTGGGAAATAATGTTTAAAGCCAAGTGAATCACCGTGAAATGGGCTGTTTTCTGTTGATCTATAGCCATGTTCTTGTATCACGTACCTCAGGGGTGGTTTGGTACGGGGCTCAGAGCTGCCAGGCCTGGCTGGGGACATTCCAGCTGGTGTGGAGGAGGACAATAACACGGACATCCCAGACATCTGTCACACCCTCCTGGCTGGGCAAAGGTTGCTGCTCC
This sequence comes from Struthidea cinerea, assembly GCA_013397865.1. Classification (NCBI taxonomy): domain Eukaryota; kingdom Metazoa; phylum Chordata; class Aves; order Passeriformes; family Corcoracidae; genus Struthidea; species Struthidea cinerea. The sequence continues at coordinate 563,789 of VZTI01004623.1, forward strand.
CACTCTGATTCTCTCAGGAAATTGCAGGGTGGTTGCTGGGGAAGCGAGGGCTCATTTTTCATCCCTGGCAAACACAGGTTTTGAGACAAAACCAAAGCCCAGCCTCTTCAAACCACCCTAGTTACCCACACTGGGGGCAGGGCTGGGTCAGATGCGACGCCTAAAATTTCCATGCCATAAAGGGATCCCTGATCTCAGCCTCTTGCTTTTCCTTCCCTCCCTGTTGTGTTGTCGGCCCTCTGATGAAATAAGGTTTGTGGTGACCAGTCTTCCTTCCCTCAGGGGGTCTGTGAAGAAATGACCTATGCAGAAATCGAAGCCAAGTATCCGGATGAGTTTGCCATGAGGGATCAGGAGAAGTACCTTTATCGTTACCCTGGAGGGGAGGTGAGGGCCCTAAGGAAAATACAATAACCCAGAGTGTGGTGAAACAAGCATTTATGTGTGGGATTGAGAGACTTGACTCAGTTTTAACTTTTTCTGCCGTTTGTATGAGAAACTGCAAACATTAGGGTCCCCAGTTCCCTTCTGGGGGAAATGCTCACTGATTTCCCTCACTGTGGTGTGTAGATGATGCTTCTCAGTCCGTTCATTTGGCCACTTGCTGGATGCTGCCCTCAGACACCCCCTCAGAGGGGGTTCTGCACCCCAGGCCCGAATTGTCGTTGAGAAACCATCTGGGAAATGAAATTACCGTGGGTGTGGCCTGGAGTCATTTCTGGGTTTACTTCACAACCTGTTTAAATGAATCATTTACTATTTTATTTGGGTTTTTTTCTGACTCTGCTCATTGAGTTACCAGTAATCCGAGCCCTCCCACGGTCTGAGGGTTCTGACACTGCGTTTCACCTTCTGCTGTGGGTTTTATTTTTGGGTGTTTTAGTATTTTTTACCACATCAGCCACATTTTGCTCTTCCTTTTGCTGCTTTAACTCATATTTCCCTGAATGTGACGCTGTTAATTGTCGCCTCTGCTTTAACCCCGTGTTTACACAGCCCTGTGACAAATTCCTGTTTGGTTTTCCAGTCCTACCAGGACTTGGTCCAGCGCCTGGAGCCGGTAATTATGGAGCTGGAAAGGCAAGGCAACGTCCTCGTTATCTCCCACCAGGCAGTTATGAGGTGCCTCCTGGCTTATTTTCTTGACAAGAGTGCAGGTACAAAAATAAAGGGATGGTGCTGGGGCTGGCTCCTGTCCCTCCTTCCCCTCACAGGGTTTTTGGGAGGGAGGCTTGTAATGACTGGCTGGGTGGGTTTTTTTTAACAAGGGAAGAGCTGCTTAAAAAGGGAGGAAAGGAAACGTCTCAGCAGAGCTTTAACCATTGCGCTGCAGCAGTGCAGGGAGCTCCCTGAGGGAGAGACACAAATGTGCTGCTGCTTTGCTGCTCAGATGTTGTTCCTGGAGCTGCTTGCAGCAGCAGCAGCGCTTGCAGATTGTGTAGGGGACTGGTTTTCAATGTGTAGAAAAGGGTTTCTGGTGAATGAAAGAGCCTCAGTGGCCCGGAAGGGTTGGCAGGAGTGCTCCGTCCCAGGGAAATGCTGATTTCTTGCACAGCACACGCACCTGGAAGGTTCCAGCCTGCTGCAAGCTCCAGTGCGTGGCACTAGAGCTTAATAAAACTTCTAATGAAGTTAACAAACTTCTAACAGACTTTACGAACTTTTCAATGCAGTTCTGAATGAACCCCCAGTGGCAGCTGTTGCTGCGGTGCTTTCCCAGCCCTGTGCCACTGGAGAGGTTTCCTCTGGCAGGAGTTACGGAATTGTTTGGGTTGGAAAAGCCCTTTCAGAGGGTCGAGCCCAAGCCTCAGCCGAGCCCTGCCGAGTGCTGGGGGGCCCTGAGCCAGCTGCCCTCCAGGCTGGCTGGAATCACTGGGCTCCTCTCTCATTCCAGCTCCCGTGTTTTGAGTTCTGTGCCTCACTGCTGAGTGTCTGGGTGCCATGCACAGCCTCTCGTTCCCAGAACGATTTCCCTGCGATCCTAGAATGGTTTGGGTTGAGGGGACCCTCCAGAGGGTTTAGTCCAACCCCTCTGTGCTGGGCAGGGCCATCCCTGCTGCTGTGGGGCTGGGCAGGGGGCAGGGGGGCTGTGGCATCACAGGTGACCCCGTAACACCTTTCTCTGTCCCAGATGAGCTGCCCTACCTGCGCTGCCCCCTCCACACCATCCTCAAGCTCACACCTGTTGCCTATGGTAAACAACTGCTTTATTTTCATTTTTCATTTTCATTTCTGGCCTGGTTTGCGTGCGGGGTGTGATGGGCAGGTTTGTGTCCACCTGTGGCAGCACCTGGCCATGCTGTAAGAGCTTCTGGTGGGGCATGAACAGGGTGTTTCCTGGTTAGCATGTGAAAGGCTAACCTAGGAAAGGGTTCTGGAGGGTTGGGGGAGCAGATGTGGAGGTGCAGGGTGTTCTCCCCTGGCCTCTCCTTTAAACAGTTGGATTTTCCCTGTGGGTGAGGAAGGCTGTGCCTCCAGACTGGGGCTGCAGTCAGCTAAAAGTGGCTTTTCTGTGCAGCCCAAATAACCCAGGGCTGTGCTCTCACACTTAAAGCCACAGAGTGAGGTGTGAAATTCTGTTCTTGGGGTGGCCGGTGGATTTATGAGCTGCGTTATTTTATAAATAAAATAATAAATGTATTCCTGTTCGCTTTCCGTGCTGTTCTTTTAATAAATTACTTCAATAAAATTCCCTTTCTCTTTGCCGAAGGCTGTAAAGTGGAGACAATTGCCCTGAATGTGGAAGCAGTGAACACCCACCGGGACAAACCCTCCCTGAACTCAGTAAGTTTTGCTGCTGCACCTCTGGCTCCGTCCCTTCTCCAGAATCAGTCACAAACCCTGCTAAACACTTAGAACTGCCGGGCGGCTTCCCGTGAGCAGGATTCTCTCCAGAGATAACCCCCAAAAGCAGAATTGACTGTAGGCTGAATTAGTGCTTCCCAGGCCGGGGGGGGATGTTTTTCAGAGCTGTTGTGGGAAGCAGAGTGGGCAAGTTTAGGACGTGGATTTTAAACTCCAGGTCTCGTTCTCGGTTTTCAGCGCGGTGTTTGCTGTCGAAGCTTCTTGGTAATTCCAAAAAGACTTGGCACAAGGGTTAAAGTGGATTTTTCTCCTTGCCTGGATGAGCTTTCTCTTTCTGAAATCCTCTCTCTGCCGTTATTTAGACAACTGTTGACCATCCACCTTGTAGCCCCGTGCTGAGCCCGGGCACGTCGCTGACACTCGAGGTCCTTGCTCCTGCAAACCCTGTTCTGCAAAGGGACTGCCAGGGAAAGCCTCAGTGATTGCCTCTAATTAACTCCCCCAATTAGAGACCCAGCCCAGCTCTGCTCTGCTGGCTCACAGGAAGTCTGAATGCACGTGGTTTTAGGCGTTTTTGGTACATTTAGGCTCTTTGTTGTATTTCATGAAGAGTTCCTGGGCTGGGATCTGGTTACTCTTCTGTGCTGAGGGACTGGGGAAACTGGGAGCCTGCAGCCGTGGCTGGAGGGTTTGTGGAGCTGTCAAATGCCAAACTGAGGATGCTGGGCGTGGTTTGGGTGGATCCTCGTGGTTTCCAGCATGGGGTTGGACTGGGTGATGTTTAAAGGTCCTTCCAGCCCAAACAGCTCCGGGATTTATCACTTTTCCAGCTTCTCTGTGATCCCTGCATGGAAATCATTGCTGCCCACTTGGAGGCTGTTTCTGTTCTTTGCTTTGCTTGGGTAACACGACTGCTTTGGGGTGGAGGAAGCAGGAAGAAGGGAGAATTTTCTATTTGTTTATTTTTTTTTTCCTCCCTAAATTGATCGTGCGGGGAGAAAAAAAAATAAAAAGCAAAATAGAAAACCCCAAACCAAACCCAAACAGAGCCACCTGAGCAAAACAAAAATCCCAAAGGGAAGTAAAACCGCTGAAAAAGCACTTCCCAGTTGTCTCCAAGATGGATGAAGTTGTTTCCCAAGCTGGTGCGGAGCTGGGGAAGGCACAGCCGGACGCGGGGACATTCAGGGCGGGATGCTGGAGCTGTGTGACGTGGCTTTAAACTCTGGTTCCCCCTTTTCACCCCTGGTGATTCCCTCTGTGTGGGATCAGCACGACCTCCCCAGCAGGCAGAGCCCTGTGAGGATGAGGAGGAACAGCTTTACCCCGCGGGCCAGCGCCGACACCGTAAAGCGCCCGCGGCACCACAGCCTGGGCAGCAAACCCCGCAGCCTGCTGGGGCCTCTCCCGTCCCTGGAAGCTCGAGAAGGGGCTGAGCAGCCACAGCTGGAGGTCACTGTCCAGGTGGTACCTTCCCTCTGCTCCCCCTCCCCACCACCACCCGTGGTCCTCTCTGAAACCCAGCCCCCTCCCAGGATTTTGAGCAGAGTCTCTGCTTCGGCGTGGAAGTCATCCACCCTGGATGGGATTAAGGAAAAAACCCCAGCCAAAAAAACCCCCACGAAACCAACCCACAACATAAAAATCCCCCCATTCAGCTGGAATCCTGGTGCCAGATTTCTTTCAGAATCAGGCTCCACGCAGGCAGGTTTCCATCAGTGCCACGGGGTTTAGGCAGGGGGATTAATTCTGGGTAGGATTTTGCTTCTGGGCTAAAACCTGACCTGAAAAGTTACAAACACCCTCTTTGTCCCAGTTTTTTACCGCAGCCAAGTGATGTCCCTGCCTTGCATCACCTCCTGCTGCCACACAAACCTCCCCTGGGCTGACACGAAATTTTGGGGCCGCTTCACTCCTTCCCTCATTTGCTTTGCTGCTTTTCCTGTTTCAGCCTCCTTGAAGATGCACTTTGAGCCCTGCTGTGCTTCTCTGTTTCCTTTGCAGCCTCCAGTGGGAAATGCTTGCCTCTGAGTACCACTGCAAGCAGCTTTGTGTGCTCTCTTTGGGGTTAGTAAGTCGGATTTCTCTTGATTCGTGTTGCATGGAAACCACTCTGGGCAAAGAGGAGCTCAGGGAGCAGAAGGAATAAAACCTGAGATTTTGGGGGGGCCTCAGTGGGGGCTGAGCCCGCTGATCCGGGGGCTCCAACTGGGCTTACTGGTGCTCCTGCTTGCGCTGGCTGCTGCAAATGGTGTTTGAAGCCCAGCGTGCTCCATCCCTGGGTGGGGACGTGGGATGGCTCCACGCTGGGGCTGAGCAGGGCAGGGTCCCGGCCGTGCCCAGGGCAGGGTGAGGTGGTGTTTGGTGTTGCTGCTCGCAGGGATTTTGCAGGAGTCACTGGATCGTGGATCTGTCAGTCAGTGTCACTGTCTGAGTGTGTTCCTGCTGTCTCTTGGGCCCTGACAGAGGCAGAGGAAGGAGTTTTGGTAAAACTCTGAGTGTTCACTGTGGTTCATTTGCAAAGGTGGTCACTGTGAGGGGTCTTAGGTGGCTCTGGAAGTGTGATTTCCCACGGAGGAGGTAAATAAAAATGAGCAGCCCTGAGTTAACAACCTGCCTCCTGAGCTTCTCCACCACTCCGAGCTTGTGTGGGCTCAGGCTGCGATGGGAAAACCCTTCAGGGGGGCTTGGCAGGAGGTTGAAGGGTGATGTAAAGAGTGAAATGGGTCTTTGTGTGCTCGGGTGGAGGCGATGAAGGAAATCCTCAGGTGGTTGCTGCCGTGTGGAGCAATTCCGTGGAGCTGGAATTCGCCTCTCAGTGTGCTGAGCTGAGCTGTCTCCTGCTTTACCCTCTCCTGTTTCTCTTCTCTGCAGAGAATGGCCACCTTAGCAGTGTAGGGGTCCCTGCCTTCACCTTGGATCCAGCTGGGAATTCCGCGGCCGGGAGGAGCCTGGCAGCTGGGACCGGAGCATCCCTGGAGCACAGTGAGCCACGAGCCACCTCGGCCAGTACTCGCCTTGAACTGTGTTTTTAGAGCCTGTCTGTGTCTCTTCTCTCCAATGTCTGTCCACGAGGCTGGAGAAGATTTATTGTGGAGATTTTCCCAAGCTGCTTTTAGCGCTCGTGAGCCAACGCATCCCCGGGTGTTGAAATAGTGTCCCACGTCTTTCCTCCTGGCCAGATGCCAAAATTAACCACAGTGGGAGGACAAAATAATCATGTTCTTACTCTGCTTTTCTTTGGAAGAGGCACTTCCAGGCCAAATCCCCGAGCTTTTATTCCTCCGTTACCATTTCCAAGTTGTTTCCAAGTTCAAACGCAGTTTTTTCTCTTGTTCAGCCATCAGGGAGCTCCAGGTGGAGTTTGACTTTCCCTCCACGAGTGCTGGTGTGAATCCCCCGATCTGAGCCAGTTCCTTTGCCCTGGGGAGGCTTTTGCTTGGATGTAGCACCCTGCACTCGCCAGGTCAGCACATCCACCCCACGGGGTGCCTCCCGTGCGGGACAGATGCCAATAAACCCTCCTGTCCCTCTCTGGAAGCTCCCAGGGCTTTCAATCCCACCTCAAACCCTGTTTTAGCTTCTCATCCCCACCTAGGCTTCATCCTCTTGCTCATTTTTCCTGCATTTGGGGGATGTTTTATCCCTTACCCCAGAAGATGGGAGCCTGGCTGGGACCAGCAGGGCTCCTGGGCAGGGTTTGCAGGCAGCACAAGGTTTTTACCGGTTTTCTTTTTAATACACCAAATTTTAGGCCCACAACAAGCTTTTAACTTGCCTATGAGTAAGCTGTGAATGTTCCCAATGCTGCCTTGCGTAGTTTTAAGCTGTTTTAGAGTTTAGGGCACAGGCGGTGCAGCTCTGCGTGGCTGTGTCTGACTTCAATCCTTTCCTTAAATCCCTTAAAACCCTGCATTTTCAGTTCTCTCGCGCAGGTCTTGACTTGCATTTTGCCAAACTCCATTTCACCCCACTCCAGCTGTTCTCGCAAAAAGGGCAGGGCCCTCAGGCTGGGTGAAGAAAGGAACATTTGGGCACAGAGCAGGAGGCTGTTCTGGACCTGCTCTGCCCAGGTGGCTCCAGGATTCCTCTGAGCAGCTCTGGGCCCCAGAAGTTGCTTGTTTTAAATGTGTAAATTAATGTTGGATATACCCACAGCAGGGGAACTGGGCCCTGCCTGTGGAGGAGCTCAGCAACCCCAGAGCTTGAGGCTTACCTGGGCATTTTGAGCTCAGAAGTTGTTTGAAACACTCCCAGAGCTGTAATTTGGTAGAACTGAGATAGAGAGGACCAAGGCACGAATCCTGACCCCTCAGGATTTCAGAGGAGCAGAAGAATGTGTTCACCTAAAGCAGTTGTGCCACAGAGGGGTGAAATTTGGTGGTGAGAAATTGAATTTTATCAGTTTTCCTCCTCTGGCTTTTCCCCGCAGGGCGCAGCTGTCTGGTCTTGGGTTTTAAACGTTTTTGTGCTTAGAAAGAAACCAGAAAAAAAAAAAAAAAAGATTAAACGTTGAAAGAAGAGATTGAGAGCCTGTCCATGGCAGTGCTCGCTGTCACACTCCAAAATGCTCTGAATGCACAACCCCGTCCTTGTCAGGCCGGCTGCTCCGAGCAAACCCCTCCTGCTCTGTGGAAAGAAGGAGTGGAACACGTACTGTAGGATGTTTACGCACAAAATGCTGGGGTAGCTCGCTGAAGAGTTCATTATGTTCATATCACTGAGCAGTAAATGATTGTAAGGAGACAAAAATCTCTATTTTTACCTGCTGGGATTTGTGAATGTCGCTGTTGATGTGTTGGTGGTCGTGACTTTTTTTTATCACTGCTGAAAATCAGGTGTTTTGCAGTTTGGGTCGGTGGCTGGGGGTCCCTTATTCCCATGGAGTGGGGTCCCTTTTTGGGCTGTGGGATGGAATTTCATCCTTCTCTGCAGCGTTTGTGCCTCAGCGCTTTAATTAAAGCTTTTTCCTCCTGCATTTTAGCCTTGGAAAGGTTTGTGGTTTAAATCAGACGTGTCTGGAGCAGAGCAGCAGCAGATTTGGGAGCAGATCATTGCCCTGAGGGTGCTGCTGAGCCCTCCGAGGTGCAGGGCTGGGGTGCTGCCAGCGGGCATCTCCTGGCAGCTCCCTGTGCCAGGGATTTCCTTGAAACCACCTGATTTCCTTGGCACTGTGTGGGCAAACACCCCAGAATAAACAAGCGTTGCACAACGGGGTTTTTGAGATGCTTTTGGTGGAGCAGCAGCTCGCGCTGTCAGCGGGGTCAGTGGCGTGGGCTGGGCAGGTGGAGGGGGGTTTGGAGGTGTGGATGTGGGCCTGGCACCTTCCTGAGCGTTTCCCCACGGCTGGGGGTTCCTGTGGCCCCCTGGCTTTGTGTCCCTCCATGTCCAGCAGCAGAGGTGGTGGTGGTGGCCGCTGTCCCCTTCAGTGGGACCTGCCCCTCTGTGTCACTGCAGGGAAAAAGGAGCACCTGGCCTAAAACTGCTCCATCTCTGCTGCCACTGGTGGGAAACACTGGAAAATGGGGCAGAAGAGTTAAACCCAGCCTGGCTGGCTGCTCTGTGTACACGGGCTGTGACCTCAGAGCTGTCACCTCTGCCGGGCGTCCCCTTCCCGGCAGCTCGGCTGGGTGACAGGGAAGAGCCTGGCCCGGCTGCCAAGGGCCCGAGGAGCAGCTGAGGGAGGAGAGGCACCTTCACCAGCACGTCCAGCAGCCACCTGCCCTGGGGGGATGTCCCCAAGCCTCACCCTGTGCCCCTCTGAAGGGCTCTGGGTGACCACTGCCAGTGCCACCCCCGCTGTCCCCCTGCTGCTGGGCGCTGTTTGCAGGCTGCAGCTCCGTCTGTAGGGTTTGGTGAGAGGGGTCTTGCCCAGCTGCTTGTAAACTTTCCTGCTCTGCTGCCTTCTCATTGGTTTTTTTAGGTTCTAAAGTGCTGCAGTGTCCGTCAGCTTGTGCTGTGTGTTGTGTGCTCTGTGCACTTGAGCATAAATATCTGTCAGTGTTTATTTACAGTAAAGAGACTTAAAAAAGTACAGATCATTTCCTCTGTTCTTTTCCATTGTTTGCTCTAACTCTCCCCTGTGTGCTGGTTTTCTGAGGTGGCGGGGAACTCGGGGAGTCTCTGGGATGTGCTTGGAGGAAGAGGGGCTGCAGGGGTGGGCAGGTGTCCCTGGGTTTGGGAATTTGAGTCAAAAAGGGGGGATCTCAAACCCTACTGCTGCTCCCCTTCTCCCATCAGTTTTAAGGACGTTTTTATTGGAGCTGCCGGAGTTCAGAATTTCAGGGTTTCCGTGGGACTGAGCTTTAAGGTCCTTTCCAACCAAACCGTTCTGGAACTCTCTGCGCGTTCAGCTCCGAGCGATGCTCCCGGGGGCCTCCTGTGCTGCTGGGCTCCAGCTGGGGCTGCTGTAACGGGATTAAGTGGAGCTGGCTGAAGAAACCCCTTTTGGCATGCTGGCCATGGGTTTCTCAGGTCGGAGGGGATGAACGTGGGGAGAAGCAGCTCTCCTGAGGACACCCCACAGTGTGCCCGAGCTCCCTGTGCTGGGGCTGCCCAGCAGAGCAGCTCAGCGAGGATTATCTCAAAGACTTGGCACCTCCACACAGAAAAGCCAAACAATTTCAACATCTGCCTGGGCTGCACTCACTTTTGTAGTGTTTTGCTCTGTGGGTGGAATAAGCTCTTTTCTTCTTGCTGGGGAGGAGTTAATGATTTATGGGTCAACGGGCCAGCTCTGGTTTCTGCAGAATCGGAGCTTCTCGCCATGGGGCCTTATCTGAGCGTGTGGGCGTTTCCAAACTCCTCCTTTGGCTGGGGCTGGAGCCCCGGGGGCTGCAGGAGAGCAGTCCCTGTTTCACCCTGCAAGTGCGGAACGCGTCGGGGATCTCCACCTGCTGCCCCCACAGCTCCAGGTAAGACAATTCCCAGCCCTGCAGCTCCAAGTGCTGCTCCTGGGAACTGGGCTGGAGCTTCTGTGCGACTCCAGCAGGCACAGAGGGCAGCAAATGAGATCAGATTAAACCAGGAGGTGTGACAAGCATTGAAGGAAAGGCAGAGGAGTGAAACAGCCCTGGGGAGTGTTGGGTTTAGGGCAGGGAGCAGTGAGGGCGACCCTCATTTCCAGGAGGAAAGCAGGCACTCGGAGCTTACAGAGCTTTGGGAGGGTTTGGGTTCATGAATGACCCTGAATAACACAGACAGGGCTCTTGCTGATCCCTAGGGGTGCCAGGTGAGTGCAAATTGCACTTAAATGCCGTTTTGTGAAGCAATTTGGTTTGATTTGTCAGCTTTACAGCTTGACTCAGGTAGTGCTGTTTGCACAGAACTGGTGGAACTTTTTCCTTTGATGCCTCTCTCTCTCCCTGAGGGTAATTCATTGTTAGGGGACTGAACTGGTGACTCCAGCAGGATTTCATCTGACTAGGAATTTACTTCCAAGAGATCTATTACTACAAATAAAGTGTTCTACCCGTAAGTTTCCAGAAAAGAAATTCACCTCCTGCTCCTGCTCCCCTCCTGTGACTGTAGCAAGTGCTCAGGGGTGGAGGAATCAGACCTGTACATATGAGCTGTGCTTGTCCTGAGTAGAAATACCCCTAAATACCCTTCTGCTGTCCTCATAGGCACTGGCCCAGGAGAAGAATGTGGTGACATCTGTGGGATCTCCAGGCAGGAACAAACATGTCAGCCCTGCGGCTGGGGAGGCAGAGGAATTGTGCTGCTGTCCTTGGGTCGCTCCTCACTGCCGCTCTCGTTGTGACTGTCCGCAGTAAGTGAATGAGTCCATCAGGATAAACGAAGCTCCCCTGAAGGAAAACCTTCTCCAGGGCTTTACAAGACTTGGATCCTTCTCTTTTCCTCATTGCCTTTGCCTTTCAAGGGCGCTGTAAATCTTTGTGATCAGAATCCGTCTTCCTTTGCCCTTTTTCCCCTTTCTGTGGGAAGCAGATACGAAGCTATTTTAGCTGAAAAAGTGCAATAATCTATACTAGATGGGGAGAAGAAATGCTTAATCTGGGCTTTGTGCCCAGCCCTTGAATCTGCTGGGTGAGGTGTGAGGAGCGGGACTGGAGGGGTGAAGCTCCTCCCGATCCCTGCCAGCCACAGGCTGCACTTCTCCTCTTTGCTTCTGGCTCTGAGGAGTCTTTGGGCCCCTGAGGGTCCTCCCCTGGACCTCCAGAGTGAATCAGGCCTGAAAGCCCCCTGCACGTGTTGGATGGGCTCTGTGTCCGCAGGTCAGTGCGCTGCCCCGCCGCGCTCCCCGTCGGCAGAGCCCAAGGAGCAGTTTGAGGGCCCTCAGCTGTTCCCCCCTGGCTACAGGATGGAATTCGTCTGCCGGCCGGGCTTCGTGAGAAACCCTCGCACTAGAAATGCCCTGGTCTGTGGAGTGAACGGGCTGTGGCTTGGGTCCAGCGACATCTGCCTACGTGAGTTTTGGGTGGGCTTGGTGTCCCGGCTCCCGCGGGAGGTGTCCCTGCCCTCGGGTTGGACAAGATGAGCTTTAAGGTCCCTTCCAACCCAAACCGTTCTGTGATTCTGTGGCTTTTCGTCTTCTTTGCTGATGCTGTCAGCTCCTTTGGTTGGAGCAGGATCCAGAGTGAGCCCTGGGATGGTGATGATGAGACCTGATGGAAAGCACCGGTTTTGTTCCTCTGGGTGCTGGCGGTGATGGCAGGAGCTGAAACCAGCTCTGGTGCCGGCTGTGCTTCACTGCTGACTCAAAGGGTGTCCTTCTGCTCAGGCATTTTGAGCTCTTGGGTCTAAAAAAGCACTCGACCTGCAGAGGGAGAATGCTTTAGCTGGGAAGAGGCGCTGTTGTGGGTCACTGCAAACCCCAGAGGCAGCAGCTCACGAGGCAGGCCTGGCCAGCATCTGAATCATGGAATCACTTTGGGTTGGAGGGAAGATCTGCAGGTCTCTGATCCATCCCCTGGCTCAGAAGTGGGGGAGTCTTTGGCTTTCCTGCCACGAAGCTGGGCTGGGGGCTGACTGGAGCCCTGTTGTCCCCAGCCAAGGCGTGCACCTACCCCGGGGAGCCGGCCAACGGCAGACTGGTCCTGCCTGCAGCCTTCACCTTTGGTTCCACAGTGAACTTCAGCTGCAGCACTGGGTAAGCCAGGAGCGCCTGGGCCACAGGGCTTCTTCCTCTCCAGCCATTCTTCCCCAAGTTTTTCCCCTCAAGAGGAAAGCCTGTGCTGCCAGAGCCTCCCCCACGCAGGTAATTGCAGGCGCTGACTAAAATACCTTTTGAGCTTTCCTTTGGGAGCTTCAAGACTGGCTGAGTGTTTTAATCTCCTGCTTTGAGGCAGCTCTCCCCAAACTCAGGTGCACCCTCCTGGCTCTTTCCAAACCATTCCCAAAGTTTCAGCATCTTTTTGAAGGAAAGACATGAATACTGAGCTCAGAGCTGTGAGTAGTTGATAAAGTAGATGCTTTTCCTTAGAAACGTGCCATTTTTTCTAATTTAAAAATTGCTTTTGTCAAAAGGCAGCGTGTCCCTGAGAAAACGACACTGCTGGCCAATTTCTGATCTGCTGGAACTCTGACAAGGGAGGCCAAACCTTCCTGGTGGTGATGTTATGGGTAACACAGCAGGACTGGGTTTGTGGAGAAATTGCCCGTCCCCTGTCTCGCACAGGTACAGACTGATTGGACGCCCTGAGATTGAATGTGTGGTTAGAAACGGGATTCTCACGTGGAACAGAGATATCCCCACCTGCCAGGGTAAGCAGAGCTCCTCAATGATCTATTCTTTCATTGTCTGGGATGGGACTGGGGCTGGATGAAGAAGCTGTTGCGTTGCTCTGCCGAGGATTTTGGCGTCTCAGTGCACGGTGGAGCCTGGAGAGACATTTTCCATCTGTGCTTCCCTTCCTGCAGAAACGTTCATTCACTCTCTGGGAGCGATGCAGCTGCATTTGAGCCCGGGATATCCCAAACCCCCTCAGTGCCCAGTCAGAGCTCGGGGCTGGTGTGCGGCTCCTCATGACCTGCCCTTGATTTCTGACCCTTCTGCCACCTCCTGTTTCCACTTTTTTTCTGGCCAGATCTTCGGTTTGAAATGCATTAAATTATTTTTTTCTCTTCTTCTTCCTTCCCATGACCATCTTCCCCTCCTTCCACAGCGATTCCCTGTGCACCCCCTCCGAAGATAGAGAATGGGCAGCACAATGGGATGGACAAGGAGAATTTTGTGTACGGGGAATCTGTCACCTACTGGTGCCACAAACCCGGGACGGGGCAGAGACCTTTCTCCCTGGTGGGAGAGGCCTCGATTTTCTGCACAACCAGGGATAACCTGAATGGCGTGTGGAGCGGCCCAGCTCCGGAATGCAAAGGTGAGCTGCTCCCATGTCCCAGCCCCTGCACTGCTCCTGCTCTGCTGTTTCCTCCCTTGGAACCTCCTCTCTGCTTCATCCTGCTGGAATTGAATCACCTCTCGCAGATGGCACCCTCTGAGCTTGGTAGCTGCGGCAGGAATCAGGGTCTCCCCTCAGGGTCACTGCCTCGGCAGGGACGTGGGACTGGGATTTTACTGCGCTCACAGGGCGGGTGATCCGTCTCCCCTGCTGTAACACAGAGCACCTGCAAACAACTCCCAGACCTGGGATACCTGCTGGGACACCTGCTGCTCCCTTCCCCGGGTTCTCTTCATGCTTTGCCTTAAACCCCCCTGCTGTAACCTGGAGCAAGGCGAACACACCCACCCCGTTTCCCTGCTGGCCGTCCTGGCCGTTTCCAGCCCTTTTGGTGGCAAAAGGCGATGGGGACGTTTTCAATACCCTCACCTCCCCTCCGGAGCCTGACTGCTGGTTCCCTGCGTGCTTTCCCTGGCACAGTGGTGATCTGTAAGCAGCCCAGAGTGGAGAATGGGAGGCTGCTGAGCGGGTACCGGCCCGACTACACCTTCGGGGACACGGTGGCGTTCGACTGCGACTTCCGCTACAGCCTCAGCGGCAGCGGCGCCTCCACCTGCAGGGACAGCGACCTCTGGGAGCCCCCCCTGCCCCTCTGCCAGCGCAGTGAGTGTGCAGGGACAGCGGCCCCTGGGACCCACCCCTGCTCGGAGAGTATCGACCTGATTGGAGATGAGATGCTGTTGTAGCAGTGAAAATTGCCCTGCAGTCCAGAATCACAGTCATGGAATGGTCGGGGTTGGAAGGGACCTTGGAGCTGATCGTATTCCACCCCTTGCCGTGGGCAGGGACACCTTCCACTGTCCCAGGCTGCTCCAAGCCCCGTCCAGCCTGGCCTGGGACACTGCCAGGGATGGGGCAGCCACAGCTTCTCCGAGCATCACCCTCACAGGGAAGAATTTCTTCCCAATATCTGATCTACACCCAGCCTCCTTCATTGTAAGGCTCTTACCCCTTTTCCTGTCAGCCTTGTGAAAAGTCTCTCTTCGGGGGGGAAAAAAAAAAAATTATGTCTTCATTTGTCTCCCCTGCATTCCCTCTTTACCCTTCCCGAACGTGAATGATTCAGTGCATCCCACGACGAACAATGTGAGCCCACGGTTTTCACCCAAATTCCCTCCATCCCCCGCCCTGTGATGCACCACTGTCCCTAAACCGCTGTCTCACCCCCAGGCAGCTGCGATGACCCCCCAGATGTGAGGAATGCCGTGAAAGCCAGGCTGGCTGGGAACCTGTTCCCTGTGGACACCGTGGTCACCTACGAGTGCCAGCCGGGCCACCAGTTCAGCCCGGGGGAAACCACCCGGAACGTCAGCTGCCTGCCGGAGTTTGTGTGGAGTGAAGCCCCACCTCCGTGTGAAAGTGAGTGCCCGGGCTGCCTTGTGACCTGCCACAACGTGTGAAGGAGCTGCACGTGGGGTGGGACTGCCTGGGGGACAGGGGGATGCTCTGGGGGCCCAGTCTGGTCTTTGCTGACTCTGGAATTCCTTTGATTTATTCCCCAGCCGCAGCGCTTTCTTTGCTTTATCTGCCAGTTCTGCTTTCCAGTCCCTTGAACCTCTGGAAAAATCCGTTGTGGTGTTGAGGGTGCCTTGTTCCATCCAAGGGGAGGGTGCACCACAAACAGGAAAGCCCAGGGATGGTTTTGGGGCAGATTTAATGTCATGACGTGTCTGTGCCCTACAAGAAATCCATCTTTGTCGTCACAACAAACCTCCTGTCACCCCGCTGGCCTTGCCGTGGTTTCACCCTTGCTGATCTTTGGCATTTCCCAGGAATTCTTTGCCCAGATCCACACCTCGCAGACGGAAAGCCCCTGCACCCATGGGAAGTGAAAGAGGTTTATGAGTACGGGGACAGACTGGAGGTGGTGTGCAGCGAAGGATTCGCTTTCAAAGGCCGTGACAGCAGCATCACCCTCCGCTGTACCCGCGACGGCAGCTGGGAGCCAGTGGTACCAGAGTGCATTCCAGGTGGGACAGAGTGGAGGGGTGGTGGTGGTGGAAGCCACGGCGGATTTTTCCCCACTCCAGGTGGCCCCAGATCTACTTCTCCTGGGTTGACTCGGAATGTACAGGCAGCAGAAATCCAGATGGGCCATTGTATTGCCCCATGGAGAAAGGGCAGGGATTTGGCAGGGCTGAGCTGGTGCCCGGAGGGGTGCTCAGGGCGGCGTCTTGGAAGCTTCCAGAGGCTTGGGAAGCTCCTGAGAAGCCTGGGACACATTTACCCAGCTGGAAGGGGTGTGGTTTGTGTTTGGGGCTGCTTTGCTGACGCGAGGCTGGGGAGCAGAGGATGTTCCCAACGCTTTTCCCCTCCCAGCAGAAAACGCAGCAGCATAAATAACTGGCACTGCTGCAGCTCCTGACCCAGCTGTGAGGCACCTCAGCAATCTCCACAAAAGCCCAAGAGAACCTTGCCAGGAGGGAAAAACCTGCTCCACCTCCCAGGGCAGCCAGCATTAGAGCGTGGACAGTTCCCCGTGCCCACCCTTTAGGGTTACAGAGGAAGCCTGAGCCCTGCCCCTGGGTGACGGTCACTTTTCTTCCCAGGGCTCAGATTTGTGGGTAGCTCTGCTCCGTAGAAAGCCTGACTGGAGCCCCCTCTGGAAACACACAACATCCTTTGTTTTCCATTATTTCTAGAACCGCGTTGCCCGAAGCCAGACATCCCTCACGGGACAGAGGTTTATAGCAGCAGGAGTGACTACGCGGTGGGGGCCCGGCTGACGCTGGTGTGCGACGAGGGCTACGCCCTCTGGGGCCCCAAATCCGTCACCTGTGGGGCCGACCTGAGCTGGGAGCCCGAGCTGCCCTTTTGTGACAAAGGTACGTGCGACACACAGGGGACAAGGGATCTCCTGCCTTGGTGCTGAGGAGCAGCCTCAGTGGGTGATCTGCCTGCAGCACCTGGGGACAGGAGCTGAGCCAGGGGCCCCCTCCCTGGAGCTGGAATCAGAATCATTAAGGTTGGAAAACAACCCCCACATCAGCAGGCCCATTTGACTGAATGCCACCCTGGCCTAACCCACTGCTCCCAGTGCCACATCCACGTGTTTCCTGAACGCTTCCAGGAGTGGCGAGTTCACCACTGGAAATATCCCAGTATTTCTGGAGCTGGTGTAAGAGGCCAGAATCCAGGCAGCAGCTTCTTGTGGATTTGCCTCACACCAACCGCGAAGTGAACTTATTCTGATTCCCCAGAAATGGTTCTGATTCTCACCTGAAGATGATAACTGCACATTCCTTTCCTTATCAACTCCCTCCATCCCACAGTCTGTGGGCCCCCTCCACAGATCTCCTTCGGGCAGCACTCTGGCAGAGGTGACAGGGAGTTCGCCTACGGCACCAAGGTGACCTACAAATGTGCGGAGGGGCTGTCCCTCGTGGGGGATGAGTCCATCTACTGCACCTCGGACGATGGGAAGAGCCTGGCGTGGAGTGGACCTGCCCCGGAGTGCAGGGGTGAGTGTGGGACCAGGTTAAGCCCTGCTCCAGGAGTGGATGGTCCAGTGCAGCTCCTGTGTGAATGTGTGACACCAGGACGCCTCAGGGTGTCCTCGGGGGCTGCTGCAGGTGGCTGAGGGTCAGTCACTGCATTTGAGTAGGAAGCTGCTGCAGGGAGCAGCAGGAGGAGCAGCTCTGCCCCGCTTCCTCTGTCCCCAGACCCCACTCCCAGCTCTGCTCTGTCCCGCAGTGGTTCGGTGCCCCAAGCCCGTGGTGGAGAGGGGAAGGATGACCCCGCAGAGGTTCAGCTTTCCCTACGGGCTGCTCCTGCACTTCTCCTGCGACGAAGGCTTCGGGCTGCGCGGCGCTGCCCAGAGCCGCTGCCTGGCCGACGGCACCTGGGACCCTCCCGTGCCCACCTGCCAGCCAGGTGAGTGCCAGCCCTGCCAGCCCTGCCCGGGGGCTGCTCTGCTGGGCCACAGGGCGAATTTGCAGGGTGTTCTCTCCTCCATCTCCTCCCATTATTTGACTTTTTGTGTGCATTTCCCCTTTCAGTTCGGTGCGCCAGGCTCCCACGGCAGGAGGACGTTGTGGTTCACTTCAGCAAGCTCTGGTATGAGGTGAATGAAACCGTGTCCTTCACCTGCAAGCGTGGTGGGCATTTAGGGACGCTTTCAAAAACCACCTGCTCAGCTGATGGCACCTGGACACCACCCCCCACGTGTGTAAGTACCACCCGCCGCCCCATTTTTCCTGTTTCTTGCCCCATTTATAGCCTGGAATAGCTTTGGCCCAGCTTCACGAGGGCGGTTGCTTCGTCACCCTGCGCTGGAGTCTCACCCTGCCTTTGCTTTTGTTCTTTCAAAGAAGAAGCCTGATACCTGTGAGAGGGTTCTGCGAAACAAAGCAGCTTTCCAGTGTGGAATTCCTCTGTCAGACCTGAAAACCCTGCTGGAAGTCCAGAAGCTTTACCTGGAGATCCAGAAACTTGAAAAGGAGCTAAAAATCTCCACCTAGAGCTGACCGGTGGCACTGGGATTGTAAGAACCATTCCCTGTGTGTTGAGTCATGGTCTGACTGAGGGTTTTTTATGACTTTGTAATTCGTGCTAATGCTAAAGTAGCCAGGACAGAATTTAGCAATTGGCCACAGATTTGCTCTCACGAGGAGTCAAAGTGACTCGTGAGTCAGTTTTCAGAGCTCACCAGGTTAAGTTTGTAGATCACTTCATGCCTTTTAAAGCTTCACATTTAGATCTGTTTGCTGCTCTGACAGGGCACAGTTAGGAAGGAACTGAGTGGGAAGCGAATTTTTGTGGTACAAACAGGAACGTGGTGAGAGCCACTCACCTCCCAGCTGCTGCACCTCTCCAGTCTCTCCCAGTGCTGCCCAGTTCACCCCCGCTGCACTCATCAGTGGGAACAACCCCTGCACTGCCCAGTTACTTTTCTCGTGGCCAAGAAAACCTCAAAGCCTCTCTTCTAGCAAAGCAAAAACGCCAGGTTTCCTTCCCAAGCAGGATGGATGGATCCACGGCAGGGCCACATCTCCGTGTGTGCACCAAGGACAGATCAAAATGTACAGAAAGAAAGAAACGGCTGATTTTAAAATGTTTTTTCTGCAGCATCCAGTGAAGGGCAAGCGCTGTGTGGGCCACGTGTCTTGTGATGGGACCAGGGATTATAATAAACCTGCGATTGCAACGGCAGCTCTGTCTGGGTTTCCATAATCCGTCCTATCCCTCGCAGAGGGAAGTATTTATATGACATAAATGAAGTACACATAATATATACAGTGTACATCATAAATATTGCTTGACGAGGAGCTGTTCCCTGAGCGTGGGGGTGTTTCCACAGCAGCCTGGCCTGGGGGTGAATGTGCTTCACACACGGGGCCGGGCTGCTGCGAGCGGTTTCAGCTGTAGAACACCCTCGCTCCCCCTGTGCCCAGCAGGGCAGGGGCAGAGCAGCCTCCCCTGCTGTGCCCATCCCTGCTGGGGAGCTCGGGGCGGTCAGCAGGGCTGGGGGCGGTCAGCAGGGCTGGGGGTGGTCAGCAGGGCTGGGGGCGGTGTCAGTGGCGTGTCCAGCCTGTCCCCAGCTTCCCGCTGCCGCTTCCCCTTCCCTGGCGGGCTCTCGGCGGAGAGGAGCTCTCCTGCCCAGGGCAGCTCCCATCCCGCACCATGCCCGGGCTCCAAGGGCTGGGGCAGCTCCTGGCAGGGATGGTTCTGGTGCTGCAGCCCGCGGGGACTCTGGGTGAGTGTCCTCCCCTCCCTCCTCGGCTTCTGGGGCTCTGCGTTCCCTTCACGAGGGCTTCGGGAAGAGCTCCGGGAGCCCTGCAGTGCCTGAAGGGGCTCCGCGAAGGCTGGAGAGGGGCTTTTCACCAGGAATGGAGTGACAGGGGAAAGGGGGAGTGGGTTTGAGGTGCAGAAGGGCAGGTTCAGATTGGGCGTTAGGAAGGAATTGTTCCCTGGGAGGGTGGGCAGGCCCTGGCACAGGGTGCCCAGAGCAGCTGTGGCTGCCCCTGGATCCCTGGCAGTGTCCAAGGCCAGGCTGGACAGGGCTTGGAGCAGCCTGGGACAGTGGAAGGTGCCCCTTGCATGAGTTTAATGTCCCTTCCATGATCCTCTGATTGATTCTGTGATGCCCACGCTGATGCCTCAGCCCTGGGGCACCCTCCAGAGCTGCCCAAGGCAGCAGAGGCATTGCTGGGCATCCCCCAGGCTGACCTGAGAACTGCAGAAGTGCAAATTGCTGAACAATGCATGTCTCTGGGAAGGGGAATAAGCAGCTTCTGTCTGGAAGTTGGGGGTTCAGTTAAAACCAAACCTTTGGAGAAACTTCTGCAGCGTGCACAGCCCATCCCTGCACCAGCACCGCCTGTGCACACTGGTTTTATTCTTAAAATTTATTGCTTTTACTTCCTGATGCTTCTCAGTGCATTTCCCAAAGCCAAACATTACTAATGAGGTGACAATAATTAATCTGGGGCCTGGAGGAGACACGTACAGGATGTTTTCCACGGAGATGGCACCAAAGGCAGCACTGCTGGCACTGCCCTGGCACGGTGCGGGTGTGGGATGCTGCTGCACCTGGATGCGAGCCAGGATGTCCCAATATGTTTTTAACTCTGCCTTGGTGACCTGCCAGCACTGCCAGGCATGAAGAAATCCCAGTTAGAGCTGCTGGAGTTTCGTTTTCTCTGTTATTTGTGATAAGCCCCAAGTTATTTCTCATGGGAGACACGGAAAGAGGAGGGTTTTTTGGGACATCAGTGATGTGCAGGTGTGATAGAGGTTATGCAGTTGTTGTGGAGCCTCTGCTTTTTGTAATGCTGGAGGGGGCACCCTGGAGTCACCCACCTGAGCGTGCCGGTGAGTTGTCTGTGGAGCCTGAGCAAGGGCTCCAAGGGAAGGGCAGAAGAGGTGTTTGATTGTGCAGGAGGGAAACCCTACAGGTTTGGGGTCCTACCGGTGGCTCCTCAGGATGTTTATTAAGCCCCAAACCCTCTGCCTCAGTCGCTGCAGTCATTAAACGGCTTTGTCTCCTCTCACCCCCCAGGCAGAGCAGCCGCGGCTCTTGGTCGCCGCGGTGGGATTGTGTAAGGACACCCCTGAAAATCCCCTTTTTTTTTGGTGATCCCCAGAGGCTCGGTGTCCCATCCCTCACATTGCAAACGGGCAGCTGAGATCTGCAGAGAACTTCACCTACGGCAGCACGGCCACGCTGGAGTGTGACCCCGGCTTCACGGCCCCGGGCACCGGCACCACGGCGCGCTGCACCTTCGGCGGCCGGTGGTACCCACGGGTGCCCTCCTGCGTCCCAGGTACGCTCGGATTCCCTCTCCCGACCTTTGCCGGGTGCAATCGGCTGCTCCCATTTCCCCAAAAGCACCTGGAGGGGGGTTGGAGGGCAGGCATCACCAGGAGCAGTGCTGGCTGGCAGGATTCCCTCTGGGATCGCCCTGGGAAGCGTGGCAGGGCTGTCGCTTCCTGCGGGGCGCACCCACGAGGTACAAAAGTGCACGAGAATAAAGATTCTCACTCAGCTCACATCCTCTGGTGAATTTTCCCTTTCCCTTCACCCCACACACCCCACAGCCACGATCAGGGCTGCTGTTCCTCGCTTATTTTTGGGGTTTTCCACCAAGGGAAAGCTCCCAGTGCTGAGGGTCTGTGCTGTCCCCTGCTCTGTCACTAAAGCAGAGCTGAGGGTCTGTGCTGTCCCCTGCTCTGGCCCAGGGCAGTGCTGAGGGTCTGTGCTGTCCCCTGCTCTGTCACTGGGGCAGAGCTGAGGGTCTGTGCTGTCCCCTGCTCTGGCCCAGGGCATTGCTGAGGGTCTGTGCTGTCCCCTGCTCTGTCACTAAAGCAGAGCTGAGGGTCTGTGCTGTCCCCTGCTCTGTCACTGGGGCAGAGCTGAGGGTCTGTGCTGTCCCCTGCTCTGTCACTGGGGCAGTGCTGAGGGTCTGTGCTGTCCCCTGCTCTGGCCCAGGGCAGTGCTGAGGGTCTGTGCTGTCCCCTGCTCTGTCACTAAAGCAGAGCTGAGGGTCTGTGCTGTCCCCTGCTCTGGCCCAGGGCAGTGTTCCCACCCTCCCGCTGTGGAGCACGCCGACCTCCAGAACCGGCACGAGTTCCTCGTTGGGACCACCCTGACCTACTCGTGCAGACTCGGCTTCTCCCTGATCCCTGGAGTGTCCCCAACAATCACCTGCCTTCAAAACTTCACGTGGTCCTCGGTCCCAAGGCTCTGCCAGAGTGAGTACAACACCTCCTTTCCTTTGCCAGCAAAGCATCGGTTTAACAGCACCGTTCTCAAGCCCCCGCCCGTGCTGCTGGGCCAGCACGGCTTTGTTGAGCAGCTTTGGCTCTCCCTGGCAATAATTTCGCTGCTCAAAGGGTGGCGTGGCTGGAAAGGAAAAGCTGCAGCTCCCCCTGGTTATTCAGCGGCTCAGACAAGGATTCAGGGATGCGGCCGTGACATGCCATCCCCTCAGCACAATTTATAGCTGATCACAGGGCTCTCACATCCTTCTGCCTTCCAAGAGGAATGGTTGTTATCCTGTAATTACCACCCCTGAGCCTGCCAGCTCTGGTTAGAGGTGTCTGGCAGCACTATCAGGCTGCCTGGCAGCTTTGCTGGGTCAGTGAAGCACCACTGCTGGGAATCCCTCTGTGCAAAGCTCTCCTCTCTGGTGCTGCTGTTCCTCAGAGGTGCAGTGCCCCACCCCGGTCATCCCCCACGGGAGAGAGGCCAGCCCCAGGAGAGTGGGATACACCTTCGGGCAGCAGGTGGAATTCCAGTGTGACCGCGGCTACGTGCTCAAGGGCAGCGAGAGGGTCCAGTGCTCCTCCGACGGGACGTGGAGACCCCCCGTGCCCTACTGTGACAGGGGTGAGTGGGGACAGCAGGAGCAGGGCTGGGAATTCCATCCCTGGGGAGGGACAGCAGGGAGAAAGTCGTGTGAGGTGTGAGGAGGAGGTGCCCAAGGCACAGCACTGAAGGGCTGCAGCATTTCCATCTTCTACCAAAACTGGAATTGATTAAATGCGTTGGTCAAAGGAGTCTTCGAGGGGTTTGTGACACTCACCATTCCCTGACCTTGTTTAGGAGCAGGATCGTTCCTCATGGAAAAGAGGAGGGGATAAGCAAGGGGAAGGGGCTGAAGGGGAGGGGACAGATGCTGCAGTGCCGGGGCCATGCCGAGGGTTGGGTTCAGACTGGGAACACTGGCAGGGCCAGGGCCAAAGCTGGCCAGAGGCAAGGAGGACTGTGAGGAGAGCATGAACATGGAGAACCAGCCTCTCCCGTTACCTCCCTGCCTTCTGCCTCCCTCATGGCATGAGGAAACCCTGACCTTTTCCTTTCCTCTCACCCAGTCTGTGATCCCCCTCCCAAAATCACCAACGGGCAGCACTCTGGCATGGGGCTTAAGCAGTTCCCCTACGGCTCTGAAGTCAAGTACAGCTGTGCAGAGGGGCTGTCCCTCATCGGGGACGAGTCCATCCACTGCACCTCCGAGGATGGGGAGAACCTGACATGGAGCGGACCTGCCCCGGAGTGCAGGGGTGAGTGGTTAGTCCCGTGTGGGATCAGGGTATGGGGTCAGGCTGAGCCGGGCCCTGGGTGCAGTGTTAGCGCTCAGCTCAATGGGTTGAAGCGAGCAGGGCTGCCTGGAGATGCTGCTTCCTCCACAGGAGGGGGGATGATCCATCTGGAAGCGATGGGCTCCCAGCTGGGGGCCATCGAGGGGTCGGGAGGAGCAGTTCTGCGTGGTCCCCGCTGTCCCTGGGTCAGGGCAGCAGCCAGACCCCATTCCAGAGCTCTGCTCTGTCCCGCAGTGGTTCGGTGCCCCAAGCCCGTGGTGGAGAGGGGAAGGATGACCCCGCAGAGGTTCAGCTTTCCCTACGGGCTGCTCCTGCACTTCTCCTGCGACGAAGGCTTCGGGCTGCGCGGCGCTGCCCAGAGCCGCTGCCTGGCCGACGGCACCTGGGACCCTCCCGTGCCCACCTGCCAGCCAGGTGAGTGGGCGTTTTCTCCTCCATCTCCTCCCATTCCTTGGTTTTTTAATGTGCATTTCCCTTTCAGTTCAGTGTCCCAAACCCCCACGGCAGGAGGATGCAGGGATTCACTAACAAACTGTGCTGTGGGGTGAATGCCACTGTGCCCTTCTACTGCAAATGTGATGGGCATTTAGGGGTGCTCCCAAAAACTCCCTGCTCGGCCTGCGGCCCCTGGGGCAGAGCAGAGGGCTTGGGGTGCAGCACTGCCTGGCTCTGTCTGTCCTTGAGGCTCCCCGAGTCCTTCCCCTCTTTGCAGAAGAAACAACCTTCCCAAATCTGATGTTTTGCAGGTAATAGCCGAGCTTTTATCGACAGCTGTGTGTAAAGGAGGCTCTAAGACAGGCCAGGAGTTCCCTGACTTTCCCTTCTTGCCAAACATCCACCCCCATCGTGGGGATGCCTGAGCTGAGACACTGCCAGAAACCAGCAAGTCCAGAACAAATTCACAGCAGCTCTCAGGGGCTGCTCTGACCTCACCCTCTTGAAGAGAAGTATTTTTGCTTTAGCATTTCATTTCACAGCTCCACAGATTCAAGCTCCTCTGCACCTGCTCAGCCTTCCCAAACCTCCCAGGTTTTTTCTGCCCCCATAGCACTGACCCCTGGCCGAGCTGCCTTCTGATGCGGGTTTTCCCTTCAGTTGTGTGTCCACAGCCACGAATTCCCTACGGAAGGCTGACAAGCCCTTTGGGTGGTAGGAGGTGGTACCAGCCCAACGAGACGGTCGCTGTCGAGTGCCTGCACGGGTACCAGTTACCAGACAATGGAGTGATGCCTTTGGGAGACGCTGGGACAGCCACGTGCTTGCCTGATGGCGGCTGGACACCGCTGCCCAAGTGTGTGAGTACCACAGAATTACGGAATCGTTTGGGTTGGGGGGGACCTTAAAGACCATCCAGTTCCAGCCCTGCCATGGTTCGACCTTCCCAGTGCTCAGAGCCCCGGGTTGCTGGGCCTGGCTGAGTCCCTGGCGGTTGCTGCCTGATTTCTGACATGAAAACTGCTTAAACTTCTCAAAAGCTTTTCATTTCTGGTCCTAAGGAGGATGCAGCCCCTGTCGGGACAGGGCAGCCTTGGAGCTGAGGGGTGGGTGGCTCTCCCTCTGCTCCAGTCCGTACTTACAGGCTTTTCTGGGGTTTGTTTTCCTGTTTAACAGATCGAAGAAGGTGATGCTGATGTGTGTCAAGAGGTTCATTATCTGAAATCAACCTTTGAATGCGGTGTGCCCGTAGAAGAAGTGAGAACTCTGATGGAAATACAGAAACTGTTCCTGGAGATTAAAAAACTAGAGATGGAACTAAAAAACTGAAACAAAACTGGACCCCTGTAACGCTCACAGCATCCTGGGTGATTTTGTGGTTTATGTTTGCATGTCTGGAGCCAGAAAAATAATCACCAGTGCACGGGAGGCTGCTTTTGCTGTGCTAGATGCCAGAGCAGGGAGTGGGTTTTGCTCTAATCTGCAAGCTTGATTTGCTCTTTGACTAATAAGTTGTTTCACATTTCATATTAGGAAGCATAGAAAGAGATTAAATTCAGCTTTTTAAAGTCACTGCCTTAACTGTGGTAAGCTGAGACTAATGGGAGTGGAGTCCAGAGAAGCTGAGCTGAGTCCAGAGGTTGGCTCTGAAGGTGCTTCTGCTGCTGGGGTTTGTGTGCATTTGCACCCTGCTAGAAACAGTGGTGCAGTAAGTGTTTCACCTCCCGGTTTCCTGCTCATCCAGCTCCTGATTTCTGTTCATCTGGGTAAGGCAGTGCATGAGAAGTGCATTTGTAAAGGCTGCTGTGACCTCCTCCCTGGGTTTAAAACAGGCAACAGGTTCCTGGCCTCGCCAAACATCCGAGGTGGTCTCATCTTCCACGTCCCTATTTCTGGTGAGCACATGCTGAGAATAGATGTTGGAATTCACCCAGCTGCGAGTGCAGAGGATCAGGCAGCAAACCCCTGTTCCTCAATAAATGCTGATCAGATCCTGTGGCTCTGATGCAGTGGTTATTCCCGGGGGTTTATCCAGAGGGGGAATTGTGATCTGTCACGTTGGCTGTAAACTGGGCAGATTTCCAGCATGATCCAGTGCTGGTTCTGGGGGAAAGCTGAGCCCTGGCAGCTGGGTGAGTCCTGGGGTGCTCGGGGAGCTGCATCAGCCCGGGCTGGGTGGGAGAAGGAGGAGCCTTCACCTCCTGCATGAGCATCACTGCCAGACGTGTGCTTTTAGAAGTCACTGAAACTGCTTCACTTGTTACCAGAGCCTGAACAACAGCCAGGGAAGAGGTGGTGCCTCTGATTTGGCACAGAAAGGAGCATCCTGTGCTTCTCCACCCCCAGGTGAGGAGCTCTGCCATGAGAGCAGCTCCCAGCCCTTCTCCCGTGCTCCCTGACCACCGGATGAGCAGGGCTGCACCCTCTCAGTGTGACACCTCGGTCCCCTCCTCCCTGAGCTCACCTGGGACTGCAGACAGGGGTTTTGTCATCTCCCTGTGCAAGGCCTGGCACCCACAGGTGTGGGTAAAACCTGGGTGTTGCATCCTGGGTGTATCTGAGGGTGTTTGAGCAGCCCTGGCTGATGTCACACGGGACATGTCACAAGGTTAAGCAGGATGCAGATGTGCTGCTCACACCCGTTCCTCATTACTAATGACTCAGGCAAAAAAGGAAAATGCTTTTCTTTGCCTCACTGACTCTGCTGACAGCAGATCTGTGGTGCAATACCTGCCAGCAAATAACTAAGGAGGTGTTTTCCTACCCTGGACACAGCTTGGAGCTCCAGCGGGGTCCTTTCTCCCTGGGAACAGAGTTTTGGAAAAACTCTGCTGGTCAGTGCTCACTGCCAGCCTCAGGACAAATGAAAGGCTTGAGCCTGATGGGGCAGGAGGAGCAGAACTCCCCGAGCCTGTGAGTGATAATTGTCCCCACCCTGGCTGCTCTCCGTGTTCCTGACGGAGGTTTCGGCTCCGCGTGTGTTCTGGGAAGGTTTCCACGCTCCAGGGGCTTGGTGGAGCCTGCTGCAGAGCATCTCCTCCCAGCTCTGCACTCAGCCCTCGGCGGCAGCGGTGCTCGGCAGAGGAGCACAGGAACTGCTGCAATGGGGGCTGGAGCACCAGGATGGGGGGGACACGCAGACCCCCCGAGCTGTGGGGCGGCCTCTGCTCACCCTGTGCTGCTCCTGGCCGTGCTGGGGCTCCTCAGCATTCCTGTGGCTCGTGGTGAGTACGGGACCGTGGGAAGGACCAGAGACACCCGCCCGGATCCCGCCTGGCTGCTCAGGGGCGGGGTGATGCCACCCCCCAGCCTGGGGACCGACCCACGGCTCGCTGCTGTCCCAGACCCAGCCCTGGCTGGGGCCTTTCCCACAGGGGACGCCTGGGCCATCCCAGCCACCCTCCCGGGGTGGGGAAGGGGCCAGGGGAGGGGGTCCCCACCTGAGGAGGTGTTCTCCTGCCACAGGTGACTGCGGGCCCCCTCCTGCCATGGCCCACTCCAGGCCATCCAGCGATGAGCACTCCGGCAGCTTCCCGGTGGGGTCCAGGGTGACGTTCACCTGCGCGGACGGCGCCCGCAAGATCCCGGGGCTGCCGGACACCACGGAATGCCTGCCCGGCAACCTCTGGTCCCGGCTGCTGGACCCCTGCGGCCGTAAATACCCTCCTTTCTCTGAAACACAGCCCCGGTTAACATCCCTGTCCCTCCTGGGGCTGCGCTGCGCTGGCACCGTCCCCGTCCCCGTCCCAAGGGACAAACCCCAAACCCGCTGCCCTGCGCCGCTGCCCCTCGGAGCCGCTGGTGGCCGCAGGGGCTGGGAGAGGGGTCAGTCGGGGGGGTGGAGATGGGGTCCTGTGCCCCCCAGGCTGTGCATGTGCTCCCCATGTCCCACTAACCCCTTCCCCGAGCTCCTAGCGCCGCTCCGTCCCCGCTTCGGTGCCTGCAGCAGTTTGGCAGCCTGGTAAGGAACCCGAATTAACCTGCCACGAGCACCGGGAGCTTTCCAGAAGCATTCCCGTGATCCCAGCGTGTGTTTGGCACGCTCCTGGTGGGCAGCTCTTTCAGGCCGGCTTTCCTGGGCCGCCAGGGAGCTGCCCCGCCCCGACCAGGCTGAGGTTTGCTGCCCTGTCCAAGGAGGACGAGAGGAGGAATTTCTTCCCTGTCGGCACCAACGTGAGCTACGTCTGCCGGCCCGGCTACGAGAACACCTCGGAGAGTTCCCCCTCCAGCACCTGCCTCGAGAACCTGACGTGGTCAGAAGCTGCTGAGCTGTGCAGGAGTGAGTATTTCTGCTCCACCCCATGCCCCAAAAAAGCAGCCTTGGCTGCTCCAAACCTGCATCCCAAAATGCAGCCTGGTTGTCATCATCCCAACAGCCCCATTAACACAAAATCGGGTGGATATTCCTTGCCATCCCTATTTAAGGCTGAACAGCACAAGTATCAGTGATGTTCTTTCTTTATTTTTCTGCTGGCATGAACAGATCTGGTTTGATTTTCCTGTTAGGGAATGTTTGCTTGGACTCAATGAGCTTCGAGGTCTTTTCCAACCCTTTTACAGTCCTAAAGGTGTTTTTGCTGGGACATGGCACAAACCCCAATTCGCTGTTGTAGCACTGAACTTCAAAATGAAGGCAAAGCATTCTCGTGGTGACCCCCGTGGAATATTAACACTGGAGATGTGACAGGAATATTTTTTCACAGCCAAACACCTTCTTCCTAATCCACTGAGACGGAAACGCCTCTGAGAGTGTGGAGCCTTTTGGGATCCCCACCTTCCCCTGCAGCTGAGTCTCGCTCCTGCCAGCCCAGCTGCGATGCCCGTGGAGTAAAATGCTTTGGAACCTTCGGGAATAACCCTCTAAGCCTGTGCCTCATGTCTCACTCAGCCTCTTCTGTGTCCCCCAGGGAGGTCCTGCAGCGCCCCGGGAGCGCTGCCCGGGGGGAGGACGGGGCCCCTCACAGACCTGCAGCTGGGAGCGCGGGTGGAGGTGTTCTGTGAGGACGGGTGAGTGCTGGGGCACAGCTGCAGAGCAGCTGGAGGGAGGGGACCAGGGTCAGGATTCACCTTCTCCTTCAAGTGCCGCCCAGAGGAGCTTCAGGCGTCCATCCCAACAGGACCAGCTGGTTGTACTCCCAGCTGGTAGCTCTGGACTTCAGCACAAGTCATTTAAAATATTTCAGCACAAGATAGTTGAGATATATTGAATAAAAAGGGTTACATTGGGGTTTTTAAAATCCAGTTAAGTTCAGCTGGAAAAGTGCAGTGAAGCACAGTTTCCATCAGTCAGAAGCTGACTCATGGCTGCTGCCTGCTTTCAATCAGGGCCCAAATGCAGTGGACTGAGCTGAAATTTTAAGCTCTTGCCACTCCAGCCAGTGTTCCTCCCTCCCAGCAGGAAGCACCTGGCATCATCTGGCTTGTGCTGCCCAGCTCCAAACATAACAGAGGGGTTTTTCTCTCCCTTGGGACATAACTGGAGGAAACGACAGCGTGCCCCACCCTTCTGGGGTTGGGAGAAACTTTGGAAATCCACAGCAGGGTGGAGCGATAATGTTGCTCATGTAAGTTAGATCAGATAATTTCCATGGTGTCCAGATGCTGAGGGTTTTGGCACAGGAGGGTAACTCAGAGACGGGGAAGGTGTCAGCTGTCAGAACAGGATCCATGAGCTTCCAAGGCAGAGGCCACTTCATTCGAGGAGGATCGATCCCTGTTGCCCGTCACTGGTCCCTGCTGTACTCGAAGGATGTATCTGAATGCCAGAATCCCAGACTGGTTTGGGTTGGAAGAGACTTTAAAGCTCCTCCAGTGCCACCCCCCGGGGCCCCGCCCTTGTCACCTCGTCCCGGAGGTGACAGCGGCGTGGGAAAGGCCCTGGATGGCGGCAGAATGAATCAACCCCAGCGCTGCTGTGCTGGGAAACCGGCACGGAGAAAGGGTCTCTGACTCAGCAAATCCGTGTGGGAATCCACACCTCAGCTCGGCGCTGTCTGGCATTCCCGGAGAGCTCTGCCAGCCCCAGCTTCTCCCATTCCTGCCACGGAAAATGCAGAGTCAGAGCAGAGAATCACCTAAAATAGATGAATGCAGATCCTGGAGGGAGCTCTGCTGGTAGCCGGCAGTGTCAGCATCGCTGCTGGCTTTACACTCCTGATGGTGCTCCTGCTGGGGGTGGGTGGGAAACATTCGCAGATTTTGGATAGTTACACTGAATTTCTCCTCGTATATTTTAGGTACAAATTAGTCGGGAATAATTTCATCCGGTGCCAGCTGAAGGGAAACGAAGTTGAATGGAGCAAGCTTCCAACTTGTGAATGTGAGATTCATCTTTAATCGTGAGATTAAACCTTTTTACTTCACTCCAGCAGATCCCGCATCCCCATGTCCAGTCCAAACCTCTCACTGGATTGTCTCTGTTGTTACTCTGTGGCTGACCTGTCCCCAGCACTGCTGCTGACACTGTTTCAGCAGTTCTGTTCCCACAAAAACAACGTTTTTGTCATGACTGAAGGTGCTGGGCTGAGATTTCCTGAGCCAGGGCATGGCAGGCTGCTGTTTATTTGTTGGGGCCGTGTTGTGGGAGGGAGAAAGATGTGAGAAGAGAATCGCTTCAGGAACAAACGAGAGAATTGGGACAGGCAGCAGTGCTTTACCCACCTAGTGCTGGTTACCTGCCTTCACTGCCCAAAGTTTACCTCCAGGAATCTTAGGTAGACTCAGACATTTCGTATTTTTATTAAAACCGAAGCTTTCAGCACACACACACTGTCCCTCTCTCCTGCAGTAATTACCTGCCCTCCGCCTCCTCCAATCAGCCACGGGAGACACAATGGGGAAGGCATCGAAATTTTTGCTTTTAACTCCACGGTGACCTACAGCTGTGACCCCAACTTCCAGCTGGTCGGGAGTGGGAGCATCCGTTGTACAAGCAGGGACAAAACCAGCGGAGCCTGGAGCGGAGCCGCGCCCGAGTGCAAAGGTGGCTTCATCCGAGTTCAGTGCTTGATATTATTTATTATTTATTGTTATTTATTATTTATTATTTATTATTTATCATTTATCATTTATCATTTATCATTCATCATTTAATATTTAATATTTAATATTTATTATTAGTTCAGTATTTAGGATGAATCAGCTTAAAATATTGTGGTTATGAGGTGCAGGAGGTGTCAAATGTCAGTGGTGAGGAAATTTTAAAGGGGGAAAAGGCAGTGCTGGAGCAAGGACGGGCGGTCTCTGCCAGGAAGGCGGAGGGCCCCAGCAATGCTCACCCTTTGTCCCCCAGAGAAAAGCTCAGCTGTCAGACTCAGAGCACAAGACATGGAGAGGGCAGTTCCTCCCAAAAGTGAGTTGAAATGACTCGACATTGAATCAAGTCCCGTTTATTTTCCTCCTTTATCACATTCCTACGAAAGGCCACCCGACGAAGTTCACCCCGTGAGTTTCATTTTCTCAGGTCCCCAGGGAAATGGAATCCAGCCCTCCAGGAAAACTCTCATGTGGGAGATGAAGCTCAGACTCTATCAAAAGGCGCTCCAAAATACCATTTCCTTCTCCCAGTCTTCCTCTTTCTTCAGGAAACCAGGTCAGTCCTGGAGGAGCAAAGACATCAATGGCCCTTCCTGCTTACTCCCAGCCCTAAAACCCAGAGTTTTCCTTTTTTCCCCCCATATTTCTGTTCAGTGAGCAGGAGCTGGGCTGCCTCACAGTTCAGATTTGTTCTACCTTTGTACAAATCCCCGAAATCCTATTCTGGGACCAGCAAAGGATCCATGTGTCTCCCGAAGTACAAGGGGATCCTCCCCCAACCCGGGTGCTTTCAAAACTTGAAACGGTCCAAAGCTGCATCATTTCATGGAAGTGAGTGGGGTTTTTGTCATGTTCTTTTCTCCTGTAAGTTTTCTCTGTATAATTTATATTTTTGCTGGTTGAGCATCTGGTTCACAGCTCAGCTTTGATTGCGCCGACCTCCTATTCTAAAAAAGCTTTGCTTCCTCTGAAATACATTTTAATTTCTAATTATTTCCTTGCACTCACGTTATT
This sequence comes from Struthidea cinerea, assembly GCA_013397865.1. Taxonomy (NCBI): domain Eukaryota; kingdom Metazoa; phylum Chordata; class Aves; order Passeriformes; family Corcoracidae; genus Struthidea; species Struthidea cinerea. The sequence continues at coordinate 595,042 of VZTI01004623.1, forward strand.
ACAGCTCTTTTTTTCTTTTTAACTCAATTTTTGGGCATTTTGAAAAGCAAGAGATAACTTTGTACCCTGAGAGTGCCAGGGCTCCTGTCCTTGCTCCGAGGTGCTGATGCCAACCTTGTTCCACACAGGGAGGTCGTGGGCGGCCAGGAGGAGCTGGACACGGTGGAAGTGCTGCCCCTCCAGATTCCCCACCCGCTGCAAAGGATAATTCTGTCCCCGAAAAGGGTGAGTGTTGGCTTTGTGGGACTTGCTGGGAGCTGTAATTGTGCCATTGTAAGCAGGGAAGACACAACACCCTCAGTACCCAACCGGGGGACAGTGAAAAGCGTTTCTCTGGTGTCAGGGTCAAGCTGAGTTTGCCCATCCCTGAGTTTTGTCTCTTGGGTCAAAGCCAGAAAATCTTTAACTGTTCCTGATCTGTTCCAAAAGTGCCCCGTGCAATGGTCACACTCATTAGGACTCTGACACTTTGCTTTGAGATAAAGGATGACCTAAATCAGATCTGGCCCAGAAACAAAATGTAATTTTTTAATGGTGATATTTCAGCATTCCAAGCAATCGATTGGAAGTTACTCCTGCAAGCATTGGCTGATTTCCACATCTGCTCCTCCCGTCCGCGTTTTCCTCTCAGCAATTGCCTTGCAGGACCCTGACTCCAGCTGTGATTCCTGCTGATCCCACCAGAGTTTCAGAGGCTGCGTTGTCCCAGAAACCTCCCGACCTCCGGCAGAAGCTCCTCCAGAGCCCGGTTGTGTCCCGCCCAGCCTGACGCTGTGTTTCCAGGGCCGCAGGTTTTCTGCTCACTGGCAACGCCACAACAAACCCTAAACACAGCCCCAGCCTCCCCGGGGAGCTGAGCTGCTCCCATAACTTCCCGGGAATTCCTGGCTGCAGCTGATCCAGCCCTGGATCCAGCTGCCGGTGGGGCTGAAAAGCAAAGCACGGATTTCCCCGTCCTGCAGAGTTTCTTTTGGGAAACCGTGGCACTCTGGTTGTTAAATTGTTTGATCTTTATATCTTGAGTGGTTTAAGCCCTTCCTTTAGCAAAAGCTTCCTCTCGTATCAGCCCAACGTTCATTGCAGTTTTTGTTTCCACCACAGGAAGATAAAGTCACGTGTGGGCCGGGCATCCCTAATCTCTAACCTAAAGGAGCCACTTCTGCTTTCTAGAGGGAGGGAGGCAGCTCCGTCATGCTGTGAGCACATCAAGCATGCACAGACACAGAAATACAGCTCCTAAATATCCTCCCCAGTGCCGTCACTCTGCAACAGAGGGACTGGAAAAGTCATGCTCATTCTTCTGGCCGCCTACCCCAATTTTGTCCTTAAAGACCTAAAACTCCCAAAGCCTTCCTGGGTTTTTATTTACATTTAGTAATAAATGGTAATTGTTTATAAAGGACAGTCTGTGAATTCAGCTCCCTGCTGTTCCCATGTCATATTTTATTCTCTTTTTCACGAAGGAATCAGCTTTTAGGTGCGTCCTGGCAATGTTCAGATTCGATGTTCAGTCAGTTCTTTATCAGCACGCTGAACATTTATTTTCTAAATGCCGTCCAGGGCAAGTTAAACTCAGTTATACAAAAAAACAAAGTAGTAAAGGAGGAAATCCAATCCATGCAGGAGTGTGTGGGAATGTGTTTCTGGGAAGTGGTCTGGAAAAGGAAGCTGGGGTTACACCTCCCTTAATCCCATTTAGCCAGCCCGGGCCTGAGCCCTGCAGCCCCTGAGCTGTGGCTCAGCGCAGGCAGACCCAGGGGTCAGTCCCTGAGGGTTTTGGGAGCTGAGGCTGCGTTTCTGTGGGAGGCCTGGAGCAGCTCCAGCGCTGTTCCTGCTGGCAGGTTCTGCCGGACACCTCCCGCTGCCCCAGCCCTGCACCAGCTCGGGTCAGGCTGCTCCCCGTGCGGGTCCTTCTGCCCCCAGCAGCTGCTCGGCCTGATTCCTGCCGTGCGGGGAGGGATGTCAGGGCCAGATAAAGCGAGCGGCCCTCGGTGGCTGGGCAGGCACAGAGCTGCTATCGTGGGGCTCAGCTGCTGCGTGGGAGCAGCCGGCGCTCGCCCGGTTCCTGGGGCAAAACGGGGCAGCGACCGTGGGTGCAGAGGGGCAGGGCTGAGCCTGGTGGTCAGGCAGGTGGCACAGACGTCTCCTGCTTCCTCCTCAAGCAGGAAAACAACCTGGCTCAAGGGTGCAGCCTGCTAGCAAGCGGATTTCACCGAGCTGGAGCTGCAGCCCCTGGTTCTGTGAGTGGGGCCGCTCCCTGCTCGGCAGGCAGGCGAAGCCTTTGCCAAAGACTTCTCAGCATCTTCCTGCCCCGTGCCAAAGTCGCTGCCCTAAGGTAATACAGGAGAATTCCCCAGAACTCAAAGTGTGGTTTTTTTCCTGATAACAGATTTCTTTTGCATGATGCAGCCACCATCCCCGTTCAGGCCAGTGACCTGCAAAACGCAGCCAAGGTATCTCCACGTAATTTGTCATCCTGTTTACAAGGAAGTGTTTTAAAGGAATGCGTTATCCAAGGTGCTGGATTCCTCCCTTAGGAAAACATCTCTGCGTCTCACTGCAAATGCCTTTGTTACATCTGCTGGGGATTAAATTGTCCTGGAAAGGAAAATAAAGTGGAGATTAAAAAAAAAATAAAGTAAAAGAGGTGAGTTTGAGCTTCTCAGTGGAAACATCGCTGTTTTCCTGGCTAACAAAGGGAAGCAGGAAGGTGCAGGTCGGCTGCTGCTGGCTGCCCTTTCCTCGGGGTGGCAGGACACATTCCCCTTCCTGCCGTTTTTGCTTTGGGTCTTTTCCTTTCCTTTGGCACTTGACAGCTTTGGAGGGAGGGGGGGTCTTTGCCTTTAGGAGGTGCAGAGCAACGCTGAGAAGCAGCGGGATCCCGGCGAGCCGCTCCGTGGGATGCCGGGCGTGACTGGTGGAGCGGGCACCGCGGACACCGCGTTTTCCCCACCCAGTCCCACTCCCCACCGCTCACACGGCTTTCGTCAGAGATTTCCCGGAGCTGAGCTGGCCGGGAGGGGCGGGCGGGGGCTCCGGCCCCTGAGCTCGGACCAGCCCCGCGGGAGTGGCTCCGCTGCCCGGGCAGTGCCGGGGGACCNGCCCGGGGGCCCCGCGAGGGGCTCCGGCCGCCGCTGCTCGCTCCTGCTGCTGCTGCTGCTGCTGCTGCTGGTGCTGCCCGCGGCGTGGGGTGAGTCCGTGGGGAAGGGTGGGGTGCGCGGGGAGCCTGGGGTGGGTGTTCCGTGGGTGCGGGTGCGTTCTCCGCGTCCGCGGGCGTGCGCTCGGGTGTGCGAGTGTGGGCTGCGTGTGTTTTCCACGTGAGTGCGTGTGATCCGTGTGTTATCCGTGTGTGTTATCCTCGTGTGCGAGTGAGTGCTGCGTGTGTTTTCCCTGTGTGTGTGTCATCAGTGTGTGTGCTCCGTGTTATCCGTGTGTGTGATCCTTGTGCGTGCTCCGTGTGTTCTCCGTGTAAATGTGTGTGATCCATGTGAGTGTGTGTGATCCTTGTGTGTGCTCCGTGTGTTATCCGTGTGTGTGTTATCCTCGTGTGCGAGTGAGTGCTGCGTGTGTTTTCCCTGTGTGTGTGTCATCAGTGTGTGTGCTCCGTGTTATCCGTGTGTGTGATCCTTGTGCGTGCTCCATGTGCTCCCTGTGCTCCATGTGTGTTTTCTGTGTGCCCCGTGGCTGCGTGTGTGCCCCGTACCCGCACCCGTGTGTGCTCTCCGTGGGTTTGTGTGCTCTGCCCCCACGTACCTCGAGTCTGTGTGCCCCCTATCCCTGTCCCTGGGTGTGCTCCGTGTGCCCTGCTCCGTGGGCCACCCTTTCCCACAGGCTCTGCGTGTGCCCTGCCCGGGGTACAAAAGCAGCAGCAGAAGCCCCGCTAAATCCCCATTTAATTTCCCACAGGGGACTGCGGGCCGCTGCCAAATATCAGCCACGCCGAGCCCCAGGGGGACACCAAACACCAGGAGAGCTTCAGCGTGGGCTCCACAGTGACCTACAGCTGTGTCTCGGGTTACACCAAGCTCCCCTTTCTCTCCGACACCATCCAGTGCCTGCCAAATTCCCAGTGGTCCGGCCTGATGGAGTTCTGTGGCCGTGAGTGTTTCCCTTTCTCTGACACAAGGAGGGTGCAGGCTGCTTGTGAAAACATCCACGGCTTTGGCAATCGCTGCCTCAGGGGTTTCCTCACCCGCAGCGACACAGGATGAAGTGGTTTGGCCACTTCTCCTGCTGCCCTTTTTTCCTACACCCCACCGAGGCTGTTGAAGCCCCTTGCTGGCGCTTGTGTGTTAAGAAATGTACAGGAACAGCTTGGGAAGCGCATGGAAAAGGGGAAGGACTGCAGGGGGAAAGCACTGAATGACCAAAGGGTTAAACGAGGGTGGAGGTTTGGCTCTGGGGACTTGGAAACGTCTACAGTGAGAACTGGCTGCACTTTCCCACCTCAGAGAATTCCCTGGTGGAAGTGGCCAGGGAGGAGGGCACTGTTTGGGGTACCCGTGTTCTTAGTGAGGCGCGTGCGCTATCGCTGGGGTTTGTGTTTATAGTTGAAAGCAAAATCTTGTTCGTTTTGCTCTGTAAGCGGACGTTTCGTTTGTCTGTGGTTGCCAGGCAGCTGTCCCAGACCGCCATCTGTGCCATTTGCTGGGATATCACCACAAGATCAAAGGCAGAACTTCTACGCCGTTAATACCACCGTGAGGTATATTTGCCGCCTGGGCTATGACAACACCACAGACCAGCCCCCCACCAGCACCTGTCTGGACAACTTAACGTGGACAAAAGTTCCTGAGCTGTGTCAGAGTGAGTGTCTCCGTGCCACTTCATTATCTCCGGCGCTGTGTCCCCAGTGCCACTTCTGTATTTTAAAATTGCTCTTTTCTAATGCCATTTAACATGAAATACCATTAACTGCCTGGTTTGGCATTGCCGTACTGCCGTGGAAATTAAGTCGGTGGGGTTTTTCCCAGCCTCATAGTGTCCTGAGGATAATCTTACTCTTTTTTAGAGAAATCTTGTGGTGTTCCAGCCAATCCAGAACATGGCCAAGTTATCACAGACGATCATCTGCTGGGTGCAAGAGCCAGTGTGGTTTGTGACCGTGGGTGAGTGTGAAGCCGCTGCCCACTGCATCCCAGTTGCCTGGCCAGAGTCTCTGGGGTGTGAACTGGGACGGGGGGCTCTGCCCATACCGAGTCCTCAGCACCCCTTGGTGGCACATTCTTGGCTGGTGACAGCAAGCTGATTTTGGGATGTGCCTTTTGCCCCCGCAGGTACAGATTAAAGGGAGCATCACCTTTCATCAGGTGTCTCCTACAGAGAGACAAAGCTGCCTGGAGTCCTCTTCCAGCTTGTCAGGGTAAGTGAAGTTGTCCAGTCCTTGACTGCAAATACCAAATATTCCAACCCAGAAATGCTCATTTTTTGGTTTATTTCACTAAGTGAAGACAGGTCAGCATTCCTGCAAGGGGAGAGCTGCTGTCACAAAGCAGGGACTCCCCAGGAGCACCACTGGTGCATTCTGCCTGTGAAAGCCTCACAGAAGCAGCGGCCCCTCAGGCTGCTGAAAAGAGCATCCCAGGGGTCACCTCCCGACCTCTTCTCTCTTTCTCCCACAGCTATTTCCTGTCCCCCTCCTCCAGCCATTCCCCACGGGCAGCACAGTGGTAACAGCTCAGAGGAGTTTGTGTTCGGCTCGGTCACAACCTACACGTGTGAGCCGGGGCTGGAGCTGGTGGGACAGGACACCCTGCGCTGCACCACGGAGAACGGGACCGACGGCACCTGGAGTGCGGCCCCTCCCGAGTGCCGGGGTGAGCACTCATCCCTCTCCTCACAACCACCCCGTTCCCCAGCAGTTTTTCTTGCAAGACCAAACATGGTTTTATGTTTTCCCTTCAAGAGGAGCAGGCAGAAATGTAATTAACTGTGTGTGAAATGTACCAGTGACTGCAAAGCTGGTGGAGTGAACTTAGAAGGGATTTATATCTCGTGTCCAGCAACACCCAGGCAATAAAGCCAAGTGGAACAGCAGAATCCCCTCTGTCCATAAGGCCTGGAGTGTCACAAGAGGTCCCTGTCCCTGCCCATGTGATGTTGACTCCTCTCTGAACTGTTACATACATTGTGTGCAAGTCAAGCACCACATAAAATAACATTTTGAGTGCTTTTCCTTTGTCTCTCTCTAGTTAAAACCACAGCAGAGACAAACCAAACCAAGCCCTCGGAAGAGAACCCTTACTGGCTGGGTAAGAGCTCCATTTCTTAAAAGTCCTGTTAATTTCTGTAATTGCACCACATTTTGGGCTTCATATTTTTAATACCCATTTCATTATTTCCCTCCCCAGCAAGCATCCTCATTCCAAGTTGCATCGGTAAGTTGCTTAAAACTGAAAGTACATTTTCCTACCCCAAAGCTGTTTGCTATTAAATACCTGGAGTCAATGGTTGATTTCACTCTCCCTTTCCCTTCTTTGTTAGTCCCCCCAGTAGTCCTTGGAATTCTGGCTGGGATCATCATGAGACGGAAAGAGAGTGAAAAGCAGTAAGCGACACTAAGCTGCCCCTCGTAAATCCTCCCCTTCCCTAGGGATAAGGGGCTATTTCCTTTCAAGCCCCACACCTTCCTTATAACTGCGTGGTTAGCACTATCTTTCCACATTGCTAAATTTCTTTTTATTCTACAAATTTTCTCCTTTCTGTCTCTTCAGCTCTTACGATGTGAGTTTACAAAAGCACGGGACGAAGGGCAGGGATGCAGTGATGCGCCCGCAGGTAACGGGTGAGAAGAAGCTGCCCAAGCCCTGGAATTACTATTTTTGGTAGGTTTGCTTGTTCACCCGCCCAAAAACTTGTGCCAGACTTCTGACGACAGCCAGGGGTCTCCGGTGTGCTGAGCACACCCGTGCAGAACATCTTTGAGCCGTTTGCGACTTTCAAATGCCACAATGAACATCCCGCTGTCCAAAGGGCGCCGGCTGCCTCACAGGAGGGTTTGGGGTTTGCTGGCTGCTCTCTGGATGGATTTCCCCTGTACCTCTCATCCACAGCCACACAGGGAATTGCCACGTGTGTCCCAGCTGTGAGGAGCGGCTCCACGGTGACCTGGCCCCTGTCTCGGAGCCCGCGCGCCGCGGCTGCGCCGCCTGCCAGGACTGGCTGAGCTCCCAGCCCCAAAAACCCCGCACCTACTCGGTCCCCAGCATGGGGGACGGGGACAGAGCAAGCCCAGCAGGCACCAGGTACAGCATCCAACAGGTGCTTGCTCCTGCTCCCCTGGCACGGGCCCATGGAAAGCAAAACAAGGGGAAAGGGGGAGAAAGCATCTTCGTGTGGATGGAGCGAGTTCTGCAGCTGGAATTCATGTCGCTGCTGTTTTAGAGGCAGCAAGTGTTTGATATTTAGAAAGCAGTGGCTCTGTCGGGCAGTAGGTGTTTTTGGAAAGCCGCACACTCAGGTTGTCCCCTCTCTTTCTCTCTCCCTCTCTCTGCATTCAGCTCTCCTGCCAAAGCTGCGGATGCGCTGAGGGGAGATGGCACAGCAGAAGCTGCTCCATGGTGGAGCGAGGCAGAGCAGCCCACGGACAACAAAAGGTCAGTCTTCCACCTAAAAATACCCAGATGCCACGGTGGGCCTGGACAAAAATCACTTCAGAACAGAGTAGAACTGTGTTTATCCGAGAATCCTGGAACGGTTTGGGTTGGAAAGGACCTTACAGCTCATCTCATTCCCACCCCCTGCCATGGGCGGGGACACCTTCCCCTATCCCAGGTTGCTCCAAGCCCTAAAAACATGGCCTGGAAGGCACATCCATGCTCTCAGGGCACATCCTCAATGGTTCTTCTCCACAGTGACCACATCTGTCCCGTCTGTGAGAGCTGGCTCCGTGCCCACACTGGCCAGGGTGGCAGCAGTGCTGTGACACCGGGGGAGTGGCGGGACAAGGGGTGAGTGTGGCCAGTGCAGGCAGCTCCTGTCCAGCTCCGCTCAGCAGCAGCACTGCAGTGTGTGCCCAGTGCCCTCAAAACTGAGAGTTCACTGCTTAACTTGAAATAAAAATAGGTGGCAGTGTGTGAATGTTGGTGGCACTTGCTCCTAGCCCTGTGTCAGGGTAGAAGTGCGGTGCCTGCCCGAGCAGAGAGATGTGAAACTGGGTGAGGTTTATTCAGATGATGCTTGGGGGGTTTCCTTGGGTGTCTCTGAAGCAGCCTGTGCTCCTCAGCTGTGCTCACCTGGCTCGGCCCTGTGTTCTTTGGAGCTCTGCTTTTGGTTAAGCAGCAAAGAGCCCAAGTGAGACCCAGCAGTGGGAGCCTCGTTTCACCCACTGCCCCATGCTTTTCCCACCTGTGGGTGTGGTTCATTTGCCTGTGGCAAGGTCAGGTTTTGGGCCAGAGCAGTGATGAGGTGAGCAAGGTAAAGCTGTTTGCTCAGTTTGTTTATTTATCTCCTGACATTTGCCCATGAGAGGCCGGTGCTCTCTCAGGCTCACAAAGCTTCCTCAACAGAGTCACCACTGACAGAGGCAAATTCATATGAAAAACCAGATAAACACGGTTTGACACGTGCACCTGCTTGCTTTGGCTTTAGGAAGTGTGAACTCCTTGTTGCTGTGTTTGTTTGGGGTTTTTTCACTTATTCTTGTGAGTGCCCGGCTGTGGGCCCAATCGTGGGGGAGCCGTTCCAGTTCTGCATTCTTGAATCACTGCTTCTTTGAGCTTAAAAAGTGGAATTGTGAAGGAAATCAGCTTTTGTGGGTGCTGGAGCCTGTGCAGGGTGGTTTGGAGAGGGGCAGGTTCCGTCACGATCCCGCTGGGACTCACCCTCACCTCTCTCCCCACAGCCCATGGGGCACTGTCTGCCCTCCCTGCACGGACCGGCAGCTCCTGTCCCTTGTCCACGGGGACACATCCAGCAGCCCCGTGTGTCCCCTGGCCGGGGAGGGGACCCTGGTCCACCTGGTCCCTCTGCAGAGCCCTGGCTGCCACGTCTGCCCCGTGTGCGCGGTGCCCACCCACGCTCACCTGTGCCAGCCCCAGCGCCCGGCACCCGACGGTAGGAGCTGCACGGGGCACCCCAAACACCCCGGGGTCACTGGGGAGGGGGCCAGGGCTCCACAAACCCTCCCCGGGCCGAGGGACTCCCCCTGATTACCGCTCGTTTCCCGTTGCAGGATAAATCCAGCGGCTGAGGAGGGAAGGGGAGTTCTGACACCAATCCCTGGCACTGTCAGGGATTCAGTTCTCAGTGCAATAAAGCGACCTGAAGTCAAGGGTCTGACTTCACCTGACTTGGCAAAGAAGCAGAAAAATCAAACATACTTCAAACCCAGCTCTGTGTTGGTTTAATACCTACTTTTTTGTTTATTTTTGTATGAACAAAGTATTTTTGCAGCTCTTAAAGCAAGACTTCAAAAAGTCAGTAAACGTTTCTTTCTACTAGGAAAATAATTTCCTCTTTGCACAATCTTATGTGATTTATTTGTATCTTTAAACTACTTTTTTTAACTGAGGTTCTTTTCCTAGTGTGCAGATAAAAGTGCAAGATTTACAGTATTTATAGTAAAACTGCTTTGTAAATAAAAGGAACGTAAAACAAGGAATACTGGTATCCTGGCTCTGGGGATTATTTCATATTTACTAATCAAGCCTTCCCATAGAATGCTTTCCTTTTGCAGTCTCATTCTTTGCCGGATGTAATCAAGTTCGTTAATTACTTCTGCTCAGTTAATTGCTGTTGCTGCACTGGTGTCCTGTGCCTGGCCTTTCCTGGGAATTGTGATGATGGAAGTGGGCAGCGCTGCTGGGTGGGAGCCTGTGTCCACTCTGGGCAGCACCTGGGCAGTGCCAGGGAAGGCGTGAGCTCCCCCCAGGTAGAACCTTCCCTGTGTGGACCCTGAGTATTCCTGCACCGGTTTTATATTCTCTACCCAAAAAACCAGGCTGCAGCTGCAGCGGGGTGCTCAGAGAATTAAACTACGTGTTCCATGCTCAGCCTGTGCTCCCCTCTTTGCTTTGCTATGGGGACAAAATACTGATAAAGCAGAAGCTGAAACATTTGCCTTTCTGCTTTATCGGTGTTTGCAGGAGATTGGGTTGGGGTTTTGGTCGTTCTGGAGAAAGAGGGGCAGTGCCACAGGGAAACAAAAGTGCCAAACCCTTATCAGACTCTGCTGTTGTGTTCGTTATCGTACTGGGGCACAGAGCGTTCCCGCTGGCAGGTGGGATCCTGCTGAGGAGAGGGAGAGGCAGTGCCCACCCGGCTTTTCCGAGCGTGACCAGACTTTGGGTGCACAGACCATTCACGCACCCGGCCTCACACGTTCTGCTACTCGTGCGTGGGGTGCAGCTCGGCGGCAGGAGGACAAGGGCTCTTCCAGGGAAACCTGGGGCGGCCTCACGCTGTCCTCGCGTTGAATTCCAAGGGTAGGATGAAGAACGGGCAACTTTCCCGAGGCGGGCACAGCCCGTGTTTACAGCACTGATTACGGTAAGGCGTGCACTCCGCACGCTGCCTTACGCATCCCGGGGGTAAATTCCTTCCCTGGAACCGGGCGGGTGCGGCAGGAGGGGCCGGGGGGCGGGGGGAAGAAACCCTGACCCCAGCGCCAGCCGCCTCGGGTTCGCCGTTCCCCGTTCATTAAGCGGTGTCATTCCCTAATGATATAAAGCGGCAGCGCCGTAGGAACGGCCAGTGCCGGTGTGGGAACGGCCGCGGCAACCGGCGGAGGAGCCGCTGCGCCCGCTGCCCGTCCCGGGGACCCTGCCCGCAGCCCGGGGGCTCAGCCGAGCCAAAGCCCCCGCTTCCCTCCGTAGCCGGAGAAAAAAACGCCTCTTGGTGCAACACCTGTGAGAGGAATCCGTGGCTGACCCGCCCTCCGCCCGTCCCGGAACGAGCCGCGCTCCACATCCCTGCGCGTCCCGCGGAGCCGGCCCCGGCCCCGGCCATGGCGCTGCGCTGGCTCTGCGCGCTGCTGCTGGCGCTGCCCGGAGCCGCGGGTGAGCGGGGACACGGGGGGACAGGGGCTGGACACGGGGGGACTTGGGGATGGGGCTCCGCGGGATGGACCCGCGGGGAAAGGGGGATGGGGCAGCCCGGCCGTCATCACCCTTCTGCCCGCAGGTGTCTGCTCGCAGCCGCCCAGGTTCGTCTTTGCGGAGCCGATCACGGTCCCCCAGCAGTCCTACCCCGAGGGGGCCGTGGTGAAGTACAGGTGCCGCCCGGGCTACGCGAGGAAAGGCGGCGAGTCCCCCGAAGTCACCTGTCTCGCCGACTCCAGCTGGTCGAGGAAGTCCGCCTTCTGCACCAGTAGGTTCCGGGACTGGGGAGGGCACATCCCTTGCAGCACCCCATGCCCCTTCACGGCTCAGAATTGGGTGGGTGGGTCTCCTCCTGTCCCCATCCCCTTCACGCTGTTTTCCCATGGACCAAGAGCTTTGTCCCGAGCCCATGGGTTCTCTGCCTGTGTCCTTTCTTGGTAAGCACGTAAACCCCAGTTTTTTCCTCGCTTGTCCTTAGCTCTGTCTGTGCTGTTACTCGCTTTTCTTTCAGTTCCTCCTAAGTTAACGTGGATCTTGTACCTCTTCTGCAAGTGCTGGCACTTGCTCTGAGGGCAGTCAGGTGCCTGATAACCAGGTCAATTATTCTGCAATGACACTGAATAGCTGCTGTCACCTGCATTGCACTCTGATCCTATAAAACAAAGCCAGTGCCGAGCACTTGTCCTTTCAGGAAAGTCCTGCGGGCCACCGCACATTGAGAATGGCAACTTTCACACCGCGACCGACCTGCTCTTTGGGGCCACCGTGACCTTCACCTGCCACGCTGGGTAAGTGTCACCCCGGGCTGCCGCTGAGCCCGGGGTGTCAGGGGACACTCAGAGGCTTTGAACAGCGGGGGGCTGCTCCTTGGCTCTCAGCTGTTCAGATCAGGGACCACGGGGGTCAGGCTGTCCCCCTGACTTGCTGCCAAACCAAATCATTTTCTGGGTCCCTGTGTGGACTTTGCAGGTTGTTTTTCAGCTGCTTTGCAAAGAATTGTGCTCATTTCCTGTGGCTCCTCATTAGTAATTGAGGGGTGTGTCAGGGTGAGTCAGGCTGCCTGTGTGGTAGCCACGGGCTTTGGGAAGAAAGGGCTGTGGTGTTCTGGGGATGCCCGGAGCAGGGTGAGAGGGAAGGAGAGGCCTTCAGGAAGAGCGGTGACACCTGAGTCTGCTCAGAAGATAAATTCCTGTTTGGATTTACCACTGCATAGATGGGACTGAACAGACTCGGGGTGAGAGGAGGTCCTGCTCGTGGTCCTGTGAGTTTGTACCCACCCACTGCAAGTATTTCCTTCAACTTCGTCATATATTACATTTCTTTAGGTGTTGAGAAAATCATATTTTATAGGAGAGCCAGCTGATTACACCCTAGGGTTCAGCTCCTCCAGAGAATACAATCAGAAACTCTTCAACTTCCTCAAGCTCTCGAGGGTTTTTTCACTTTTTTTCAGAGAGATTGCACCTTTCCTTTCCCCAGGTACCGACTGGTTGGGCCGCCGTCTGCACAGTGCGTGGTGAGAAACGGGGAAGTTTCTTGGGATGCTGTTCCATCCTGTGAGAGTAAGCAGATCTTACCTGGCTTCTGGGCATCTCTACCTCAAAGCTAAACCTGCATGATGGAAATGTTCTTTCATTTCTTACTGTTTCCTTCCCCCTGCAGTTATTCTCTGCCCGCCACCGCCTGCAGCTGAGAATGGGCAGCTCCTCAGCGGGAATGAAGAGTTTGCCTTTGGCACGGATGCAAGCTACAGCTGCAACAAAGGCTTTTCTCTTATTGGAGAAGCCACAATTTTCTGTAACATTGGTAGGGGCTTCCAGGGAGTCTGGAGCGGTCCAGCCCCTGAATGCAAAGGTAAGTAAATGTTAAATGTGCTTTCCTGATGGGCTGCCAGATAGGAGAAGGTGGATTTGAGCCCGAAAGGATTCCCAGCAGTGGGCTGCCAGGTCGTGGTCAGAGGCAGGGCTTGGTTTAATAGATTCTTCAGCCCACAGAAAGCTCCCTCTCCCTGCCCATGCCCAGGGCTTCCTGCAAATAAGAAATGAAGTGCTCAGAGTTTCTTAATGATGTTCTCTCGCTCCACTGGGGACTTGCCTGTGTCAAAGTGACAGTTCTGATCTAGTAGGTGACATCCTGCCCATGGCAGGGGGCTGAAACCAGAAGATCTTTAAGGTCCCTTCCAACCCAAACCATTCTGTGATTCTCTCAGCAAGCTTCTCACGTCACATCTCTGGTGCCACTGCAGGGCTTTGTCTTGTAATAAATATTCTTATTGTCTTATCTTCACTTCCAGAGGTCAAATGTGAAAATCCACAAGTGACAAATGGGAAAAAGTTATCTGGCTTCGGCATTGAGCACACATATGGAGATAAAGTGAGCTTTGAGTGCAATCCTGGCTATTCCATGAAAGGCAGCAGCGTTGTTACCTGTGATGCAAACAGCACCTGGACACCACCTCTGCCCACCTGTGATGAAAGTGAGCACAGACAAATTTATTTCTGTGCTCCAAAGTTGCAGTTCACTGCTGTTAGTCCAGGCCTTTGGGCATCTTCTGTAACCAGCCGTGCGTTTGTCTCCCTTTAGTCCACTGCGGTCGTCCCCCAGAGTTCCCTTTTGCCTCCCTAACAATGGCTGTGGGTGACAGCTCTGCTTTCGGGGCTAAGGTGACGTATCGCTGCCACCCGGGCTACCAGCAAGCACCTGGCACTTCCTCCGTTATCACCTGTCAGAGTAATGCAACCTGGTCTGCTGCAAACCCACTCTTCTGTGTCCGTGAGTATTTCCACTTCATCCTGACCGTGGGAGGGAACTGGACATGCTTGGGACGTCCCTCTGAAATTTGGGTCGTGTCCATCTCTGGGTTTGAAGTAATTCCCGTGCTGCTTCCTTTCCCTCTAGGACAGCAGTGCTCTGCTCCCAGGGTAGAGCACGGGAATGTGGTTGGAAATGCCAAGACCTTCCCGTTTGGAGCAGTTGTGACATTCACCTGCAACCCTCCGTGAGTGGATCTCTGCTCAGTAGGGACCAGCTCGGGGGGCTGGGATTGGGATCAGAAGCAGCACCATCCCTTCTGGGCTTCCCAGTGCAATTCCCCAGTGAAACCCTGTATTTTGCCCTCAGTGTGGCAACGCACGTGAGCTGGGTGACGAGTGGCAGTGAACTGCTCCAGCCTGGCTCCTGTCAGTGCCCTCGTTTAGTGGCTTTGCTGGGGCCAAATCCCATTTCACAGCGGGACAATTCTGGTTAATCCCTTGCCTGTGGGGAGTGTGGGGGGTAAACACTGCTGGGTCATTTTCTGCAAAGTACTAAACTTCTTCTCTTTCCTTAGGTATAAATTGAAGCAGTCTTCTGCCAAGTGTGTGGTAGCAGGCGATGGAGTCGATTGGGATCCAGCACCTCCATACTGTAAGAGGGAAAAACCCTGCACAGAGCCATTAAATAACAGCTGGCACTGCTCTGGTGGAGCTGCCTTGCTGGTGGCCTTGGGCTGCTCCTACCTGTACTTCTTTATCAACCAGCTGTAAAAATCAGAATTTCAGTCCTAACTCAGGCTGTGAGGCCTCAGGTGCAATATTCTTGTACAATTCAGGAATCATTCTGACAAAAGAGAAGGAGCAAGGGAAGAGCAGAAATTAGGGGGAAAACCTTCACAAGAGGAAAGTTTTCTGTCTCCAATACCAGGGAGAGATGAAGATAAGCAGGTGTTAGGACTGTTCACTCAGTCTGGTATAACGCTGAAATTGGGTGTTATGAAATCAGTGTGTGATAAAACATTTCTTCTGGCCTGACTGGGCACCTCGGTGATTTATTCCATGGGGAGATCCTGCAATAAATCCATCTGGCTTTTAACCAGTGGAGTCGGGCTGTGCAGGGGTCCTGTTCTGTGTGTTGCTGATTGTTTTCCACGTGCATTGGCTCCAGTTTGGGACGCTGCACGTTGTGTAGTTCATGAATTGCTGTGCTGCATGGGCACGGAATTCCATGTTTTGTCTCACTTCCTTTCCAGGTGGAGCGAACGCGATCGTTGTTGGTGAGTAATGGAGGGCCAGGGCTTGGACTTGGTCTTTGTGGGTCCTTCCACCTTGACATATTCTGACATTCTGGATTCCTGAGCCCCTCCCTTACCCAGCTCCGGCCTGCCTTTGTTATTGTGTCCTGTGCATTCTGCTTCAAATCGGCCTAAAAGCTACAGTCTGTGCTCTTCTTGGTACTGCTGGGGCTTTAAATCAGGATGTGAAAGGGAAGGGGGAGCTGAAGGGGACCAGGGAGGGAAAAGACAGCTGATTGTGATTAAAGAGAGAAACTTCTTATTTGTATCTCGTAGGAATCCTCCCCCTCCTCCTGGCAATGCTGGTTATGAACATCTAGGTTAGGGAAGGGGCGCAGTGAGAAGGCACCTGTAGACAAGTCGGACTTGATCCCAGTGCTCTGCTTTTCCCTCCTGTGAAAGTGGCCCTGAAGCAGCAACCGCCAGCCCTCGGCTGGCAAAGCCCAGCCAGGAGACCCTGGCAGTGCTGTGTGGGGCTGGAGTGGTTTGGAAGCTCCCTGGCTGGAGTGCTGCCCAGAAATCAAGGGCTGTTATCCCTGTATGAAGTCACAGAGACGCCAAAGACCTTCATGCTGCAAGAGAGGAAGCTCGAGAAATCCCTGTGCTTTGGGAGCCCCACGTGTTGGGTTCCTCAGCATCACTGAGGGCACGTTGGGCCTGGACCTGGTCAGGACTCGGGGGTCCCTGAAGTGTCCTGAGGTGGGAGGTGCAGCCCCTGCTGAGAGGATCAGCAGGGAATGTCCCTCCTGAGAGTGGTCTGTGCTTGCACGGTTTGATCCGAGGAGATGTGTGAGTCCCGCCTTGTCTCCGAGTACTGGCAGCACTGAAAGCCACGCAGTGCTCAGGGCTGGGAAAGACCTCCAGGATCATCGAGTCCAACCTTTGACCGAACACCCCTTTGTCCAGCAGGACTTTGGGCTCTTGCTCTGCTCATGGCAGGGCTGGGGGACAGCTCTTGCTCTGATCCCAAGTAGGTGCAGGTGGACGTCGTGCCAAATCCCTGATGGGATCCCCTGTCCTCCGTGGGGAACAGGACACCAACCCCACAGCTTTTGGGCACTTTGTTTTCATCCTGCCTGACCTGGCCCCGTCGTGGTTGTGCTGAGGACGGCGCGTGAGCGTGGAGAGAGGTGAGGGAGGAACCAGGCGGGCAAAACGCCCGGGATTTGTGTGGCTGATGGAAGGGCCACGCTGAGGCATTGGGGTCCTTTCCTGGTTGTAACTCAGCCTGGCTAAAGGATCACTGAATAAGATGAAGAGGTGTCATAAACTGGAGTTAAGATTGGAAGGTTTCTTGTTTAGAAGGGAAAAAACACTGTGGTGGAATTTTGACTGTTTAAGCCTGAGACACTCAGAATTTTAGCTGCTGGTAAAGCAAAATGTTGAGGTTTGGGGTTTTGTCTGCTGCAGAGGTAAATCGCCCATCTGGGAGCTTCTCATGATGTGCACTTGGGAACAGGAACCATCCAAAATGTGTCTACTACAGGCCTTTGGTTTCTCCATTTCCCCCGGTGCCTTCCTGCTAACAGGAACATTCCTCTAGTAAGGAGGAAACCCTCAAATAACCATTTCCATCCACACGTCAGCCTTGTTCCAAACAGGCCCCAAAGTTCTCCCTTCCCAGCAGAGCACTGTCCTGTTCAGCTGTCACAGGGCCACTGCAGATCCTGTTTCTTCAGCCTTGCGGAGCAAGCACTTGCACATTGCTGGTTATTTTTATTTCTCTCTTACCATAAGCCATGTGAGTGGCTAAATGGACCAAACACAACCTAAAGCCTCACAGCTCTGGGTTGCGTTTGGTTTTGCTGTTTTAATCCCAGCACGTTTATTCCTACTGCATATTTCAAAGTGATTTTTTTTTTTCAAATGACTTAGCATGTGATTTGGGGATCAGCTTGGAATTACCTCCCCACAACCAAATGAAAGGAATTGTGAATGCTGTGACAGAATTTTACAGGTGTGGTCACCAAGATTTACCATGGAGAGGGTTTATTTACTGTATTTGTAATCAATTGTACATAATTTGACTTTATCATCTGAGTGCAAACAACCCAGTGCAATTCTGAAGTGTGAATGTTGGATTTGTAAGCATTGGAAGCTCTCTGTCAATAAAAGGGATAAAAGGACTTGAGCAGTTCTTGTCCCGCTGTTTGTTTTAGGCTCCAAAAGCGTCACCTGTGTGAGGTGGGGAGCTGGGGCTGCTCCTTCAGCAAAAAGTCCTGTCTGGGGGGTTTTATTCTTCCTGCCAGTGGTGAGGGATGAGCCCAGGGTCGGGTCAGGAGGATTTGGGTGCCATTTTTATGGGAGGAGGGAATGCCCCACTCTGCCCATCCCATACCTGGGCAGCTGCATTGTGCCGTGTCCCCTCAGGTGCCACCACCTGGGGCCTTGGGACAGAGCCTGGGCCGCTTCTCCTAAGGGAGGACGCTCTGCACCGTGGGCACGGTGCAGCTGCAGCGCCTCTGCCCGCACTCACCCCTTCTTCACCCCTCTTTCCACACCCTCCCCTGCCAAAGCCAGCAGCAGCAGCAGCAGCAGCAGCAGCGTGAGGCACCTGCAGCGTGCCCGGGGCTGCTGGCTGTGCCTGCGTGTGCTGGGCAGCCCACAGGTTCCTGTCCCACAGCCCTGGGAAGTCCCTCAGCAGCGTCTCCTTCCGCACGCGGGGGCAGCGGGGGGAACTGGGGTGCCCATATATCTGCCCTGTGCCCCCGGGAGCCGCCGTCCGAGCCGGGGATGGTGCCCACCTTCACCCTCTGCCTGCTGGGCAGCTCCGCTCTGCTCCTCGGCACCGCGCCCGGGGCTCAAGGTAAGGCAGACCGGCAGCTCTGCTCCTCTGGGGCCTTCCTCCCATGGCCCTCCTCTTCTTCATCGCCGCTCCTCTTCTCGCTGATCCCTTTGCTTTTCCCTGTGGGGGGAAAACGGGAGCCCCGCGCTGGTCCCAGGCGGACCTCGGCATCACAGAGCCTCCGAGCTCCTCTGCTGATGCCAGAGACCCTCTGGGACAGCACCAGAGCCACACGTCCTGGGAATGGCACCCCCAGCCCAGGCTGGGCACCTCCACCCGGCTCCCTGGCACAGCCGTGCGCTCCTGGCAGCACAGATCCCTGCACTGCTGTTGGGTCGGTCCCGGACTGCCCTGCCGATGTTTTCCCGGGTGGGATCGGGCCCTTGGGATGGGCTTCAGAGCCTGCAGAACGGCCAGGAAAGGCTCTTGACCTCGCTGGCTGGTTGACGTGAGATCCCGGACACCCAAATTTTGGCAGCTGAGGAAGCAGCGGGGTCCCCCAGGAGCACAGGGAGGGTCCTGCAGCCCCGGGGACCCCCGCCGCAGCTGCAGCCCGCAGCGCACGCCACCGCTCACGGACAGCCTGCATGGCGGCAGGCACCCCGGGGAGCTGTGTCGGTAAACATTTCCTTTCCCTTTCCCTTTTCCTTTTCCTTTCCCTTTCCCTTTCCCTTTCCCAGCCGCCTACTGCTCGTTCCCACGTGTCCACTATGGGAGCGCGTCCCCCGCCCGCTCTTACTACAGCACCCAGGAGACCGTGACCTTCGCCTGCCGCCCGGGGTACGCCCTGCAGGGCCCCCGCAGCAGCACCTGCGGAGCTGACTACAGGTGGAACCCCCCTCCGCCACAGTGCAAGACGGGTGAGCAGTGCCGGCCGCGGGGAAAGCTGCTCTTGTGTCCTCTCAAATTCAGTGGGAAGGAAGGCAGAGCCGGGGTGGATCTGCCCTGGCTTCCCTTCCCAACCAAAGTGCTGCCAGCGTGGCTGGCAGAGAGAGAAACACGCTGGGGTGGGACATGGGGATGGCTGTGCCCTGTCTGGGGCTCCGAGAGCGATGGGGAGAAGATAACCCCGTGGGATGGCAGGATCTGAATCCTGGCGGGATTCCTGTCACTCTGCTCCTGGGCAGACGCGGGGCATTTTCACCTTCACTGTGGAACGGGAGGTAATCACAGCTTCTCACTGCTCTTGCTGCTTCCACACCCGTGTGGATCCCTGCCAAACCCTGTGATGTGCCTGCTGTCCTGTCGGGACTGCCATTACTGCCAGCAATTTCTTCCAGGTGCAGCTGCACCGTTGGAGAACTAAAGCCTTGATCCAGCAAATGGAACACAGAGCAGAATTTGGGATATCACCCTGCCTTCACCCAAGCTGTCCCAGCAGCACCCAAACCAGCAAAGAGCTCACCCACAGGACTCTTTCTTTCCCTCTGCAGAGGTGACATGTCCTCAGCCACCAAGCATCGCCAATGGGCTGCACAGAGGACAGTCCTCGGCCAAGTTTTCCCGGGGGGTGACCGTGTCCTACAGCTGCAAGGAGGGCTTTGAGCTGCTCGGGAATGTGTCCATCACCTGCACGGACAGCGGGGTGTGGAGCCGGCCCCTGCCCCGCTGCCAAGGTGTGTGGCTGCTTCACTCCCGGGCTGGGCTGGCAGGGGGGTGCTGGGTGGGCTGTAGGATCAGAGCTTATGGCAGTGAGGAGGGGGGAGGCTC